>JASEVX010000001.1:170476654-170689278 GCA_031761405.1 Serripes groenlandicus | reverse complement strand
GTACCTGAAACCAAACAAAACATGACATGTGAGCGCGGAAATGAGAAGTTTACGAGCACTTTCTTCTTTTCCCAGCATGTTTTGAAAACTGTTCGGCTATAGAAAGTGCCAAACATTATTATTTTTAGAGAGAGGGCATTATAATCGTTATTCCCTTCCCACATTCAACAAAGGTATGAACAATATGTAAAAATGAAAGTACTGAACTGAGTTTAACAAGAAATACACTAAGAAATGGAACATGTGCATATTATTTGATATTTTGTCTTACTTTTTAGAATGACAATAACAATAAAGTTAAATATGTAATGTTAATAAATGTATTAGTTCATATATATACTTTGGTTTTGATATGAATGAGACAGAGAAGATGAAAAAAGCTTGCCTCTGCCGGGAAGCGAACCACAGACCTTTCACAAGACAATCCAAGTCAATATCCACTACACTAGCGCGACATGCCGCTAATTGGTGACGAGAATTCATCACATGACTGGAGATTACGCAAGGCTCCCAAGAGGTGTTGCATGTAACATAGTATAAGTTTCAACGATAAATAACTGAAAACTTATCATGTTTCAAAAATAATTAATAATTTGCTCTTAAATATTATATTTCATACGTTTTCACGGATTTTTTTCACTGAAATTTATTTCTTAATGAAAACAATTAAGGTTGGCATTTCATTTTAAAATTTCACCTTATTAGTGCCTCTCGCTGGATCGCAAACTTAACTATGAACCAATCAAAACGTTTCATTTCCTTTATTTCTTCGACATTATTCATTAAATACACCATTTGATTGATCTACAATCTAGATCATTTGTTTAACATCTAAGTCAAAACCCATGTAAGTCAGCTTTCGCCGAAAAAGATCTATAGATTCTTCTATTGAACAATGAGAAATCACATATTTGTGTATTTAAATTGAATCACCATTGGTTAGTGGGTGTGATCTAATAGAGAACAAACTTCGTTCTGCCTGATTAGGTGTGTATACGTCTCTGAACTCCAAAACAGACTTGTTCACTGATAGTGTGGCATGCGGAATGCTGATATAGAACTGTACAAGAGAAAGTTGATGCAACGCATCAATGTCGCCGGAAATGCATACTGCAGTTATGCATAACACTAACATTATAGTAGTTGAATAAACAGTTATCAACTTAGGGGCATATTGGAACATCAGGGTCGGGGTCAAGTGAAAATGTATCATAACTTGCATTGTTTTGTCAACGAAGTGAATGATAATTGAAGCCTTTCATTGTTTATGATCAATCTCCATTCCAAAGTAGGTTGACCATACACACAGCCAACTAATTATTGATCATACACAGTAATGGAAATGAGTAATCTTGACAATCATTAGTCTTAGTATGTATATAGTGCTTTCATTAAGGAACAATTATAAGATTTGTGAATTCCACATACACTTTTCAAGATGTTTGTCAGAATATTTGAATTCTATCATTTATCAATAAAACCACAAAACAGACAATTTAAGATTTGCATGCAATAGCACGTCAGTTTATGTTTCCCCTATTAAAGTCAACATTGGACACCTTTGCAGCAATTTACTTTTAAAACAATGAGATAAGGGTTAAATCGCTGAAGACATGAGTTTTCTCTTTTTCTCAAAATGATATTAGCTTGGCATCCTAATTATATCATACCTTAACAAATGATGAAACGTAATCCAATATTTACAAATAAGACCACCTTCGAAATATAATATCAGCTAAACAGTTAAATCTCATTGAAATTGTTGTATAATTTAAACTTAATTTCGAACATAAACTGAGCCCTACAACATGTTAATTTATTGTAATTCTTTCCTTCCGTTTTTATAATGAAAATAACAAACTACTCATGTTTTAAAATTATATTATGATGAGCGCCCTTGTGTCAATGATGCATACCAATATGCAGATCGGAAGCAATATGCCTTTAGGGAATTTAATGACACATTTACAATTGTCAAGGACGAAATAATTTTGTACGAAAGACCCGATTCGTGACCTACATTCTTCTTCGCAGAGGTGTCGTTCTTGAAACTCTCTTTATAAGCAGAGAGTGTTCGTTCAAAGTCATTTTTCTATTAAAACCAGTTTTATCTCGGTTTGTTCTTTTCTTCATTTGTTTCGAATCAAATAAACATTTTAAATCACCTATAATTTACTATTGAAATAACATTCAGCAAGTTAAGATTGCTATTTTAAAGAATTCGACGTGATTTTTACTTGATATTGACACATAACAGTCTACTTGCTGCAAGTCTCATGGGGACGGTTTTGTCTTTGTAAATAAAACCCAAAAAAAGAGATGCGAGTCAAAATAAAGAAACTACTAATACTTAAAACATCGAAATATTTATTTCATTTTAGATGTGTCATAACTTAGTGTTTTTAAACAAACGCAATTGTAATATGTTCAAGACATTTAAATTTGGTTTTTCCTAATAATAATTTCTCCTCCCATGTGATTTCCGAAAACCTATTAAAAATAGAAGTCGCGGGCTTCTGCCCGGCGACTAATAATATGCTCACCGTGTTATATATGTATCCAGCATCGGACACCCAAGGTTGTTGAGACCGCTAGGATCCAACATCACCCGTTTGATTTTTTACTGCCGTTTCGCAGTTTTGAGAGATAGCCAATATTGTTTCTGATTGGAAGCAGAACAGTGTTGCACTGCGCCTAAAATCTTATAAGATCCCTCGATATGGAACTTGTTTTGGATCACTTTAACAAAAGAAGCGACCTTATCTGAATATTGACTTAATCATGGCGTGAACATTGTTTAAAATTGAAAAGTTTTGTGGGTTTAAGAAAGATAAAGTTCGTGCACTGCTAAGAAATACCCTGTATTGCTTGTGTAATCGCAATAAAATGTGTTTAAATCCTTTTCTAAAGAACTGAAAGTGCTGACAGCAATTCATGGTTTTGTTTAATGATTTAAGTGATTTAAGTGATGTGTATTAATTAACCCTTTCCCACAAACAGCAACTCTGCCATATACATGTGCAATATAGATTTTGTATATGGAAAAGTCCTATTCATGAGAGTATAATGATACAAATAGAGTTGAAAATATTGTAGCAAAAGAATGAATTGCTCATTATTTAGACGGTCTCGCTCGACCGCGCTTGCTTGTTGCAATCTTTGTTCTTGTACAGCAATAGTTAAAACTCTATTGTTATCTATTTAAATAGCAGTCGAACGTTTCATTTTCGAAATATATGTCAAAAGCCCCTATCTCAAAAATGTAAACAGCACTGTATGTATTCTTACATTCGAACGCGTTGGATACCTTTTATACCCGTATTGTCTTTTGTAATTTTATATTCACCAATCAAAAACCTATAAACCTATTTTTCAAAATTCAGATATCTTGACTGATGTTTTGTATTAAGTTTTTGGTGTACTTCGGGAAAGACATTTTTGGGTTCTTGTTCACGAATTAACTATATATATTATCTTTATTTAAGTCTCATCTATGTACAAACACACATATAAAACATCTCAATAACACATACATTGTACATAGCCATTCAATATTAGAATTACAAGAGACTGTATAATTAAAACTAATTGACACAAAATAAATTCATCTATCGCAGATTTGTTATGCATAATATTTAAATAAGCAGTATAGTATATCATTATATACACAGTAAAAGTAAAAGTAAAAGTAAAAGTTGAGAAACTGGCGCTAATCTTGACTCTAGGCCTAAAAATGTGTTAAAATAATGTTTTAAACCGTGAAGTGAAAAAATAAATTCAAATGCACCGCTATATATATCGAAAAGCAATTTTTAAACAAATACCTTAAAAGATCAGTTATCGTCCCAGATCAGATCTGTCATGACCTGATTAGCACCGATTTCTCAACATTATATAAAAAGTTTGTATTACATTTTAAGATAATTATTTACATTATTTATATAAAATATTGTTACGTTCTTGTAGTATTTTAAAACAGGTTTTGGCACATATCCTTATCAAATCATAATTGGAAAAGAGAAATTTCATTTTATTTAAGTCATCAAAGTATTGAAAATTAGCGTCTAGACTTACAGCCTTAAGTATTAAATCTTTCCTAATATTTTCATACATAACACATTTCAAAATAACATGACATTCATCTTCCTTATCGTTACTACAAAACGGACAAAGCCGGTCATTCTCAACTAAACCCTCATACCGACCAGTCTCAATTTTAAGAGGGGCTACGCCGCATCGGAATTTTGCAAATGCTGATCTATGAGCAATTGGTAGAGATATTTTACAATAACTTTCTACCTCGTAGTCAAATTTAAATAGACAATACGTTCTCAATTTGTTACGTCCATTACCACGTATAGCATTAGTACAGACATCATCTTTTCGTATACAACATCAATAAATTTACTTTTGTTTACGTTAGTATACATATTAAAAATTGTGTTAATTTGTAAACTATCAAACTGTTTTTTGACTGTGAAAATCCAGTTCTTACAAAACTATGTATTTCTAATTGAAGTCGGAGTGCCATTCAAATTCACTACAATAGACGGACGATTCGTCAGTGTCAAAGTCAGAACACTTAACACCTTTTATAGTCAGGTAGTATGGAACGCCTGAACTGGCTCATAATGACGATTGTCATTTTAGTGTGCACACCCTTTATTATGTTGTGAAATATATCGGGCCTCTTCTGCAGACGATTTTTGAACTATTGTGGCAAAAGGAGAAATTGCACAAAATGAGCCATTGCCCTTTTGCCACATTGTTTTCGGCTTTATTAAATACTTGTGTTTTTTTCATTCATAGATTTTCGATAATCTTTACTAAAGGCTTTGAAAGTCGTCTGTTGCAAATTTGCTGTATGTGAGAAAGGGTTAAGGATAATTACTTAACATAATTGAGATCGATAGTGGTGAATCCTGTAAACGGTTATGAATAAATGAATATCCATGCGTGGGATTCATCTTAATAGCTAGATGTTTTAAAATTGACTTTTCCATGTTTGCATATATAGGAGGCCATAGTTAATTCTAGGAATATCAAGATACATTTGTTGAGTTAAACAGACACAACAGAATAGAGCCTGGCACAGATTTCTCAAAATCGGTTGTATCAGTCAAATCGTTCAGTGCTACTCATTCGATGTATTTCAAGTTGCACCTGTGTACATACCATCCGTCTACTTCTAACACAGACCTTAATGCAACTTCTTAAAAAAAAAACTTACTAGGTAACTCGATAGTGTAAAGTATATATATATATTTAAATCTTTCCCACATACAATAAAACTGCAGCAGGTGACTTTAATAACACAATTTGGCGGAAATATCACAGAACAAATTTCTTTGAAGGTATGATGAACTATATATAGACGTAACACAACTTTTGAGCAATACCTGATTGTTATAATTTTACCTATGTCCATTTCAAAAGGCAGATAATAATTACACTCTCATATGGAATCTCCCCGTATATATATTACATATTGCAACACTTGACGAACATACTTGTGCATTTTAATAACATAGCAGTGTGGGTTTTTTTCTTAAATCAAAACTGTAATGTATGTTGAAATTACAAGTAAGGAAATAAAATCTATGTTTTAGATGATACATGTATTTGTAATCCGATGCAATCCCAGACATTGTGGAGAAAGGAGGAATGGTTTTACGAGCTCGTCGAACATAAATATTGTGGATCAGCCATACCTGAAAAACGTACTGACTACTGTGCTATTTTTACTTTAGTGTTACGTTACAGCAAAACACAAATGTTTAACCATTTCCCACCTGTAGACGCACTATGACGCTTTTAAAGCAGGGACGACTTTTGAAAACATCGTGACAAAAGGAGAAATTGCTCAAAACGAGCAATTTTTCCTTCTGCCACAATGTTTCCAACTTTATTCAGTAATTACAATTATAGAGCTTTTCCATTATTTTGGCCTAAAATCTTTCAAAGTCGTCTGCTACAGATTTTCTTTATGTACGAAAGGGTTAAACCTTTCAATTGAGTCTTTACTATAGTTTGTTCAAGGACAAGACGAAATTATTTTGAATTTGATATGACAAGTACATGAATGTAAATTAACGAGCACAACTAACTCTCTACACACGAAATTTGACATGTTCAGTATTGAAATGTGCTGAACAAAGAGAAGGGGAAAGTGGGAAATCGGTCTGGTTTAGCTCAATGAGAATTCACTCTGAATGAATTCGGACGAATTTTCATAAAACATTGTGCAACAGGGATATTGCTCAAAATGAGCTGTATCTCCTTTTCCAATAAGTCATCAGCTCGATATAAAAAAAACGAATACTCCAATCTGGCCTGAAACCAATGAGTCGTCCCGCAAGAAAACCAACATTGTGAACGAACTCTGCGTAAATCATCGACCCGGATCAGCCTAAGCATGCCACGCCGGCTAACCTTGACATACACTTTTCGTCTCCTGTGGATTTTCTGTTTCGGGAATCATTACTCTATACCTCTATCGCCCTGAGACGGAACGTGTCGTCCCGGATTAGCCTGGGTCGATATATTACGCGTCCATAGTGTTGGTATTCTCGTGGAACGGCTCATATTATTCTGAAAGCAGACGAATCAAAATATCATATGAGGTCAATGATTCATGAACATGATTTTAATTCTTTCCCAAATACAGATGCAGCGGAAGATTCTTGAACATATTGTGACAAACGGAGAACTTGCTCACAATGAACCATTTCCCCTGTTCTCATACCTCTTTCAATTGTACTCAATACTGCTACTCTCATTCGTCATCCTTTGCTAGAAGATGCCTCGGTCATGTAGTGGCAGAGCGTCAGCCTCGGGTGCGGGGATTGCAGGTTCGATCCCCTGTCGGGTCATACCAAATACTTTAACAATTGTAGTAGTGGCTCGCTTAGGGTTGCGGGGAAAGTTTGTTGAAAACAGCGTTAAACACCAAACAATCAATCAACTAGTGTTCATAGTTCAAAATACGACCATTCCGAGTACATTAATTCATTCTGTTTTAGTCACTACGACATTGTCTGAGATAGAAAAAGTTCATAGATACTAGGCAATAGGTAAAACTACGACCATGCTATGTTACTTTGAGCGGCGTAAGCGAGCTGTAAGACAATTGCAATACGTATATATACAGATCAGTCCGTCCATACGCGCAGACTGATCTTGCTCTACACGATTCGCCTATAAGTTAAAGAAAGGTTTTCAAATAATTATGTCACGCATTATCCAAAATGTGTAAACTTGCATCGAGTCTATTGTATGGGAGCTACGGGTGACGGCGATTAAGCAATATCATAGTATTCCCTTAATATTACAAATCACAATCAACGGGTATGGGTTGGTGGACTGATATGAAATAACTGAGAGATATGAACACGGCGTTTCACCCTATATATTCACTCACTCAACAACAATACATTCAAGTACCACTGTTTTCCACTTTTAATGATGCGTTCTCACCGCCGATCTGAGTACCTCGATCTACCCGACCGACCAAATTCCGCGACCAATCTCGACCAGGTGTTTGGTCGGGGGTCTACACAACCGAAGGGGACCTCTGCTAGACCTTTAGTGGACCATACTAGATCAACTCAATACCCTTCCAGACTACTTCTAGACTACTTCTTGACATTCAATCCGACACACATCCCGACTTCTACTCGACCTATACTCGATCTTTCCGACACCTTCCCGACCCCTTCCCGATGTCAACCCGATCAACACTACAAGCCCGACTTTTCTTCGACCTCTACCCGACTTATACCCGACCATGTACGATCGGGCACGATCGCTGCACGATAGCAGCAGACTAGGTATACAACTGTAGTAATTTGTTCGGGATTCAGTAGTTGTATTCGATATTGCTTCTATGGAATCCCGGCCAGTTATGAAAAACCCACCAAAGTGCCCGCTGTGACCTTGACCTTGATCCTTGAATAGAATATCGAGGCGGTCGGGTATGATCGGGTAGAAGCCGTCTATGTTCGAGTAGTTCGGATGCGGTCTGCACATTATTGAGTTGATCGAGTAAATGCATCTGATTGGGGTGTACACGATCGAGTACATGTCGTACACAGGTCTAGTTGATCGAGTACAGATCGGATGACTAGATGTTGTCCCGATGAACTAGACCATGTACACGAGTATACACGAGTTTACCAGAGCGCGACAAGATATATTTCAAACCGCTTCCAGACCGCCTGGCTTCTCGAGCGCTACACGTCAAAAAAATCCGTGTAGAAACCTCGACCGCTACCGACCAAAGTAGACTGCTGCAGACCGAGAGGGACCCCCCTGCAGACCGAGGTAGATCATTTCACAACCGCATGATCGAGTATGATCGAGGTTCACATATACGGTGAGAAGAGTGTAAAGGGAAAATCCCCTCAGTCAAAATCCCCTCACTCTGAAAATGGCATAGTAGTCAAAATCCCCTCAACCAAAATGATAGGATAGTCAAAATCCCCTCGACCAAAATGATAGGGTAGTCAAAATCCCCTCGATGGGTATTCATAATCCGCTCAATCTAAGATCATATATTTTCTTGTAAATCTAAATGTAAATATAATACATCATTTCCGTTTACAGTCATCTTAGTGATCAGTCAATAATTACCCATTAATTACATGTTAATTCTTTTAAAAAGATGTATTTGTGAATTGTTATGCTAAAATAATGCTGTGCAAAATTCAATATATCACTATAAATATAATATAGATCACTGTCAGATAGTTTATCTTGGAGTTGATGAAAATGTTTGTGTCAAAACCCATACGGTCCCTTGAGGAATTCTTGTCAGTGCTTGGACAACTTATAAGAATAAGATAAACATATGAGCGTCTAAATATGGTAGAAAGTGGTTAGTTAAACTGTGAAAATAAAAAATGTCCTAGAAACAGTGTGCTGAATATTTATTAAAATGATTAAATTACTTACTTTGTTATGTATGTAAAACATTAAAATGATTTAAATTACTTACTATGTTCTTTGTCTTTTTAGTGCAATGTTATTTTAGCTTTAGACACCTTGGATGTCTCCTAATGTCATACATTATGATTACCCTGCCAATCCCATCAAGGGGATTTTGACTACCCTATCATTTCGGTCGAGGGGATTTTCACTACCCTAACATTTTGGTCGAGGGGATTTTGACTACCCTATCATTTTCAGGGTGAGGGGATTTTGACTACCCTATCATTTTCAGGGTGAGGGGATTTTGACTGAGGGGAATAACTAATAATGCCCGAGCTATATTTTCTAAAGAATAACTGATCCTGGTGTACATATAACATGTCGGGTACTAAAATTAGATCAATATAACATTGACCTTTAACCCACAATACCCTTTCACCGCCGAAATGTCTAAAGTAGACTCTCGGGTGAATTTATTTTTCGCTTTATAAGAGTTTTTGAATATTTTGATAATTTAAAGGCAACCAATGCTGATTGGCGCTGAAAGATATAAATATCATTTACTCAAATTTAGGTATACGCATACATCTTAGGGATAAGAGCCATCCCGCGAGAAAACCAACAGTGTGGTCTCTGCGTAAAGTATCGACCCGGGTCAGTCTAACCATGCCGCACTGGCTAACCCGGGCACACACTTTTAGCCTCCAGTGGATTTTCTTCATAACTCTATACCTCTATCCCCCCTGAGACGGAATGTGTCGGCCCGGATCAGTCTGCGCGGACTGCGCAGGCTGGTCTGGGTCGATACATTACGCAGAGACCATTATGTTGGTTTTCTCGCCGGACGGCTCATACGTTATGTCGTGCTAATATTACGTCACTGTGACTATGGATTTGTAAATACTTATTTTTCTTGTTGTGTGTAGATGTTTTTTCCGAATTTAATTTAAAGCGCAGGCGTCTGAATAATCCTTTGAGGAAAAAACCCGCCACAAGATCGTGCTACTATAAATAGACTCTCTATATTGTGTTATATAAATTATCATTAGTATATGAATCATACTGTTTATAGAATATGACAAAATGCTATTAATAGAATTTTTTTTCACAAATATAAACTCAGACGCCTGCAGGCTAAGAGTAGTAGCAAACTACCGCTCGTGGAGGTGGGTTGGGGGGTCATGTATAGGTCAACAGCGGGTTACCCTCATTTGCGGACAAGGTCATGGTCAGTTTCAAGGGTATGATAAGGTCAGCTTGTTCGTTTCTCGTGCGCGCCACTTTTCAATCAGTTTTCAAGGACATGGTTAGGTCAGTTGGTTCGTTTCCCACGCGCACCACTTTGGAGAAGTAAATCAATAGGTTTACATAAGTCACTTAATTTTCGCGGGCTCCATTCGGTTACGGACATTCTTTCTAGGTCAATCCCTTTATTCTTTGACCACTTTGTAAAACTGAAATAAACTCAAGCGGAAATGAGCATACATCTAACCATCAATCTAATGATATTTTGTTGTATTTGTTTAATTTAGTCTCAGACTGATATAAGGTAAAACTACTCTACAGCGGTAATTTGACTAAGGTCACATTCTTTCACCACTGATAACATTCTTAATCTCCAGGCAGTGTAAACAGTACCTAACACCTCATACGCATCAATAGACGGTGACACTGTCACTCAACTTAAATAGATAGTGCAAATGATAAAGAACTCAGTCAAACAGAATTAGCCTACGATTTAACAATCACTTATATATATATGCAAGGGGGTATGCACATGGTGTAATTAAATGATGCATCTGCAACAGAAACAAAATGAGTCTATGTCAATATTACTTTAAAATAAGAAATTAAAAATTGAAGTGCATTTGCCTTAAAAGAGTGTTTATTGTTCTAGTAAAAAAAATACCCAGAGTGTTTAATCTGTATTTCATCCAAAATGGCTCAATAATCAAGACAGTTATTCTCTAGTCATTAGTGAAGAATATTTATATACAACATAGTTTGTTTTTCCGTTATATAAATGAGGTAATTAATTAATGTATTAATGTCCGTAACATTTTCATATTATCATTTGACTCTTAGATTTCGAGCGACGAAGTCAAATAATCATGATTGTGTATCTGCAAAGTGATGAGAGCAATGATTATTTTCCTGAAAATAAACCATGGAATTTTAAAATACATTTAAAAACACCTCTTACATTTGATGGAAAGTGGGAAATCGCGTTGGTGGAATTTCAAGCATCAGCGTCTAAAACAAAATCGAAAAACAAAACGAACCAAACTTTGTTCATATTTTCAAATATTGTGATGAAAGTATTCTGAATGGTGCAAAACAACAGGTTTTGCGACGTGTTTCATCCACCAAAAGCAACTAATGGAATATATGTTTTGATACACCAATCCATCTTCCGTTGAAGAAAAATGAATTGTTAGAATTCACCGTCCTGAAGCATCATTCTTACAAGAACCAATACTGCTAACATTACAGTTTATTAAACAATTATGAATGGGTATTATATGTATCATTGTACGCGTGATTAATGGGCAACGGAAAACACATAATACCAATTAATGATGGAATATGAAAAAAGAATAAAAGTATACCACATACCTAATGCGAAGAAAAATTGTAAATAGGAGACAAAGAGTAACAAGAAATCCTGCAGAGTTTCAAAAGAGTAACTTCTCTTTTTACAGTGTAACAAAAGAGCATCTACTAATTTTGCAGAGTAACAAAAGAGTAACATCAATAACTGCAGAATGGTTAATGAGTAGCAAGAAAGTTATTTAAAAACCCGTAATAATGATAGAATATTAAAGAAAATGACCGAAACAGTAATATAGTATTCCTGCGATTAAAGGCATTTTAAAAAATATCACATTAATTTCAATATATTGTGTCATGTTGTGTTTTCAGTGTGTACATAAACTGCATTTTAAAAAGGCAATCTTCATTCTAACTAAGACTGTCCTTGTGTGAAAAGCATTATGAATTCAACTACATACTTCCCGAATCCTAAACGAATTAAAGATTTGTTCAAGTCTTCTAGACGTCCTTTGTTAAATGAACATAATTCTATGATAGAACGTGTTACACCAATACAGGCCGTAGTAAATAGAGCGAAAGTCAGAGTTGGAACGTATAAATAGACCAGCAACTGCAAACCCTGTCATAACTGCAGCAGATTTTCCCAGCAGAAAGTTGAAAGTCAAACGTTATCCCAAGAAGAGAATTTGCAGAAAGAAAACTACAACAATTACTGTTGTACCTGAGAAAAAGGCAAACGCGCCTATCCTAAAGGAAAGAACTATAAAAAACAAACAGATAAAGAAAAAGATACAAAGAGCAAGGCATCTTCCAGAATTTAACGACATTTTTGAACGACAATAATTTCCATTGAGCTGTACTGACCGTTTTAACAACTACGACCAGTATTCATGTGATCAATGTGACAAAACATTCGATAGAAAATACAACATGGAACGGCATAAACAAGCTAAACACCAACATGAAATTTCCGACAGCATGTACTCAGATCAAGAAAATAGTACAGACGTGCAAGAGAATCACGAAAGTCCGATGGATTAAATCATTGAAACTGTTTTTGATCACTTCCAACAGGCATATAACTCGAACGTTTCAGAGAAAATGGAACAAGAACATTTGTCAGAAGACGATGCTAAAGAACAGGTTTTTGAAGACATGAGACCTGTTTTCAGAAAAGGCTTAGTTAACGAATTTACCGATACCGTTATGTGGATAAATGCGTTACGACAAGACCCAATGTACAGGTCAATACAGAAAACAAGTAATCGAGTTATGGAGGTGGAAGATTTTGACCAAGGAGAAGCACTGAAATATGCGTGTTTTAAACGAAAGCATTTGTTCGATAAAGTTGTGAATCAATACGAGCCACCCGGAATTGAATAAGAGTGAGCATATGCTACTTTATGCAACTCTCAACGTGTTATTTTCAAAACCGAAAATAGATTGTCTCTATTGTTGTGTGTTTCATTGTCAGATGTTTAATAAATTGTTAAAAATATATCACTCTTGTTATTTATTTGCATACTTTCAAATTGAATACGTGTTGAAGTTATAAGAAAACGCTTGAAACTAGCTAACTTCGCTATAGACTCATTGATTACTCATTGTCTTTTACTTTACTCCGTATGTACTCTGTAGAATTTGACATGCTCTTCATTTATTCACTCGCTTTAAATGGATCAAACTGAACTTGTATACATATTAAAATTATGTTCACTTTCGTCTTTTCACACAATGTTATCAACATCGTCTACCTATCGAGGCATAAAAAGTGTCGGTATCTATAACATATTCAGATTACCCAATAAAACAATTGAAAGGAATCTGATATGAAGTGACCCGGCGCTCAAATATTTGACTGAGACATTAATTTCTGACTCCGTCTAACGCGCATAAATGGACTCAAGCAGTTTTCTCTCCAAATTGCAAAGGCCATTGACCCGTATAAAACTGCAATGCAAACGTTAAAATTAGATTCCTTTTGAAAAATAGTAACACATGAAGGTAAATATATTATTTGTAAAAACATCTTAAGGTTGTAAACGAGCGAATACGATGTTAAACCATATTCAATAATTCCTAGTCATATCACGGCAGTCAGTTCATTATCTCTTTCCTGGATGTTTTACACATTAGTACTTCTCGATACAGGAAGAGTTTATTTTCTAAGTGGTGGGAAAAGAAAAGGATTGCTTCAGTAGTGATTTTTGGAAGGTGATTATTATGTAATAATAATCTTCTTCCTATGGGATTGCACACTGACCTTAATGGAATATGCCCTTTAACACACATCCTCCCTATAAACTATATGATCTCTTCATACATACGCTAGTCAATATAGTTCGCAAAAATCAATGTAAATTCATACTTATAGTGTTTTCATGTACAATCAGTATGATGTAGAAACTGGTTTGGACAATTAAATTTTCAAATAATTCATGTTTTTGTGTCTTTGAAAATTAAAATTGATTTTGATTTTCCAAATACACATCTTTCTGTGGTAAACATTGTTACCTGTATATTCTTACGCGCCACGCTTTTGTGGACAACACCGATACATCGGATCAGATATACATTACACGAACTAGGTCAATTCGAGGACAGGTAGTTTCCCCAAAATATGCTAATCTATCCTTAATTACGACTTTCAGTTATATTCTTTATATTTCCTCTAGTATATTCATTTATAGGTTTTTACATCAGTTATATATATATTATATGTATATATATATTTACTAATTGAAACGTTGTGGGAAAAAAGGAAAAAATCCCTCTCAGATATTTTCAAAATCGTCTGCTGCATTTGAATTTCTTATGTTTTGTCACAATGTTGTCAATAGTTGTGTGCTAGGGAGAAATGTTAGTTATCTGGTAATTCACGAATGGTGTGTTCTCCCGAACGACTACTCGACTAAATATGTATCACATTCTCTAAGAATTGAAACAGGTAGATATGGAAATGGGAGGCTAGAAAGACATCAGCGTTTATGTGTGTTTTGTAATAAAAATGAAATAGAGGACGAATTTCATTTTCTTCTGGTTTGCCCATTATACTCAGATATTAGAGCAGTTTATTTTAAGCGATATTTCTTCATTCGCCCGAACATGAACAAAATTATTTCTTTACTAAACAACAATAATAAAATTTTTTTTTTTAATTTTTATTTATCAGTTATTGTTTTGTTGTTTTGTTGTTGGTTTTGTTGTTGTTTTTTTCACATTTTTGGAATATAACCATTCGATTTTGTGTATATTTCATGTTCTATGCAATTGGTTGTATGTTTTTTTGTATTGTATATAGTATAATGATTTATTGTTCGACAAGAAACTATGTAGTTTACGTCAATAAAATATTGTCTAATATTGTCTAATTGTATAAGGGTATTAGGGGGGCATTCTAAATGGTAAATTACAGAATGATTATATAAAAAGGATTGATTGATTAGGCTTTAACGCCGTTTTCAACAATGGTTCAGTCATATCACGGCGGCCAGTTCACCTATTCATGTGTTGTCTGGCTTTCTCACACAAGTAATCCACACAACATTCTTTCCAAGCAACTGGCTTCTTTTCCAAATAGGCTGTTAGCCCATTGGTGAAAGATGAATGACGCTTGTCACAATGACAGAAAGAATGATGGCCGAGCTTCGATTCGAACTTACAACTGCTGGATTGACAGCCCGCGTCGCTACCGACTGATTTACCGGGGGAAAGTTGAAAGATGTGGAAATCACTTTTCCTGAATTGGTATGGTAAAATCGAACTCATGCATACTGGATAAGCTCCCTAACATGTTGCCTCTTTAGATATTGTAGCTCTTGAAACAAAATGTTGTGGGAAAAGAAGCCTTTGGTTTTAATATGCCTTGGGTGTGGGGTTTTTAACAATTCGTTTCAATCAATCAGATTATATCCGAATATCTAATTGTTTTAAATTGTAAAATAGTTGGAAGTGTTTGAATCCACGCTTGACGCGTAATACACATCAAATAAAATTATTTCTTTAAAAATCTGATCATCGTGAGATGTCATGATATTATTTAGATTTTACAACACTTTCTTAATGTTCTTGTTATGTGAGAATTGATTTAAATTGAGGGCACACCTATACTTAATTAAACTTTCATGCAAGGAGAAAACATTACGTTCTACGTTGTATCCTCATTCAGACACAGTTTATCGAACATTGTTGCAAATGTAAAATTAATTCATGTTTTCATATTTTCTTTCATAGCACTTGTATACGTTCATTCATAGCATTTGTTCACTTGTGAAAAGCAAATTTGAAAGACAGTGGCTATCATAGATATTTTTATGACGAGCAAGATTTCCTATTGTTACAATGTTTTAACTATATATTTATGTTCTCACTTTTGTAATGTTTAATATGAAATGTACTTGCTCTTCAAATTTGGAAAAAATAAAGAATATCTATCTATATATCTTTGTCCTTATACAGACGCATAGAAAGATAGCATAAGCTAATGACGGATATGACTGAATGTTGTTCTTTCCTGTACATTTCTGTCTAAATATGAAAAAATGCTTTCTATATTTTTTACAAATATTTCTCTCTATATTTTTACCAAAAATATATTTTGTTTCAATGCAATTTCTAAATGAATTGTATGTATGCAATACCCCTCACTTATTGACAGTGTTTGCGAACTATTGTGAATATAATATAATGCCCAGCTGTCAACAATTTTTTATTCTTTCTTTATTATTGTATTCTACTGATGAAGGCGTTCTTCCGAAATTATATAGTATAACGGTATAAACTAAACAACAAGTGTTTGTGTTTTTTATTATATTTGTTTGATCTATTCTTTTTATACAATTTTACCTATTCCGAAACTGCAGCAAAATAAAGAAGTTTTAAAGACTTAAATTCTTTCATTCATTTATTTTCCAACATATTTGCTCTCGTTTGTTCCTATCCATATATCCTAGCCATGATCTGTTCATACCTTGCATACAATTCATTATCCCATCTGCACCTGGCTGACATCACTCTAAAATCACCTTCCAGCAGTACTTTCAGTACTTTTTGATTAATTTAAACTATTTGGGTTAAACCTTTGCAAACTAAAACCACACAGCAAAATATACTGTTGAGTTATAGAATCATCTTTTGGAATGATGTAACACACGGAGAAGAAGATTTAGAGTTTAAGTTACAACGTTGACGCAAAGAACGATATGACATTCTCCTTTTACCACAATATCACTAAATCACTGATATTATAGAACAATTATTTGTAGAGATGTTTCATGGTTTTGTTTAATTGATTTTGGGAGATTGCTAAATTCAAAACATGTTTTCAACAATGTTGCAGTTGTATCATCTTTTAAAAATCTCAAACCATACTAGCCTAGGGAATCGTACCTTGCGTATGAGCGTTCCACGCCACACGGATGCATCTTAACTGATATTGTTTAGGAGATCATTCTTTTAACTCTGACACATTTGCTTGTTAGAAAAAGTAAGGCTCACAAATCTTCTTAGTATGAAGTTAAGGGAAACGAACTGCTGAATTATGAGAGATTTGAGAATGAGGTTGTTATGACCTAATGCATATACTTACGTAATGTTTGCTTTGGTTAAAATGTCACAACTGTGAACTTTCGGATGTCCTTGAAATTCCTAAGTTTCGGTGAATGTTGGGATATTTGTCCGGATTAAACAAATAAAATCTAAACCCTCCCGATGTATATGGTCTACTATTTTGAATGCTATGGTTTTTAATGACCCTTTGATTTAAAACAATGAAGATACCTTGTAACACTGCGATGTGTGAACAAAAAAAAGAGTCGCAACCAGATTTACACTCTTATACTACGGGTTATGAAGCTGTTGATATACATGTAAACGTTTTTATCACCAGACTTCAACAAAACATTATTTCTAAACAACTGGCTACTTTTATAACACATGGGACGATTGATTGCTTGAGATTTAACGCCGCTTTCAATACTATTTAGTCATATTACGACAACGAACCATCTAAATTTATTGCTGGTTGGCCTCTCGTGACATGTAGAAGATACAAATATAACCTTCAGATATGGTCTCTTTTTTAACTACACAAAACAAGATGACCTTATCATACCCTTGAAACTGACCTTGAACTTGTCCGCACATGAGGGTAACCCGCTTACCATGACCCCCCCCCCCCCCCCCCCCCCCCCCCAACCCACCTCCACGAGCGGTAGTTTGCTACTACTGCTAAGTTGCAATCTTTAAGGTGTGTGAAGTTAGCGCGTAGATCGAAGCTCAACCAACAAATGTAGTTGGCTGACCTGGGTCGTAGATCGTAGCTCAACCACTTAGAAAACATTGCAAATTGGTTCATCATGGTTGTAGATCATAGCTCAACCTCTTAGAAAACATTGCGAATTGGTTGATCTGGGTCGTAGATCGTAGCTCAACCACTTAAAAAACATTGCGAATTGGCTGACTTGGGTCGTAGATCATAGCTCAACCGCTAGAAAAACATTGCGAATTGGCTGACCTGGGTCGTAGATCGTAGCTCAACCACTAGAAAAACATTGCGAATTGGCTGACCTGGGTCGTAGATCGTAGCTCAACCGCTAGAAAAACATTGCGAATTGGCTGACCTGGGTCGTAGATCGTAGCTCAACCACTAGAAAAACATTGCGAATTGGCTGACTTGGGTCGTAGATCGTAGCTCAACCACAAGACAAACAATTCGAATTGGCTGACCTGGGTCGTAGATCGTAGCTCAACCACAAGAAAAACATTGCGAATTGGCTGATCTGGGTCGTAGATCGTAGCTCAACTAATGAAAAAGCATTGCAAATTGGTTCATCTGGGTCGTAGATCGTAGCTCAACCACTTGAAAAACATTGCGAATTGGCTTATCTGGGTCGTAGATCGTAGCTCAACCAATGAAAAAACACTGTGAATTGGCTGACCTGGGTCGTAGATCGTAGCTCAACCACTTTAAAAACATTGCGAATTAGCTGACTTGGGTCGTAGATCGTAGCTCAGCCACTAGAAAAGCATTGCGAATTGGCTGACCTGGGTCATGTATCGTAGCTCAACCACTGAAAAAATATTGCAAATTGGTTGATCTGGGTCGTAGATCGTAGCTCAACCACTTAAAAAACATTGTGAATTGGCTGACCTGGGTCGTAGATCGTAGCTCAACCACTAGACAAACATTTCGAATTGGCTGACCTGGGCCGTAGCTCAACCACTAGAAAAAACATTAAGAATTGGGTGAACTGGATCGTTGATAACTCGAACCTTTCGATAATTCGACCTCTAGATAACTCGAACTATTTGATAACTCGAACTTTTCGAGAATTCGACCTCTCGATAACTCGAACTTTTTTTTTAACTCGACCTTTTCGATAATTCGACCTCTCGATAACTCGAACTATTTGATAACTCGAACTTTTTTTTAACTCGAACTTTTCGAGAATTCGACCTCTCGATAACTCGAACTTTTTTTTAACTCGACCTTTTCGATAATTCGACCTCTCGATAACTCGAACATTTCAACAACTCGACCATCTCCATATCTCGAACATCTCGATAACTCGAACATTTTGATAACTCGACCCTCTGCATATCTCGAACATCTCGATAACTCGAACATCTCAATATTTCGAACATATCGATCACTCGAATATATTGATAACTCGAATATATAAATATCTCGATCTTTTTCAAGCTGTGTGAAGTTAGCTAAACATACGACATCATTCGACATTCGACATTCAAAAATTAAAACTTCAAAAAATCGACATTCAAAAACGAATGTCGTGCTTCGACGGCCTCAGCGCATGTCACAGCGGAGTGCTACCGTAAAAGAAGGTTCAGCACTTCGCCGTAAGAGCGCGTAGACTGCGGTACCTGTCTTATAGCGTATTCGGCCCCGGCTCACATTTCCCCTACTAGCAGCCGAGTGCTCGCATAAATCAAGACTCAGCACTTCGCCGTAAGCGCGGGTAGACTGCGGGATCGGCCGTACATCATGTGCAGCACCAGCGCACATTTCCCCTACTAGCAGCGGAGTGCTAGCGTAAAACAAAGCTCAGCACTTCGCCGTAAGCGCGGGTAGACTGCGGGACCTGCCTTAAAGAGTATGCGGCCCCGACTTACATTTCCCCGACTAGCGTCGGAGTGCTCCCCGTAAAACACGCAGCAGAAATCCGCCTTAAGGCCGTTGTTCCACGCTCGTAAGAAAAAGAAAAAGTGTTCCATTCCATTGTGATTTATTTTTGTTCGACTGCCGTGACAAGGGTTTGTAGGCCCAAGTGCTCCCCGTAAAACACGCGACAGACTCAGGTAGAAATCCGCCTTAAGGCTGTTGTTCCACGCTCGTAAGAAAAAAAATAAAAAGTGTTCCACTCCATTGTGATTTTTTCCCAAGTGTTCCCCGTAATACACGCGACAGACTCAGGTAGAAATCCGCCTTAAGGCCGTTGTTCCACGCTCGTAAGAAAAAAAAAACATTCGACATTCGACATTCAAAAGTGCTGGCACGACATTCGACATTCGACATTCAAAAAATAAAACTTCAAAAAATCGAATGTCGTGCTGGCACTTGGGCCTACAAGCCCTTGTCACGGGAGTCAAACAAAAAATATCACAATGGAGTGGAACACTTTTATTTGTTTTCTTACGGGCGTGGAACAACGGCCTTATTTGCTACAAGGCAGTCCCGCCGTTAGAACTTGCGCTGACAGTGAAGTGCTCTTCTTGTCTCAAAGCAGCACTCTGCATATGGCTGGGGAAATGTGCGCTGGGGCCGAATTGGCAATAAGGAAGTTCTGCCGATGAGTCCAGCGCTGAAGGCGAAGTCCTCGCCTTGTTTCGAGGCGTATGGCCGAGGAAATGTGCGCTGAGGCCGAATTTCCTATAAGGAAGTCCTGCTGTTTACCCACGCTGACGGCGAAATCCTCGCCTTGTTTCCAGACAGCACTCTGCGTATGGCTCGGGAAATGTGCGCCGTTAGAATCCGCGCTGACGGCGAAGTGCTCCCCTTGTTTCAAGGCAGCACTTCGCATATAACTGGGGAAATGTGCGCTGGGCCCTGATTTGCTACAAGGCAGTCCCGCCGTTAGAACCCGCGCTGCCGGCGAAGTGCTCTCCTAGTTTCAAGGCAGCACTCCGCATATGGCTGGGAAAATGTGCGCTGGGGCCTGAGTTGCCGTATAGCATATGCGGTCCAGGCGCACATTTCCCCTACTAGCAGCAGAGTGCTAGCGTAAAAGAAGGGTCAGCACTTCGCCGTAAGCGCGAGTAGACTGTGGGACCTGCCTTATAGCGTATTCGGCCCCGGCTCACATTTCCCCTACTAGTGCTCGCATAAATCATGGCTCAGCACTTCGCCGTAAGCGCGGGAAGACTGCGGAGCCGTCCGTATATCATATGCGGCACCAGCGCACATTTCCCCTACTAGCAGCGGAGTGCTAGCGTAAAGCAAAGCTCAGCACTTCGCCGTAAGCGCGGGTAGACTGCGGGACATGCCTTAAAAAGTATGCGGCCCCGGCTTACATTTCCCCTACTAGCAGCGGAGTGCTAGCGTAAAACAAAGCTCAGCACTTCGCCGTAAGAGCGGGTAGACTGCGGGACCTGCTTTAAAGAGTATGCGGCCCCGACTTACATTTCCCCGACTAGCGTCGGAGTGCTCCCCGTAAAACACGCAGCAGACTCGGGTAGAAATCCGCCTTAAGGCTGTTGTTTCACGCCCGTAAGAAAAACAAATAAAAGTGTTCCACTCCATTGTGATTTTTTTTTGTTCGACTGCCGTGACAAGGGTTTGTAGGCCCAAGTCGAATGAGGGTGTTTTTTTCCAACTTTTGAATGTCGAATGTCGAATGTCGTGCCAGCACACGACATTCGTTTTTTTTTTCAACTTTTGAATGTCGAATGTCGTATGTTTAGCTAACTTCACACAGCTTCTCTTTCAGTGGTTTATCTACGATCTACGACCCAGCTCAACCAATTCCCAATGTTTTTGTAGTGGTTGAGCTACGATCTACGGCCCAGGTCAGCCAATTACATTTTTTTCCCAGTGGTTGAGCTACGATATACGACCCAGCTCAGCCAATTCGCAAAGTTTTTCCATTGCTTGAGCTACGATCTACGACCCAGGTCAGCCAATTCAAAATGTTTTTAAAGTGGTTGAGCTACGATCTACGACCCAGATCAGTCAGTTCGGACTATTTTCCAATTGGTTGAGCTACGATCTATGACCCAGGTCAGCCAATTCACAATGTTTTTTCTAGTGGTTGAGCTACGATCTACGACCCAGATCAGCCAATTCGCAATGTTTTTTAAGTGGTTGAGCTACGATCTACGACCCAGATCAGCCAATTCGCAATGTTTTTCTAGTGATTGAGCTACGATCTACGACACAGATCAGCCAATTACATTTTGTTTTTCAAGTGGTTGAGCTACGATCTACGACCAAGGTCAGCCAATTTGCAATGTTTTTTCCATTGGTTGAGCTACGATCTACGACCCAGGTCAGCCAATTCAGAATGTTTTTTAAAGTGGTTGAGCTACTATCTACGACCCAGATCAGTCAGTTCATAATGTTTTCCAATTGGTTGAGCTACAATCTATGACCTAGGTCAGCCAATTCACAATGTTTTTCTAGTGGTTGAGCTACGATCTACGACCCAGATCAGCCAATTCGCAATGTTTTTTAAAGTGGTTGAGCTACGATCTACGACCCAGATCAGCCAATTCCCAATATTTTCCAAGTGGTTGAGCTACGATCTACGACCCAGATCAGCCAATTACATTTTCTTTTTCAAGTGGTTGAGCTACGATCTACGACCCAGGTCAGCCAATTCGCAATGTTTTTCCATTGGTTGAGCTACGATCTACGACCCAGGTCAGCCAATTCAGAATGTTTTTTAAAGTAGTTGAGCTACGATCTACGACCCAGATCAGCCAATTCCCAATATTTTCCAAGTGGTTGAGCTACGATCTATGACCCAGATCAGCCAATTCAGAATGTTTTTAAAGTGGTTGAGCTACGATCTACGACCCAGGTCAGCCAATTCATAATGTTTTTCTAGTGGTTGAGCTACGATCTACGACCCAGGTCAGCCAATTCGCAATGTTTTTTAAGTGGTTGAGCTACGATCTACGATCCAGGTCACCCAATTACATTTTTTTTTCTCAAGTTGTTGAGCTATGATCTACGACCCAGGTCAGCCAATTAGCAATGTTTTTCCATTGGTTAAGCTACGATCTACGACCCAGGTCAGCCAATTCAGAATGTTTTTAAAGCGGTTGAGCTTCGATCTACGACACAGGTCAGCCAATTCGCAATGTTTTTCCATTGGTTGAGCTACGATCTACGACCCAGGTCAGCCAATTCAGAATGTTTTTAAAGTGGTTGAGCTACGATCTACGACCCAGGTCAGCCAATTCAGAATGTTTTTCTAGTGATTGAGCTACGATCTACGACCTAGGTCAGCCAATTCACAATGTTTTTTAAGTGGTTGAGCTACGATCTACGACCCAGGTCAGCCAATTACATTTTTTTTTCAAGTGGTTGAGCTACGATCTACGACCCAGGTCAGCCAATTCGCAATGTTTTTCCATTGGTTGAGCTACGATCTACGACTCAGGTCAGCCAATTCAGAATATTTTTAAAGTGGTTGAGCTTCGATCTACGACCCAGATTAGTCAGTTCGCAATGTTCGCAATGTTTTCCAATTGGTTGAGCTACGATCTATGACCCAGGTCAGCCAATTCACAATGTTTTTCTAGTGGTTGAGCTACGATCTACGACCAAGATCAGCCAATTCGCAATGTTTTTCTAGTGGTTGAGCTACGATCTACGACCCAGATCAGCCAATTACCAATATTTTCCAAGTGGTTGAGCTACGATCTATGACCCAGATCAGCCAATTCAGAATGTTTTAAAGTGGTTGAGCTACGATCTACGACCCAGGTCAGCCAATTCAGAATGTTTTTCTAGTGGTTGAGCTACGATCTAGGACCCAGCTCAACCAATTCGCAATGTTTTCAAAGTGGTTGAGCTACGATCTACGACCCAGGTCAGCCAATTCATAATGTTTGTCAAGTGGTTGAGCTACGATCTACGACCCAGATCAACCAATTCAGAATGTTTTAAAGTGGTTGAGCTACAATCTACGACCCAGGTCAGCCAATTCAGAATATTTTCCTAGTGGTTGAGCTACGATCTAGGACCCAGCTCAACCAATTCCCAATGTTTTTCTATTGGTTGAGCTACGATCTACGACCCATGTCAGCCAATTCGCAATGTTTTTCCATTGGTTAAGCTACGATCTACGACCCAGGTCAGCCAATTCGCAATGTGTTTGAAGTAGTTGAGCTACGATCTACGACCCAGGTCAGCCAATTCAGAATGTTTTTCAAGTGGTTGAGCTACGATCTACGACCCAGCTCAACCATTTCGCAATGTTTTTTAAGTGGTTGAGATACGATCTACGATCCAGGTCAGCCAATTACATTTTTTTTTTCAAGTTGTTGAGCTATGATCTACGACCCAGGTCAGCCAATTTACAATGTTTTTCCATTGGTTGAGCTACGATCTACGACCCAGGTCAGCCAATTCAGAATGTTTTTAAAGTGGTTGAGCTTCGATCTACGACCCAGGTCAGCCAATTCGCAATGTTTTTCCATTGGTTGAGCTACGATCTACGACCCAGGTCAGCCAATTCAGAATGTTTTTAAAGTGGTTGAGCTACGATCTACGACCCAGGTCAGCCAATTCAGAATGTTTTTCTAGTGATTGAGCTACGATCTACGACCTAGGTCAGCCAATTCGCAATGTTTTTTAAGTGGTTGAGCTACGATCTACGACCCAGGTCAGCTAATTACATTTTTTTTCTCAAGTGGTTGAGCTACGATCTACGACCCAGGTCAGCCAATTCGCAATGTTTTTCCATTGGTTGAGCTACGATCTACGACTCAGGTCAGCCAATTCAGAATGTTTTTAAAGTGGTTGAGCTTCGATCTACGACCCAGATTAGTCAGTTCGCAATGTTCGCAATGTTTTCCAATTGGTTGAGCTACGATCTATGACCCAGGTCAGCCAATTCACAATGTTTTTTCTAGTGGTTGAGCTACGATCTACGACCAAGATCAGCCAATTCGCAATGTTTTTCTAGTGGTTGAGCTACGATCTACGACCCAGATCAGCCAATTACCAATATTTTCCAAGTGGTTGAGCTACGATCTATGACCCAGATCAGCCAATTCAGAATGTTTTAAAGTGGTTGAGCTACGATCTACGACCCAGGTCAGCCAATTCAGAATGTTTTTCTAGTGGTTGAGCTACGATCTAGGACCCAGCTCAACCAATTCGCAATGTTTTCAAAGTGGTTGAGCTACGATCTACGACCCAGGTCAGCCAATTCAGAATGTTTGTCAAGTGGTTGAGCTACGATCTACGACCCAGATCAACCAATTCAGAATGTTTTAAAGTGGTTGAGCTACAATCTACGACCCAGGTCAGCCAATTCAAAATGTTTTCCTAGTGGTTGAGCTACGATCTAGGACCCAGCTCAACCAATTCGCAATGTTTTTCTATTGGTTGAGCTACGATCTACGACCCATGTCAGCCAATTCGCAATGTTTTTCCATTGGTTGAGCTACGATCTACGACCCAGGTCAGCCAATTCGCAATGTGTTTGAAGTGGTTGAGCTACGATCTACGACCCAGGTCTGCCAATTCAGAATGTTTTTCAAGTGGTTGAGCTACGATCTACGACCCAGCTCAACCATTTCGCAATGTTTTTTAAGTGGTTCAGCTACGATTTACGACCCAGGTCAGTCAATTCGCAATGTTTTTGAAGTGGTTGAGCTACGATCTACGACCCGGGTCAGCCAATTACATTTTTGTTTCAAGTGGTTGAGCTACGATCTACGACCCAGCTCAACCAATTCGCAATGTTTTTGAAGTGGTTGAGCTACGATCTACGACCCACGTCAGCCAAGTAGCAATGTTTTTTAAAGTGGTTGAGCTACGATCTACAACCCAGGTCAGCCAATTACATATTTTGGTTGAGCTACGATCTACGATCTACGCGCTAACTTCACACACCTCAATCTTTACCAGTTGTGTTAATGCCAGACGAAGTGTTATCCGAGAACGTGCGATTTCCACCAGGGACATTCCCTGGTCCAATTCGACTGGAGTAAGACTTGAATGGTCACCTCCTTTGAATTTTAAAACAGATAGTTTGTGTTATTGTCATACTCTCTTGTTAAAACCATTCACACACTCAGACGTTCTTTGAAACTTTTGTGCCATATAACTATTGAAAACCTTGTAGCAAAATTTGAAATTTGCATTTCTTCTGACTCACATTGTCTTCTCTTTATTAAGATTTGTAGTGTCATTTTTTGCGAGAGTTCACACATTTCCTCCACCATTCGTTTTCAAGTCGTGTGTTGCAGATTATTTCGTTGATATAAAGTGGTTAAATGACATAGCTGATACAACACTTTGAACAATACGATTTAATTACATATTTACTTTTATGAAACACATTTCCATGATATTACTTGGAAAACTTTGTCTGGAAATAAAATCAATTGACACAGATGTTAGAATCAATGAATGGTTGGCGGCGTGGTTTTAGTTCAGAAAAAAACAAAACCCTTTCCCACATACAGACGCATTTTAAAAATATTATGGCACAAGGATAACTCTGCTCGTAAAAAGCAATTTATTATTGCCCACAATGTTTTCTTCTCTATATAACAAGTGTACTTTCACATATTTACCTTTATGAAGCACATTTTTACAAAATAACTTGGAAAACTTTGTCTGCAAATAAATCAATTGACACATATGTGAATATTAAGAAATGGAAGACGCCGTGGTTTTAATTCAGAAAATAATGCTTTGTGACGTAATAAACATATGTACGAAAGCCTATTAGGACCATCTGAGAAAAAAATTAATATTGTAAAGTCGTAATAACGCGAAAAAAGGCGTTATAATGCGAAAAAAGCGTAGTAACGCGAAATAAGGCGAAGTAACGCGAAACAAGGCATAATAACGCAAAGTAAATAATGCGAAGAAAGGCGTTGTAACCCGAAATAAAGGCGTAATAACGCGAAAATAAAGGCGTAATTACGCTAATAAAAAGCGTTATAACGCGAAATAAAGGTGTAGTGACGCGAAAATAAACGCGTAATAACAATAAATAAAAGCGTAATAACGCTAAACAAAGGCATATTTAACGCTAATAAAAGGCGTTATGACGCGAAAGAAAGGCGAAATAAAGCCTTAGTAACGCGTGAAAAGGCGTAATAACGCGAAAAAAGGCGTAATAACGCGAATTAAAGTCGTAATAACGCCTTTTTATATTTATATTAATCGATTACTGCTTTGAAGACCCAGATCCAGATCAACCAATTCGCTATGTTTTTTTCATTGGCTGAGCTACGATTGACGATCCAGATCAACCAACTCGCTATATGTTTTGATTGGTTCAGCTACGATCTACGACCCAGATCAACCAATATGCCATGTGTTTTCTCAGTGGCTGAACTACGATCGACGACCCAGATCAACCAACTCGCTATGTTTTTATATTGACTCACCTACGATCTACGACCCAGATCAACCAATACCCATGTTTTTATAGTGGCTTAGCTATTGGTTGATCATGGTCGTAGATCGTAGCTCAACCACTCAAAACACAAAGCTAATTGGTTGAGCTAGGTCGTAGATCGTAGCTCTGCCACTGACAAAACATAAAAAAGTGGTTCATTTGGGTCGTAGATCATAGCTCAGCCAATGAAAAAGCATTGAGAATTTGTTGATCTGTGTCGTAGATCGTAGCTCGGCCACTGACAAAACATAGAACAGTAGATGTCATAGCTCAGCCATTTAAAAAACATGGCGTATTGGTTGTTTTGGGTCGTAGATTGTAGCTCTACCACTCAAAATACAAAGCTAATTGATTGATCTGGATCGTAGATCGTAGCTCAACCACGCAAAATATATAGCTAATTGTTGATCTGGGACGTAGATCGCAGCTTAGTCACTGACAAAACATACACAAGTGGCTGATCTAGGTCGTAGATCGTAGCTCAACCAATGAAAAAACATTGCGAATTGGTTGATCTGGATCGAAGATCATAGCTCAGCCAGTGAAAAAACATGGTGAATTGGTTGATCGTAGCTGAGTGGCTGAGCTACGATCAACGACCCAGATAACCAATTCGCTTTGTTTTTACAATGGCTGAGCTACGATCTACGACCCAGATCAACCAATTCGCAATGTTTTTTCAGTGGCTTAGCTAAGATCTACGATCAAGATCAACCAATTTTCTATGTTTTGTCAGTGCCTGAGCTACGATCTATGACCCGGATCAACCAATTAGCTATGTGTTTTGAGTGGTTGAGTTACGATCTACGACCCAGATCAACCAACTCACTATATGTGTTTTGAGTGGTTGAGCTACGATCTACGACTCAAATCCCCCAATTCGCGATGTTTTTACAATGCCTGAGAGCTACGATCTACGACCCAGATCAACCAATTAGGTAGGTGAACTGGCCGCCGTGATATGATATGATAAACCCCAATCAATCAATCAAACATACTCGCAGACATGAACACGTATACGTGCACGCGTACACATATACACTGCACACACATACGATATGGAACCTTACACAAAGAAATGCGATGACATTTAGAAGAAGAAAAACAAACTTTTCATAAGCATTGCAACGTATACTTAAGATTTGGACGCACCAAAACAAATGTATAATTGGTTAACGTCGTTTTTAGGGAAATTTAAGAAATAAACTATCAACAACCGTGGGTTATTGGCGAATAACCAATGGTTTGGAGTTCTGATGCGCAGGAATTAACCACGAAGGCCTACGGCCTGAGTGGTTAATTACAACGCATCAGAACGACAAACCATTGGTTATTCGCCAATAAACCAAGGTTTTTGATAGTTTCATTTCGATTCTAACATGACCCGACACCTTAACAAAGGGAAATAAATGCACTATTTAGCAAACCAGTTTACCCACCAGTTTGCTGTTCCATCAATTGTGACTACCCACTGCATTATACGCATAACTGCAGAAAAAAACGACAAAGAGGGGTAGACTCAGCAACAAGACAATGTAATTTTATTTAATTAATTATTTAGTTTTCATTGTACTACACAAGTTAACAATATGTATAGAATGAGTGTAGTGGAGCAGAATTATTCTATTCTGTTCTACGGAACGAATGTCTACAGGGCTATTGTGTCACAATGTGTCCGAAAATTCAGCGATTTGAGGACAAAGAAATTTCGCTGAAATTCCCCACACTTATAGAACTCAATGTGATCTAGGTCTGGGCGTGTTCGTTATATCTGGGAATAATCTAATTTCAGATATTTTTTAGGTTAAAACCTGAAAAATCGACATTTTCACAACATATTTCTGTAGATCTCGCACCAGCAAATAACGGAATCAGCTAGAAACCTGAAATTCAACCTAAAACTTGTCCGAGATCCAGTGCAAACAACGGTGTGTTTAGATTTCTCATACATTTAGTTTGGATTCTTGGAGAAAGCTTTTAATAGGGGTTCTTAACTTAATTTTTTTCTGTGGGCGTGACTAGGAAAGTGACGTCACGTGAGCGGTTTGACGTCATAACGTTACAGTGGTGCAGAGGTAGAGCGTCGGCCTCTCGTATCAAAGGTCCCTGGTTCGCGTCCCGTGATGAGCGGGTCCTGTCTTTGAGATTTTTCCACACAAAACGGCACGAGTACTGGTTAAGTCTCAAGGAAGCAGACATCGAGCATGATTAATCCAAGCTGAAAGCTTGTTTCGCAATCAATGTAAAATAAATAAAAATAAAATAAATAAAATATCGAGTCAGCCATTGCAGACGACGTAGTATACACATGTATGTTTCTTTACATCACGTGACGCTGAATGACAGGCTTATACGCGGGGGGATAACTGGAATAGCCAATGTGAAAAGTAGTGCATTTCCATTGGTTATTGACGAATAATCAACGGTTATTTTCTTCGATCTCTATAGGCAAGGAAAACAACGTCATGTTAGAATTAATGTTATATCACGTCGTTTTCAAGGTAATTTAATGTTATATCACGTCGTTTTCAAGGTAATTTAATGTTTTATCACATAAATACCCTTATTTTCAAGTTGAGAACAAATCACGGAACAACGATATCCAACATGTGTGATAACAAAAACACGTCATACACGCGACTACTGATGACGTCATTTTGACCTTTATCTTTATTATGTTTATTGTTAAGTTGTTAAATTTTACACATTGAAAAATGCAATAATACGTTATTTTGAATAAATAACGAGTCTTAATTGTTTAAAACATTGTTGGTTTTTTTCTTCTTATTCAAAAATGATGAGGACTACTTTTTTATGCGGTGAATCACAAGTTCTCATGAAGAATAGGTTATTCGGTCTTTGTTTTGATGTTGTCAATATTTTTCATTAAAACACACTGTTTAGGTGATAAAAAGAATCCATCACTCGTTTTTCTTTGGAGAAGATTTCTTAAATTCGTCTCGAAAAAGAGAGTTATTAACCTCGCCAAGAGGCTCGGTTAATAACCGTCTTTTTCTAGACTCATTTAAGAAATATTGATCTCCAAAGAAAACTCATGATGGATCCTATATTTATCACGTCGTTTTCAAGGTAATTTAATGTTATATCACGGCGTTGTTTTCAGGGTAATTTAATGTTATATCACGGCGTTGTTGTCAGGGTAATTTAATGTTATATCACGGCGTTGTTTTCAGGGTAATTTAATGTTATATCACGGCGTTGTTTTCAGGGTAATTTAATGTTATATCACGGCTTTGTTTTCAGGGTAATTTAACTTGTTATATCTCTGCGTTTTCAGGGTAATTTAATGTATATCACTGCGTGTTCAGGGTAATTAATGTTACATCACGGAGTTTTCAGGGTAATTTAATGTTATTTCAAGGAGTTTTCAAGATAATTTAATGTTATATCACGGAGTTTTCAGGATAATTTAATGTTATTTCACGTCGTTTTCAGGGTAATTTAATGTTATATCACGGCGATTTCAGGGAAATTTAATGTTATATCACGGCGTTTTTAGTGTAATTTACCAGTATTACTGGTACGTTCATTCTGACAGAATCGTAATGATAGCACGGTAACCCTGGGCGCTATGCCACTCCTACCACTGTTCAACTCTTTCGCACTTCCCTGCAATTCATCGTTCTAGAGGCGGACGCTCTAACCACTACTAAATCGAAGGACTCTAACGACAATTTGCGTAAGGTAATGATTCACCAACCGTGTATCATAATGAAAAGTCATATGTTGTCTGCTGCAAATAACCTTTTTAGAAGAAACTGTTGCTCCGAGCCTCGTGAACAAAGTGAAAGAATACGTTTGATACAGATGAACACATTGTGGAAATTAGAGACATTGTTCGTTTTGAGAAAATTCTCCTTTTCAACAATGTTTTTATTTTTTTTTATTGTGAAATAGTCAAACGTCGTCTGTATCATTGAAAAGGATTAATTAATGGAGCGTCATGCTTTTGAAGGCGGGATATCGGTTATCTCTCGACTATAAGTCAGTAGGTAAAATGGTTTATAAATAACACGAGCAAACTTAACAGTGTGGTATTACTTTACAGTGTTAACCTGATTCCACTGACGTTTGTTTGAAGACATTTGAGCCGTCCCGCGAGAAAACCAACAGTATGGCCTCTGCGTAATGTATCGACCAAGATCAGCCTGCGCAGTCCGCGCATACTGATCCGGGCCGACACATTCCGTCCCAGGGGGATAGAGGTATAGGGTAAGCGGTCACTAGGTCTGAAGAAACACACTCTGCAGGCCACACTTTTCACTTGAGCATGTTGAAACTTTATCAGAATGTTTGTCTTGATAATGTAGGCAAAGTTCAAATATGGGTCATGTCGGCTCAAAAAGTGTTAGCAGTTTGGATAATGGACAGAAAGTTTGTCTGAGAAAAATACAAATAGTGATAAAAGTAGAAAATGAGTGGAAGATGCAATTATATATAGGCTTAGATTTCTTCAATCTTTGTCTCAACTTTATGTTTTCAATGATATTAACAGAAACATATTTTATGCAATACACTTGTTTATGCTATCCCCTGTCTCTATTTATATCATCATATTATTATATTATACTTTTGATATCCTGTATATACCTTCAAATATACTAATTCAAAATAAAACAACCGACATACATGTATGATATTCACCTTCCACTGATGGAAATATATAAGATGTTTTCAATTTACAGATGACGTTAACAAGTTACATTAATATATATATACAATGTGGTTCTCACAGAATGACATTCAAATATGCTATTGAAACAGTTTCATTGTGTGCATATAGAAATACAGCAAACAGTGTATGTACACATATCCATTTGCAACAAATAAAGACCCAGATTAGTGAAACATGCAGGTTCACAACATAGGAACAAATCACAATGTTTATCTGTAGAGCATTCCAAGCATGGGTGCATTATTTTGAAAGCTAAAATAGTTAAAATGTCATGTACACAAAAACATATCTTGGGAAACTTTGTTCAACAAAAATTATTATGAGCAAGATGTCAAAGTTCATACATCAACCTTAAAATAAACATACAATGATTCTGTTTATAATTGAGATTTACACCATTTCAACAGTATAAATTTCAGTTATATCCTAAGTACAATTCACTTATACATGATTTTTATACGCCCGTTTTGAAAAAACGGATCGTACTATAGTTTTACCTGCGGCGTACGGGCGGGCGGCGTCCAGTATGTTGTCATTAAAGAAATGACCTATATTAGTCTTGTCAGCTCAATAACGTAAGAAGCCTTTGTCCAATCATCACCAAATTTGGTCAGAATGTGTATTGGCATAATATCTCGGACAGTTTAATAACTAGCCATATCGCTTTAGTCAATTGAGAGTTATCGCTCTTTCATTATAGCAATTACCTAAAACTGGTCTTGTCAGCCAATTACTTTAGAAGCCTTTGTCCAATCATCACCAAATTTGGTCAGAATGTGTATTGGCATAATATCTCGGACAATTCGGATAACTAGCCATTTCGCTTCAGTCAATCAAGAGTTATCGCCTTTTTATTAAAGAAATTACATGAAATTGGGATTGTCAGCTCAATAACTTTAGAAGCCTTTGTCCAATCTTCACTAAATTTGGTCAGAATGTGTATTGGCATAATATCTCGGACAAGTTCGATAACTAGCCATATTGCTTAAGTCAATCGAGAGTAATCGCTCTTTAATTATAGAAATTACCTAAAATTGGTATTGTCAGCTCAATACTTTAGAAGCCTTTGTCCAATCATCACCAAATTTGGTCAGAATGTGTATTGGCATAATATCTTGGACAACTTCGATAACTCATCACGTTATCTTAGTCACTACACACGTATGTCCCTCAAAATGGCCAAAACTGTACTAACAGTGTCTGCTCTCTAAATTTGCATGATGTACAACCAATTATCACTAATTGGTCTCAAAAAAACAGGACGGGCGTATTTTGTGACATTTGGCGCTCTTGTTCAAATTAGTACTAGGTTAAGAAAATGTGCCCTAGCCCACATGCACTTCAACACTGATGGATGGGCATTGATTCACCTTTACTTTCATGAAAGCTGCATTGTCTACAGACTTTAGATCAAAGTCAAAACGCAACACATTTTCCTGACTTGTTCCCCACTAAAGTGACTATCATAGGTCCATCCCGATCCACCCTTCTGCGAACCCATGTCATATTTAAATTGAATATATGGAGTCTTGTCTACAGTACTGAAAAATAAAACAAGAGGTTGATAAATACCTGGCTATGATATAATGTTAACTAAATTAGATTGCAATCTACTAAAGACATATAAACACATGTGTTTATATGTCCCTGAATCTACAAAGTTTATTCAGAAGAGAAGAATTTTAAATTAATTTCAATTAAATAATTTATGACTATGATAGAATATTTTGTGTATATACATGTTTTATTTCTAAGTGTTTTTTCTTAACCCAAATTGGGGCCTGCTGACTTTCATCACATTTTACATGTCACTATTTTCATAATTGAAAGGGCCCTGGTCACAAAACAGCGTAAAAACACACTGTTTTCTACAGGCTACATTGACAATAAGATGGCTTTGTTTTATTGGGTTATTATGCCGTTTACAACATTATTTCAGTTAGATCACAGCGACAGTTTACTTATTCATGAATCCTTGGTAAAATCCCTTAAAAGTTAACTAAATGTGTTCAATTTGCTAATATATCAAGATTAAAATCAGTTAAATGACTGTCAGACGACCACCCCCCACCCCCTTCAATTTTTGTAAACTCATAAACTAATAACATCATAGAAAATTATGATTAATAGTAAATTACCTAAACTAAAGTTGCCCCTTTTACTCGGCTGGTGTCGTTTGGTTGTTTCGACAGTAATCACAGTTCCACATACTATAACGAGCCGTAGCCATGTCTTGTTTCAGGAGAAATATTTATTTAAGATAGTGTTATTTCACAAAGCCTTCACAAACAAGCTGATCTTCCAAGTGAACGACTTCTAGTCTACACTTCTCCTTCCCGACCTGTTGGCAATCGGAAACAAGTGTCCGAATTCTCCGCTTAGTTTGTCGGCGAATCCAAAACCGATTATCCATTATCGATGCAAGTTTCCGTCAATCTTTTGAAAAGATTGCAATTGCTTTCGATTTCTGCAGGTTTAGAAGATACACATCTGCCACTCTTCAGCCTAACTTGCGCTGTCATAATGATTGTTCACCGAATTTATTAGTCGCCGGGCAGAAGCCCGCGACTTCTATTTTTAATAGGTTTTCTGAAATCACATGGGAGGGGGGATTATTATTAGAAAGAAACAAATCTAGATGATTTGAACATATTACAATTGTGGTTGTTTACGAATACTAATAAATGACACATCTAAAATGAAATAAATATTCCGATTTTTTAATGTTTGCATTTTTTTTTATTTCACTCGCATTTAAGTTTTTTGTCTTATTTACGAAGACAAAAGTGGTCCCTTCAAGACGTGAACCAACACCCCCTAATGCAGATTCTTATGTGTCATCATTGAGGTCAATTTCGGATTCTCCTTTTAATAGCAATTTTAACTTACTAAATGTTGTTTTCATGTTCAAAGAGATGTCTTGATTTGTGTAGAATTCATTTAATAATGTTAATCCATGAATATCTAAAGTAGGAACTGTTTCTAAGCTAAATATAGACCCTATTCTGTTGTGTAGTTTCGTGACCTTTAACATCGATTTTCGCGCATGCGCATTTCGATATGAAAAAGCGAGTGATATTATTTTATTTTAGACAAGTACAAGACGAATGTTTGACGCAAAGCGTCAAAGAGAAGCCGCAATATTTCGTTGTACATGTAGAAATAAGAAAAAAAGAACATTTTTAAATCCACAAACAATAGAACAATTTAAACTGTAGACGGTAATGCTGATATATTTCTCATTTTGAAGACTTTTGTTTACTTCAAATTACCTCCCTTTAAAGCAATACCAGGATATTTACCTTGTGATTCGAATAAGATTGACAAACATTGAAATTATATGAATGAATACTATTATTTAAATAAGTAACAACAGCAAAATTAAATTTAAGCCAAGATAAATGTGTACACAATTCGTTAATATTTTATAGATACCCTAATGTATAGGTATGAATATAAAATTTATAAGCAAATGTTTTCATTTCAACGTTCCTAATGTTTGAATAGACTAAGGAAAGTCAAGAATACATAAATAAATCAATGCATTCTTTTCCGGCGACATTGATGCCTTGCATCAACTTTCTCTTGTACCTTGTTGATATGTGTTCCTGATATTGACAGTTTAACAATTTAATTGAGCGCAATGAGCATAAAAGAGCAAAGCACTAAAATGAATCCGAAAGGACATGCGCAAATAAGATGCGCAGTAACACACCGACGATACGCCTTTAGGTTTATCACAATTTTGTGTGTTATCATATAACTTCCCATCTATAACTTCAATATTTCTTGTAACACTACGATGGAATCTTTCATATCTGATAACAAATCCTTCATCATTTAATTTAGATATCGCATATCATCATCGTTCTCTTCTTCTGCTTTTGGAATGCCCTTTCCAAGTCACTTGCGATCGACAAAGTACCTCTTTTGCGTGTATTATCTTCTTATGTTTTTCTCACATGATTACCTTGTGTCTCCATATTTTTTTTGAACAGTATACTTAATTAAAGAGTTGAACACATTCTGGCAAAAGGAGAGGCTTATTATGAGAAAATACCCCTTTATTACATCGTTTAAAACATCGTCTGTTGCAGACGCATCGAAAAAACTTCCAGCAGTTCAATAACATAATTTGGCATTACTTGTCGTTTGCTGCAACGTAAAAGACAAACAAAAAATGATGTTACGTCTCTCATTCCAAATTGAAGACCTATTTGTGGCCAATACTTTTTATTGTGTTGAATAATAAAGCAGGTGTTGTTGATACCCCAAGCGGATTGTTTTCATATATGAAATTTATTTCATCATCAGAAAGAGCTTCACCCTCTTTAGTTTAACATTAAGTCCGGAAGAAGGAAAATGAAATAATGAAAACAAAACTGTGAATAATTACAACACCAAAAATGTCAAACCATTACCCAGATAAAACCTTGGATATATATCTTGATACAGATGCCCGTAAAAACATATTCGAGAAAGATTGAGAAATTTCTCAAAAATAAGATCCCACTATTTTCTCTGCTATGTTCAAAATAAACATGTAATGCATCAATGTATGCTTTAACTATTTTCAACATACAAATGGATTTTGACTCATCTGCAGCAGACGTTTTATGAAAATATTGAAGCAACTTGAGTATTTGCGTCAAGTGAGCTATTACTCTTTTTTTTTCAAAATGTTTTCAACATTTTTTAATAAAAATACTATCATTAGTAAAGATTCTCTTAAAATTGTGACGAAAGCAGAAGATGTTTATAATGAGTAGTTTCTTCTTTTGTGGCAATGAATATTCTCTACGCTAAGCAATAGTTATCCTTTCTTTTAAATAGATTTTATATCTCTGCAAAAGTATTTTCAAATATTTTCACTGCAGATTTGTTTTATGTGGTAAAGGGTTAAAGTAATCTTGACTGTATTAATATCGTAACCCAATATTGTGGGTGTCCCCGGATATCATCATACACATGTAAGATTCAACAGAGCATCTAAATCACTGGGTTAATCTTGATTAAAAGTGCAAAACCATTGATAAATAAGGTTATATTTGTGTCAAATGTAGGAAACTCTGTGTAAAAAGGATATGATTTGGGTTATAATTGTTAAAAGATACATGTAGTACTAAATAACATGTGGATGGACAGTAAAAGCTCGGCTGAGGGTGTGTGGATGCACTGGTTCTCTTGAGTATTCAGTGTATGCAGATGCATTATTGCTTAACATCACTAGATGCAACTCGTATTTAATTACAAACCTTAATGCCTATGCAGCTGTTGAATTGAAACAAAATTTTATATCAAATAATCATTTTTCTTTCCCCTTTTTCCATAATGTTTTCTATGTGTCTTGATCCACTAATTAACAAACTTTGATATCAAAAGAATTGGTGCATCTAATTACTTTGCAACTATGTATATATTCATGCCGCACGAACATTGTCGAACAAGATTGACACGGTGCATATAAATTATACATGTATATTAAGTTGTTAACCTACCTTTAGGATATACCAGGGACGTAGATAAGAGGGATTAGTAACTAAGTTGTATACTAAGATATCACCCGTCCCAACATTTGTAGCGAGTAAAACTCATAAACTATTGAAGATATGAAAATAACAAAGATATTTTCTTGAAGTTTAAGTACAGTTCCAAATTTGAAATTTGTTGCTACATGGGTTCTCTCCGATTTGACTTGTTTCTGTTTTATTACGTTACTTATATACATAAAAATGTAACTGCCAAGTATCAGGTGACAATTTACAACAATTTGTGAAAAAATAAGCTTTTTGTCTTTTGTAATCAAATCACAATTCCTTCTTTGTTTCATAGAAATATGACCCTTTTGAAATACAAATAACATCTAAAGGCAGCAAGGTTATAACTGTACTATATCATCTTTTGAATAAGAAGTGATTGAATTAATACTTTCTTTAAATAACGACAATTTTTCACCGAGTGCGAATTCGGTACTTTTCGGAAAATGCCGGAATTGTCCGTATAGTTGTTCGTGTTAAACCGTGTTCACGGAATTAGCCGGTGTCATTCGGATGTCTCCGTTATTCAAAACATGGCGGCGCCCTTGACGAAGTGTGTTTACCAAGTGTCAACATTTATGATATTCAATTTCCAACTGAAAGATAGTCTGGTTCCCAACTTTCTATGATAGTAAGTCTGGCACAACCGATTGAATGGCGGCCTGCGATTATATCATAATTATTAACGGGTGATGATTGCTCTTTGTAAGAAGATGTGACGTTGGTTTTTGACAAACTAGAAAACGAGTGGTGTTCGGACAGTTGAATTATTTCGGATACTTTATAAAACAAAGTTTGTTTGCATGTCCTGTGAGGTTTACTTTGACATTTCATCTTTGTGATGAAACTATTAATATGTTGTGGCACCAGACCACAGTTATGTAAAAGAACCTCCGAAAAATCTGGAGAAATTGCTTCTTTTGTCACTATGTTTTCAAAAAAGCCGTCTGCTGCAGAGGCACAAGAAAGCGTCTTTATAAGGGAATTATTCTTTATTAAGAAACACAAACAAGAAATATACAGCAGACAAATTTGAAAACAATTCTGGACAAAATTAATTTTGAAAATATTATTACTGGTATTATTTAAAGAGTTTCAATTTTTTTGAAATTAAGTAGCTGTCTTATTATTATTATAATAGTATTTTTCAATCAGTTTATTTTATAACAATTTCACTGCTTTTGATGGTGGATCCCATGTGTGTTTTAAAAAATACCCAACATTGCTATGCCTGGTCCAATTGTTTAATGACATAAAGTTGATGATGGTGTCACATTATTTTCAATAAATTTCATCTTGATATTTAAATTGAATTTAAGCATGATAATAGATTTTTTTTTATTTCAGTGCAAGATTTAATTTTTCAATCATGATCAAAGACACTTAGGCTATATTTTCACTAGTAGCCACTTGAAGGTGAACTTATAGTCTAGGTTTCTGAGATCACTGGGTGAAATTAAATTCAATCTTACACCAAAACCAACACATTTTCTGTTACTTTTAAGCTTAAATAAGCTTAAAATACAAAATAAGCAAATATTCTGTTTAACCATTCCCCTTCTACAATTAGTTTTGTTTAATTACTGAAGAAAGTTAAAACATTGTGGCAAAAGGAGAAATAACTCATAATGAACAATTTCATCTTTTGTCACAATGCTTTCAAAAGTTGTCAGGGAGCGTCTAAATGAGGGAAAGGTTTAAGACAGATGTTTTCTAACTATGTGAAGTGAGACATTCTACTTCATAGTCAAATTATTGAAATCCCATTCAATTCCAAAGTGTTGTGTGCACAGCAGTTGTGTGGTGTTTTAACGGTTTCAAAACCAAGGTAACTATTTATTGTTCTCCGCCGGCATGTATCATTATTAAGACAATATTCCTTCATATATTTTTTCATACTAGGAAGCCTAACGTCAGCTTTGTTGTAGTATAAAATGGTATCAGCTTCACCATTTGATCTGCCAGTAATCCCTACCTCTTGGACATATGCTGTGAAAGAATAGAAACAACTTAAATAACGTTCTGCATGGACATAACTAAATGTGCAATCTGCTCAGTATCTGAACTTTTAGCTTAAAGATTTATCAGATTATTTCTGTTCACAAGGTGAACATGTAGATCATGAGCATACCAGGCGCGTAGCTAGGCTTACGCACGTACGCACGTGCGTAAGAAATATTTTGAGAGTTCCAAAAATGAAAATGAAACAAATGCGAAAAATGCAATAAAAACAGGACCCTATGGAGGGTAAGGGTGAAAACGGACAAATCAGTACAATTCAGACATGATCAAATTGTCACATGAATAATCTATATTTATTGATAATATTAGATGTCCTATGTAGTTTGTATACAGTCATATAGTATTTTCATATTGTACATGGGAGTACGATATTCGAATTATATTGTTGGAGCGAATTGTGGTCCGTGCCATTTATTTGGATCTGAGAAGAGATCGCTAGTGTCGCAACCTGCAACAATCAACCGACCCAAGCAATCTTGGCAAGGTCATCACCGCTCACATTAAGTGCAAGACACATGCGCATTCGCTTTAAGCGGCTGAACATTTCACTACAGTTATGTCTGGAATTAAGAAAAGCATTGCCCAATCGGTTTCCTATGCCAATAATTAGCAAGAACATTCATGTATTACAAGGCACAATTGATACAACTATATTCTTTGTTGTAAACACAATCTAGCTATAGTATACGTGGTCATGAGGATACAAATAGGAACTTTAAAGCACTTTTAGAATACCATGCCAAATATAACCCTGTGCTGCGTGATCATTTGAAGAACGGTGACGCAATACACTTCATCCGCTATACAAAATTAAGTAATCACGATATGCGGGGATTAAATCAGAGAGGAAATTTTGCGCAAATGCAAAAGTGTTCCGTTCTTTGGGTTAATGACAGACGAAGCCCCTGACGCGTCTACAATGGAGCAAGTGACGCTCCGTTTGAGGTACTTCGACCATACAACCAAGTCGGTTAGGCTACGATGGAGCATCCAACATGTCCGGAAAGTTCCATAGTGTTCGAGCGAGTTCGGCAGATAATTCCCGACGCAGTGTACAACCACTGCCAAGCTCACTGTCTTAACATTGCTATATCATGCGTCCGAGGAGCCACTTGCCAGAAACATGATAAAGACCGTTCAAGAAGTGGCGTTCCTGTTTTACTTCTCGGGCAAACGATTGTTGTGTTTTCATGAAACTAAGTAAGCATAAAACACATGGAAAATCGGACTAAATTACAGTCGTACTTAACACTTTCAAATGCTCGTATACGACGGTCGTTGACAGCTTAGATGACCTCTTCCATAACTATGGTGATGCCAAAGCCGGGGCATATGAACTGCGATCACTCAGTTCGGTTCTTCGAGGTTTCACTTTTGTTGAAGTGCCAGTTAATGTTGGTAAAAATAAATTCCGATTGCTGCAAACGTTTTAAGGGTAGTTTGTGTAGATGTGCCGTACATAAGGGTATCGAGTAGACTCATTTAGATATTGTGAAATATACGCCAGAAGTCACCCGAGCCCATATAGACGGACCCCCTAGAATGGTGCGTAGTCCACAAATCGACCCAGCTACGCGCCTGCATACTATGTATGTCATACACAGGTGTGTAGGCTCATCTGGCTCTGAATTACTGCAACTAGTCCATTCATCCGAATAAGGATTATATTATTCACTTGAAAAATAAATATATATATTAGCCACCAATACATATCATGATCAGAATACACATATTTGATCTCGTTCTAAACTTGTTTCACATGTCCTATAAAACATGCCATAACTCTAGTTTAGTACACAGTCAGAAATTATTAATATTATCAGGATACATGTAAATGCTTTAATCATTAACTCCATCCTTCCTCACTTTCTATTTGTGTTCAGTTTAGGCAGATTGAAATTCCATATTCTATTCATTAACTTTTCAAAATATATGATGTTCTGAGTGCCACACATTTATTGTACATGGTTTATACATGATATGAGCTTGTGCATGACAAAATGTACAAGTTGGCTTTTGATAACAGTATTAAAGATTTAGATTAGACTGTGAATCTACACAGTCTGATCAAGATGTACACTGTTCACATATTACTTACACTAGCTTGTTAGCATATTAATTCTGGTTGTGTCATACGGTATTAATTGCAGTAATGTGATAGGGCATAGGAGACTTTGTCAACCTGTAAACAAAACGATACATTTTTTTTAAAAAAAACAGCCAAATTGAATCGACTGTTATATTGCTATTTATAGAATGCTTTCCTTTTAACCCTTTCCTACTTGTAGACACAATCTGATGCATATGCAGCCGTTCTCCTTTTGTCACAACGTTGTCAACTCTATTCAACTATTCAATTTTCATTTACAGAGATATTTGCCAAACTGTTTTCAAAGTCGTCCATTGCACATTTGCAGTATGTGGAAAAGTGTTAAGTAAACCATATTTTAACCCTTTCCCATACAGATTAAACCTTCACTTAATGAATATATGTTGTTTCACCTTCACTTAATGAATACACGTTTGTCTTTGATTATAATTGCAAATCAGATTGCACATCTGTGTTTACTCTGTAGCAGACGACTTTTGAAAAGCAATTTCTTCTTTTGTCACAATGTTTTCAACTTTTTACAGTAATTATACTGTCATTTCTAGAGATCTTCAAGATGTTTTCAGTCGTCTTCTGCATATTTGTTTTATGTTGGAATGTGTGAAGTGAACAATCTAGATCTTGATCAGCATTATCTTTGCAGGCTGATCTGGATCTAATTGACAATAGAAACTCAGAAATCATTTGACTTGAGGAATCAAATAAACAGTTTTAAAACATTTAAATCTTTTATGGTAAATTGTTCAAAATAGGGCCTATATTGCCTAAATCGGGGACTACTAAAACTTATAATAAAGGAAACATTTGAACTTTTTTAAAAATGATATACATCCCAAAAAGATAAAAACATTTATTTCTAATAAGATCCTTTGTATCCGAATTTCAAATACATTTTCATCTATCCGAAAACTATACTACTCAATAACAAATCATTTTCTTCCAAACAAAACAAAACATCATAAAATGAAAACATGGAATCAATTTATGACCTTATTTTAATGATAAATGAATTATTATCCCGATGGTCAACAACAAAGTGAATTTAGATATTACCTGATATTCCATCGCGTCCGCCATTATTTGGTTTGTGCCTGACCCTTAACATAGTAATAAGGGGAAGGAACTCCAGACTAACTGAAAGATAGCACAGAATAGAGCAAACAGACAGAACACACAATGCTGAACAATATTCACGTGTGTGATCTGACGAAAGCAGTGAAGTGAACAGTCCGCTTTACTGACAATTGCATTTTGCGGAAGTGTTACCAGAAACGATTTTCTGTTTGTCAAGAATGGAAATCATATCGGAATGATGGTCTTTTTAGTTTAAACTTATTTATTTTAAATCGATTGCGAAACAAGCTTTTAAGCTTATATTAATCACGCTCGATGTCTGCTTCCTGGATACTTAACCAGTACTCGCGCCGATTGTGTGGAAAAATCCCAAAGTCAGGACCCGCTCATCACGGGACTCGAACCAGGGACCTTTGATGTGAGAGGCCGACGCTCTACCTCTGCACCACTGTCTTCCACGAAGTCTTTTTGATGACTCCTCTCTGAACAAAAGCATGTCATCGTCACTGCATGTTGTCAGCTCTAGAATGTTGTGTGATTAGGAGTCGGAAAACACGGTTAGTATAAAAAATGGTCATTTTATCGTACTGCACTGTTTCGGTGACTGACCTAAATCGGTGACAATTTCATTTTATCGTAACCCCTACGCATTTTAATAAAACCAAGTTCATAGCTGGATTTTATTTGAATTTCAGTTATTTTTCCAAAATGTTAAAGAATATTTTGTTAAAAAACATGCCTAGTACAACAGTGATAACATTTGTTTGCCGAATTTGAAAACAATTTGGAAACATGAATTTGTAGTCCATGTCAGTTGAGAAAATGTTTTAACCCCTTCTCTGATACAGATAACTTCTGACACTTTCTGCAGCAGACTGCTTTTAAAATATTTGTGAATAAATGATAAATAGCTCAAATAATCATATTCTCCATTTAGTGTCATATGTTTATGTTATTGATCAGATTTCTGAGTGTGTCTGCAAATCATAGTGCTAGATCTAGTAGTTATTTTATTATATCTCCATTTTAGCTTGTAGTGACAAAAAAATACATAAATTTAAGATTTACAATCACACCCTCAGCTGCAGATAGGCTGTCCTGCAAAGGCCTGTTGGTTCTTATTAATTTGTTTTACAAAATTCATATAAACTTTGCAGGAAATGTGTGGCAAATTGATGATGAGGAACCATATGAAATATACAAAGCTTTCTCCATGTAACATTATTTGAGATTCAATTTTAACTTAAAACTTTTATTATACAAATAAGCCTCTTTAAGGGTCACAAACTATTTTCCATACTAAGGTTTAAATGGGTTTTAAACTTTAATGCTGTTTCATCACATTGTTTCAGTTATAGCATGACGACAGTACACTTAGTTTGTGATATCAGGGTAGCAAACCAATACTAGGCCAGAAATTGTGCACTCCACTATAACTTTTGCAAGTGGGAATGGAACCTTAGATGACCTGTTCTCCAATACCCAAAGATAACCACGTGGCCACATTGGATTCCTATTTTTAATTTTAAATTTTTAGCTCTACTGACCAAAGGCCCGAAAAGCGTATGCAATGGCGTTGTGTTCGTTGTCCGTGCGTCTGTAAACAATTGCTTGTGAACGCGATAAAATCCGCCGATGCAAGACTGGATTATAGCCCTTGAAATTGTCAAAATTGCTATAATTGAGCTCGTGAACCCATTAGAGACTCCATTTACTGTCTGATCTTCACCGAGCTCAGATAGTAGTTAAATATTGATGAGAACTTGGTTCCTTTCGAAAACCAGCCAGATATGCCCTTGCATGACTGGATTATGTTCCTTGAAATTGTCAAAACTGCAATATATGGAGCAATTCCTTCTTTCAAAGTAATATTTTCAAAGTTAACATCATCATCTGCTTGAAAATGTCAACAACAGTTGTGTTCATAGGGCTAACCCTCTAACTAATAGACCATCAGTTTAATTAATTTCCTGAAATAATATCAACACATTTAAACACTGCAAAATCTGTATTATGTCAAGTATATGCTCTGTGTATATTTAACTATTTTGTATGGCTATATATTGGCAATTGGGTTAAGAGAGTCATCTTCTATGAACAATTCTTAGGAAATAATGATAACATCGGAACATCTGAAAGCTTTTATTTTGATAAACAATTAAAAATATTGTGGTGAAAGAAGGTGTTTATAATTTTGAGCAATTTCTCTACCCAGTACATTTTATACCAGAATAGCCTGCTGTACAGAATGTCAAAAGTGAACAATTACTGGTAACAGGTAATTTAAGGCTGAAGATCATGACTTTTCAGTAGGTTTCCTTGTGAACATTAGTAGTAAATGTAGTATTTATAAAAGTTTTTATTATTGTCAAATTGAAATTTCTTCCAATGATGGTTGTTAGCATAAAACATTATCTCTCAATCTTTTAGTTATGAAACGGTTTTCTACATGTTGAAAATGGCAATGTTGTCAAATTGAAGAGTATTCAATACAAATATAGACACAATATACATAACAATGTTTAACCCTTTCCCAGATACAACAAGTGTGCAGCACCTGAAACATTTTGTAATAAATATGGGAACCTTCTATAAATGACTTGACAAGTATAAAATCAAGTTGAAAACATTATGACAAAAGGAGAATTTGCACATTATGAGCAATTTGTTCTATTGCCACAATAATTTCAATAGTCATCTGCTACAGAGGCATCAACATGCCTCTGTATGTGGGAAAGGGTTTATCTTTTTCTAATTAAACTTTAATATTTAGTGAAGACTATAAGTGTTCATGATTTTTTATTAGCTCACCAGAGAACAAAGTGCCCAAGGTGAGTTTTTGTGATTGCCTTTTGTCCGTCGTACGTCGTTCGTCGTCATCATTTGCTAGTTTTAACACTCTACAGAGGCAACATTTTGCATCCAATCTTCATAAAAGTTTATCAGAACATATATCTCCATCAAATCTAGGCCAAGTTAGAAACTGGGTCATGTCATGTCGGGTCACTAGGCCAAATTTAATGAAAATCTTGTTAAAACTCTGGAAGTCGCATGTTTGGTTTGAGCATTGAAACTTTGTCAGGATGTTTGTCTTATTGACATCTAGGCCAAGTTCGAATATAGGTCATTTCGGGTCAAACACTAGGTCACTAGGCCAAATTGAAACCGCATTTTGAACTTGAGCAAGTTGAACCTGTATCAAAAAGTTTGTCCTGATGATATCTAGCCCAAGTTCGAATATGGGTCATGTCCGATTAAAAACTAGGTCACAAGGCCAAATTTAAGGAAAATCTTGTTAACACTCTGGAAGTCACATGTTTGACCTGAGCATGTTGAAACTTTGTCAGAATGTTTGTCTTAGTAATATCTGGGCCAGGTTTAAATATAGGTCATGTCGGGTCAATAACTAGGTCACTAGGAAAATCTTGTTAACACTCTTGAAGTCGCATTTTAAAGTTGAGCATGTTGAAACTTTCTCCGAATATTTGTCTTGATGATATCTAGGGTAAGTTCAAATATGGGTCAGGCCAGGTCAACAACTAGGTCACTAGGCCAAATTGTAGAACAATCTAGTTACCACTATAGAGATCACATTTTTGACTTGAGCAGCTTGAAATTTTGTTTGTCTTGATGATATTGCCATTGGCGCTGAAAGAGTTAAGTCTTAAATAGCCCATTTTAAGGTGAGCGATTCCAGGGCCTCATGGCCCTCTTGTTGAAAAAAGAAGTGGCAGTTTAGTCAAACTAAATTAATATCTGCCTTTTCAATAGGATTTATCCTTGTTAAGCTCTAGAGACATTGTTGTTGATTGAATTGTGTTCTGTATGAACTAAATTAACAGATGAGGAAAATCATGCTCATAATAAAAAGGAGTTAATAATAAAATATTTATATTTAAAAATTGTACAAAGAAGGGTTTTGAATATTAATTGACGTTGCATATATGTTAAAAATTAAGTTTTGTTCAAATGAAGAATTTTCTCCCTTAATTCTTCTTGTCTTCAGAGATGGTTTTAATGTTTTCTAAAGATTCAGATTTGTTTCTGGTTGTGTAGCGAATTAACGAATAAATGTTAACACTAATCATGATTTGATGGATAATTTTGATAATGAAAATTCATGTTGAAAATAGTCTGAAATATCAAGTTAACTTAATCAAATTGGTGATTTACCTCACTTTTTTACATGAATTATTTCTGTTTAATAGTAGGCATATTTTTTTTTTTTTAAATGAATTTTGTTCTGTAGGATATAATTTAATAGATAAAAATCGTCTTTTTCGTGAACATGATTGGATTTCAATTTAATTTCAATTGCAATTGATGTTAACAATTTACAAAAATGGCATCCTTGTTAAAGGTACATGCTGAGGACAAAATTAATAATTAGTTTCTCATTTTGCCACAATATTTCGAAAGTTGTCTGCTTATTTAGTTTCTATGAGGATACCTTCCTTTGGAACAAAAATAATTTGTTTAAATGCATCAGGCAGTGAAATGTGTTAATGAATTTCATTCAATAGAAGTTTACTGCATATCTATAGTATAGATTATAATATGAATTATTATATGCAATTACTGTGTGTTATCAAGTTTCGTTTTATACTAAAGGTGCGTCTGCTGCAAACGTGTTGTATGTGGGAACGGGATACTGTTTCATATATTTGATTTTTGTTCTGTAAAATAGGTCTTATTAGTTGAAAGTATTCACTGTTCCATATCAACTTGGATTTTAAGTGAAAATCTTTGTTGAAAATGGGCCGAAATTGCCATTTCGTGTAATTTTAGTGATATCTCTCTTTTCAATGTGAAATATTTCTGTTAAAAAAGAAGAGCCAGAGCTGTGTTAAATTGTATTCTTTTTCTGTAGAAGATGCATTATTAGATGTTGATAAGCATTGTTTGATAGTTAGTTTTTAAGAGAAATTTTTTGTTGAAAGTTTGCAAAAATCTTTATGTGGTCAAATTTAAGAGTTATCTCCCTTTTCAATGTGAAATATTTCTGTCTAACGAAGGAGCCAGAGTTGTTTCGATTTTGATTTTGCAGAATATAACTTATTAGATGGTAGTTATCATTGTTCCATCTAAAGTTGCCTTATAAGTGAACATTTAGATTGAAAATGGACAGAAATGGCAATTTAGTCGAAATTAACAGTTATCTCCCTTTACAAAGTGAAAAGAATAAATATAAACGAAAGGCAAAGTCTTTTAAAAAATAAGAATTTTAATGTGTAGAAATTGACTTAAAATATGTTGGTAAGCATTTTTTGATATCAATATTGTTTTAACGGAAGAATTTATGTTGAAAATTGGCAAAAATCTCTATTTTGTCTTATTTAAGTTATCTCCCTTTTCAATGTGGAATATTTCTGTCAAACGAAAGGGTCAGAGTTATTTTAAATTTGATTCTTGTTCTGTAGAATATGAATCATGAGATGGTAGTAATCCATTTTCCATATCAAGCTGCCTATAGTGTGAACATTTATGTTGAAAATGGGCAAAAATGGCAAATTTTACAAAGTTTAGAGTTAGCTCCCTTTTTGACTGTCATATTTTTCCCTTTATGTATTGCCACTTTTTTAATTTGTTCAATTTCAACTTATTATCTATCCACTGCCGGTATCAATTTAAACCTTTATTGATCTGAAATACGGAAAAAAAGGGATCGAAATATATCAAAATTTGCTTCTTTTTCACTACTATTTGCTTCTTTTTCAATACTATTTATAAATACTATTTGCTTTAAGTTATTATGTAATTATGAAGGGTAAATGCTATCCTTTCCTGTCATAAAGATTGTCTTCATGTCATTTCTGTTGTTTGTCTTATATTTGGATGCGAGGAAGCCCCTTTTGGCCAAAAATGACCCAACCAGGTGAATTTGTTTTTAAAAATGAATATAAGGTTGTTTTATTGGACACAAAGCTAGTCTGTGTGACAAATTTAATCGAAATCCGTTGACCTCCATGTAGCACCGTTTGCCTGATTTTTATGTGGAATTACACTTAAACATTCATCTATTGCAGTAGTTAACAATATGTTAATATACGTCACGTTTTGATAATATTTGATCTTTATGAATAATGTCAGTCTATTAGTTTTTGGAACAAAGTTAATATAATTCAGAAATCACACTATCTGTGTTTTTTAAACCCGTCATTATTCAAAATACAAAGAAGTTCCAGTTGTTTATAGTATCTCTAATTTAAGTTGAAATTTTCAGCTTTCAGAATATGTATGTTTTGCTTATGTGCCAAATGTGACTTCAAAGTTTTGTTTGCTACAAAATGTGGAAATTTGGACAATTTTATTTCTCCATGTGATATTTTAACCAGATAACAGGTGTACAAGTGGCGTTGCTTATCCCTCTTATATTCGATACTCTGCTCATTGTAAAATTTAAGAGCACTTTCTGTGTCATTATATTTTTTATTAAAAAGAACTTGCCAGAAATTAGAAGCCGAGTAAGTGTGATAGTAGTGAACAGTGGATTACTCCTGTGTAAATCGACTTTACTTAACTTCAATCAAAATATAAGTCATTGTATGAAAAGGAAAATGTGCTACAATGGGCAATTATAGTATGCTCATCTTTTTAACAACAGATTAACATGTCAAGTAGAAGTGTTGCTACAGATTCGTTCGTTTCAGATTCTGTATCATTTGTTCAACAACCCCCTTTTATTAATTTCCTAGCAGATGTTTACTCTTCTTATTTTTACATTTCTGCAACTGTTTTGTACATGGCGAGTAGTCATGTGCCTCTCTTCAGGTATTTTTTTCCTTCTTTGTCTATATAAATGACGTCATCCTGGCCGGTGCAGGTAAGTTTGGTGGTGCAGGGAATTTTCAGAATCATTCGGGTGGAACGCTAGCGGAGTATCGATTATAACTCGATAGCAGACGACACATATCATTAAAATCGTTGAGTCATGATAGACACGTCCAAACAGGTTTACATCATAGCGTTTACCTATATGTATTATAGGTTTTATATAAAACCAGAGAACTTCTGCTGACATGCTGCTAAACGAACAATGGGACGGCTTTGGTAGGAAGCAGTCTCCCTATTAATTATTGTACTGTAACGTACCTCTGTTTGAGGCGAGGGATGTATTAACATAATGGCAACTTTTGGGATAATGTTTAAGGTGTACAGGTATACAGGTGATCATGTGAACAAAAACAAGCAAGTAAAAGTAAATGGTTTAAGTTCTTTTTATTATCTATAAGACTACGATGCATAACTTATTACATCTCACTGTTAAATTAACATATGAAAACTATTTACATAGAAAGAAAATCAGTATAGATCTACATCAACATTATTTGATTCATAACATTGAAACGTAACTATTACATCTCATTGTTAAATGTTTAAATAAGTGAAAACTATTTACACACAAAGAAGATCAACATGGTTATTCACAATTATTTGATTTATAACAGTGAAATATATTTAATACACTTAACTCGTTCGTCTTTTAAACAATCAATCCACCCAACAGGTAAACAGTCTAGTTTATCGATGTTCAAGACGTGCAAAATATTCTTTATATCAATCAGAAGCCATATGGATAAGATGTGTAGTTTTCATGAATGACTCGCTTGTCAAACACCAGCCTATAATCTTTGTTTTGTGACATTGTTATAAGTTTCGTACTGTTTCTGTCTCTAGTAATTTTGCAAGGATCCATAACTGTAATTGTTTGTTTGGAATTATCCATAACCATTGTCATCATTACATTGAAATTGATCTTTTGTAAATTTCTATAATTAAGTGTAATTCCCCTGATTTTGCAATGTGTTTGTTTTCCGGATTCATCGGGCTCTTTCAAACGATATGCATAGTTTTTCGGACCTCCAGTAATAAATGTTGTAATTGCATTTCCTGAAACTTCGTCCGTTAGATCGCCAAGATAATCTCCCAGAGGAGGCACCCAGTCGCCTTCCTTTGAGGTAAATATAACAGAATCCGTATCTGCGTACAATGCCCTTTCGGCTAAAGGCTCTAAATAACTATATAGTTTTAGACGCGTTTGGGCAGTCGTGTAGGCAGCTATTATGACATTTGTTTTTGCGCTTGTGTCCACAAAATCGTCTTTATATTTCCACCGCATTTCAACCAAATCGTCTGATACATAATTAACGCAGGTGACTTCTTCTTTTTCACTGGTCAATTTATTGAAGTAGACGACAGGATCATCGACTATTTCAACTTGTGACAAATTGGATCTCTGTCCAAACTTGCCCCAAAACGAATTTAGCATCAACTTTGCTAAGGCCCTCATGCCTGGATTTCTGCATATGTTTTCAAAATCAAGCCAGATACCCTCCTTTTCGTGGTATTGAGTTATATACTTGTGTTTTAGTTCTTTTGATGTACACCACGATGGCCAACCACTGGCTTCTTGCTTCAGTTTCAAGAATGTATTTACATACTCCACAAAGACTCCCCCCTTCATAGTATTTGGATCGTATTGCGACACTTTCTCAAAGTGCCAAACTTCATTGATTTTCGCGATTTGATAGCCTTTTTCAATGGCCTTTTTGAGCTCGTCCGTCACCCAAGTGCCTTGAAAAGATCGTTGTTCAGTTGTATGAGTACACCTATCTTTACTGTTGACTTCGGCACACGCTTTGCAAAGATGAAATAGCAACTTGCCGTTGACTTTACATGGTAACACAGGGTGAAACAGCTGTCGTGGTGGAATCACCTTGCATTTAACAAGACCTTCATAATTGCCTATTAAGAACCTTCTCCGTTGGCTGACCTGAAGTGAAATGAAATATGGGTATCCAGTACTCACATATTATTAAAGACTCATAATACAACTAAGGCATATGATTGGCTATGGTAAACAGAGGGATCTGATTGGCCTTTCACATAATGTAGATCTCATTGATTGGTCATTTGTGACATACAGACATATTTAGCTATGTCAATATTAGTAAAAAGTTATATAATACACAGAATTTAAGTAATATATCATTCTTTTACAAGACGCCGAGGAGTGTACATCGAAAGAAAAATGGCAAACCATTGCATTTTATGCAATAAAAGTTATGTATGGACACACGATTTGATTAGACACATTAAAAATAAACACTCCATGATTGGGGGAAATTATGATCAGCAGCAAAAGCAGCAAGAATATACCCAGCAGCAGCAAGAATATATCCAGCAGCAGCAAGAATATACCCAGCAGCAGCAGCAGCAGCAAAAGCAGCAAGAATATACCCAGCAGCAGCAGCAGCAAAAGCAGCAAGAATATACCCAGCAGCAGCAGCAAAAGCAGCAAGAATATACCCAGCAGCAGCAGCAGCAGCAAAAGCAGCAAGAATATACCCAGCAGCAGCAGCAGCAAAAGCAGCAAGAATATACCCAGCAGCAGCAGCAAAAGCAGCAAGAATATACCCAGCAGCAAAAGCAGCAAGAATTTACTCAGAAACTGCATGAGACATTGCCATTACAACAGGCTCCTAAGAGTAGGATGGTTCTCCAACACCCCTTTACCATGATGATATCAGGGCCCACAGGTATGTTTTGATTAAAATAATTAATTCCAAATTAATATCAATGAATGCTGTAATTATAGATTTAATTTCTAGTTTTTGGATAGACCTAATCACAGTTGTTTTTTTAATGCATTTCAGCATGCGGGAAGACAACGTTTGTCAAGGATTTGTTGCAGAACCATGTTGTTAGGATTCAACCGATAATACAAAGAATCGTATGGCTTTACAAAAGATGGCAACCATTCGTTAGTTCAGAAGAGAGTATTTCCAAGAGTGAAATTTGTTCAGGGCATTCCGTCGGATTTAGAGGACGATGATTTCTTTGATCCCAGAATCAACAATTTATTGATATTGGACGATTTATATAAGGAATCGGGCAAAGATAGACGTATAACTGATTTATTTACTGAAGGGTCCCATCACAGATCATTATCAGTGATTTCCATCAACCAGAATTTGTTCGGAAACAAAGACACTACTCAATGGAGAAACTGTCATTATTTAGTCCTGTTCAACAACACAGTAGATCGACACACGATCATGACACTAGCTCGACAGATGTACCCCGGTAATACCAAGAAATTCCAAAAAGCCTTCGCAAGAGCCACTAAGAATCCTTACGGGTATTTACTCGTGGACTTGAAACCCTTTACGTCCGAAAACGATAGACTGAAATACGAGATGGCATGGACAGACACTCAAACTGGGAGCCAAAGTAAGATGACCAATCTGATGGAAGAACGTCAGAACCGATCTGACATAACCAATCATATTCAAACAGGTCAGTACAAAACTATAAAAGAGAGGAGTGTACCAGAACTCGATCATTCATCGATAGGAGTTCAAGGTGTTCACATCGACGAAACACAAACAAATACCATGACGGATAAAGTTCAGGCTTGTGACGATTGTGGACTCTTGTTTGATTCGGGGCACGACGTTCAGAGACACATGAAAAGCGGTTGGTGTCCGGAAAATAGGCAACCTCCCATTAAAAGGGCAAGAACGGAGGAGGAAGAACATGTAATGGATGATGACGTCGAAGATAATGAGGGATATAAACATCTTTGGGACCTTGCTCAAAGTTGTAACAAAAACAAGTTCAACAAGCTATACGACCAATTTATTGGCAATGGAGATAATGAAGATGATGCAACGGATATGGCAGAAAAACGTATGCAACCATATAAAGAAAACAACTTCTTCGATAGATACCAAACGTTGTTGGAAACATACTGGTTTCCAATGATGACAAATGCTACTCATCGCGAGATTGTCCAACAAATCAACGTTTTACGCAGTAAAGGAGTCAGTTTGACGTCCGCAGTAAAACGTGTATTGAAGAAAAACAAGAATGCTTTTGAAGACTTATTCGAGTTGGAGGATTCTGATAGAGGTGAAAGCGAAGAAGACATAGATAGTGAGGACGTAGAATAAAAACAGCTGACACTGAACTGTTCAATCATTTATTGTTTAAACATTGAACTGTGAGGACATGGCTCCGTGGGAGGATTATTTAAAGGAAATCTATTTTGATCCTAAACACCCTGGTAGTTTTGCAGGACCACAAAAGCTGTATAAAGCTGCGAAATACGACGGAATATATAACATTGGCATGCACAGAATAAGAAAGTTCTTGCATAACCAAGAATCCTACAGTCTACACAAACCAGTTAGAAGACGTTTTCAGCGCAATCATGTGATCAGTGCGGAAACAGATGATTTGTGGATGGCAGATTTAATCGATATGGTGAAATTTGTGGACTTGAACCAGGACTACAAGTATATCTTGTTAGTCATAGACACGTTTTCCAAGTACGTGTGGTTACGACCCTTAAAATCAAAAACGGGAGAGGAGGTGGCCATAGCTTTCAAAGACATCTTCATGACATCCAACCGATCTCCAGCAAAGCTTATAACTGATAAAGGTATGCTTATAATTTCTTCATTTTACTTCACTTCTAGGATAATTTATCTTCAATTATTTCTTTCTACATTGTTAGATATAGTATAGCATTGATTATATAATCTCAATTATAGTGTAAAGTTAAGGGAATTTAACTTTAATTCACTTGCCATTCTAAATGGGAAATAATTTTCAATTACAAGTCAGGAGTTTCGAGCTAACAAAGTCCAGTCGCTGATGCGTGAATATGATGTCAGATATTTTCCGACTCAGAACGAAACAAAAGCCTCAACCTCGGAGAGAGCCATTCTAACCATCAAGCATAGATTGTACCGATATTTCACTCACAAAGACAGTTACTCCTATTTGTCTGTCTTACAAGATATAGCCGACAGCTACAACCATACTTATCATAGAACGATTGGAATGCCACCTTCCGATGTCACAGACAATAACCAGGAGGAAGTACGACTGGCTACCTACTTTGCCCAAAACCCAAAACAAAATAAGACGAACACAAAACTAAAACCATTCAAATTTAAAATCGGCGATCATGTGAGAATCAGTCATTTGCGGAATCCCTTTACACGAGCTTATGATGAGACTTACACGGGTGAAGTGTTTCAAGTGCACAAACGCTATCATAGAAGTACATTACCTATCTACAGACTACGAGATTTACAAGACGAGGACATTAAAGGAACGTTTTATCAAAGCGAATTACAGAAAATTAACATTGATCCCTATAAAAAATGGACAGTAGAGAAAGTGTTAAAAAGCCGTAGCAAAGGACGCAATAAGCAATACTTAGTCAAGTGGAAATACTATCCCAAAAAGTTTAATAGTTGGGTCAAAGCTAGTGATTTAAATTGACGAACTTTTTTGGTTTAAACAATGTATTATTATATTATATGATGTAATTTGTATTATATAAATGTATATGTTGTATACCTCATGTATAATGTGAATAGTATGTAAAACATGTATGTAAATAAAAGTTATGTAGTGTACTAAATAAAGTCTTCCTTTGTTATCTTTTCAAATTTAAAATCTAGCGAATACTACACAGCTATTTACGAATGAGTTGTTCATCGTAAGCCAGTATAAACTTCGTCTGCTCTACATAGGTTGTCGTCTGTTATACATCCGATACATTTTATTTCACCGTACCGATATAACTACCATGTTAATTCTCCGGCGGTTAATTGACAACTGAGCGAATTACTACAAGGTGACAACAATACTAAAATCTGATTGGCTGATGGATAAATATGTTCAACTTACCTAACGAAAATCGCTGAATTTCTCGATTTATTTAGAAAATTGATTTAGCGTTGTATAACGCTGTATACTTAATACAGGTAAAATCGCTACTATCTGTTCTCGTCGGTATCCGAAGCTGGAATGAGATAAACTACCGAAGAATGAGAGTAAAATACTAATTATTGGATATGTATGGACTAGCAGGGCATTAATTGAATGATTAAAAATAGATAAACTGGCCTAAACAGGTTTTTGTGTCGTCTGCTAGATCTACATCGTAGTCTTATAGATAATAAAAAGAACTTAAACCATTTACTTTTACTTGGTTGTTTTTGTTCACATGATCACATGTATACCTGTACACCTTAAACATTATCCCAAAAGTGCCATTATGTTAATACATCCCGCGCCTCAAACAGAGATACGTTACAGTACAATAATTAATAGGGAAACTGCCTCCTACCAAAGCCGTCCCATTGTTCGTTTAGCAGCATGTCAGCAGAAGTTCTCTGGTTTTATATAAAACTAGAGATGGGAACGAGTATTGATATTAGTACTCGGGTACTCGTATACTCTTCCGATCGAGTACTCGGGTACTCGCAAGAAATCAAAATGTGTTCACTTATTCATCAAAAAGTCTTGTCTCTTGTAATATTCTGACCATCGTTCACTTACTTTTAATTGTTTTTTAAGTACTATGTGTGCGTGTATTGGCCTTCTTTTAATTTGAAATTTGAAGGAAACAAGTTGCTTTACTTTAAAAGAAAACACCAAAGAATTCACAACAACAAAACATAGAAATTGTATTCGCGTATTCGCGTAAACATCAAACGTTTAGTGCAGACTTGCATCCGCTTTTAAAGGCGCAAAAAGAAGCAATAACCAACTGTTAGCTACCATAACGAATAGCTAGGATAAACAACACGTACTACGCTTAATAAGTGAATATTAATATCACCCATAAAAATAAGAAAAGTAGATGAACAATTAAATTTGGTTTGTACTTTCGGTTAATTAATCAACTGGTGTCCGTAATATTTACATGACTAAAAAAATAAACAAGAAATAAGCCGCGTTCGTATAAAAGGAAACCTAGATCTCACAGTTGTTTATAATGAATACGTTCATTTTTTTATTTGAATAAACCAGAATTGTTGAAGAAAGTTCTTATGCTTTAACGTACAAGTTCCTATTTAATAATTGTTAGATGTATTTCTTACAACTATTCAATTAAAACGCGATGACAATTGAAAACACAATTACGACAAAGGTGTGAAATTTTGACATCCCATTTTGACATATTGTTGCAAATTGACTGGAGATAACATTAAAATCTCTATTGACTCGTGATTGCAATCAAGTAGCCATTTAAAACGGGTATCAATGGATCAGAGAGGGAACAACCAATTCATTATTTTTTAAGTTTTATTTAGCTTATTTTAATCAGATGAACAACAAAAAATGGCGAAATTATAACCGAGTACTCGAGTACCTAATTTAATAACCGGTACTCGGACGTCCGATCGAGTACTCGGGTACTCGGGTACCCGGTCCCATCCCTATATAAAACCTATAATACATATAGGTAAACGCTATGATGTAAACCTGTTTGGACGTGTCTATCATGACTCAACGATTTTAATGATATGTGTCGTCTGCTATCGAGTTATAATTGATACTCCGCTAGCGTTCCACCCGAATGATTCTGAAAATTCCCTGCACCACCAAACTTACCTGCACCGGCCAGGATGACGTCATTTATATAGACAAAGAAGGAAAAAAAATACCTGAAGAGAGGCACATGAGGAAAAAAAATACCTGAAGAGAGGCACATGACTACTATGGCGAATGCATGTTAGGTCACTGTTTTATTCCATACTATAACTATTCATTTTCAGTACTGTCAACATGTCCGGAAAACCTTCAGACTGATTCGAGAGTGACTCTTATAAGCGTAGTAATTGTTTCTACGTGTCAGCTTAATTTCATTGCGTAAATCGTAGGAACATTTGAAAGAATCTTTAGTTATTTATACTTTATACATTTTTAAACCCTATTGTGTTATAATATCACAACAAATGCAGGTATTGGGACAAGTGTAGAAAAGTTTGAAATGAAGACGATGACCACACAGCAACAATGCGTTAAACAACTATCAACTGTATGGGTGTAGTCTGTTGATATTGTGCTTGCTTTAAAGTTTAAAATTTAAATAATTGTTATTTTATTGAATCAACACTAACTATTAGTATTGGTAACACATTGACAACAGTTTAATGAATTCGAAAAAGAAGTTCCTCTTTGATATTCTACTTACCGGTTTGCTTGTTTGTATAGAATGCGACACCAATATCAAATGTTCTGGTCCCCAAAGTCTATGAGAACTGAGGCAAATCACCCCACTCTGCTCCCATTCAAATAAATTGTCCTGTAAAACACAATAACATATACATGTGCGATTATATGTTTTACCAATATATGCTAAAATTTCATTCAATAAATGTGTGCCCCAAAAAACTTCAATTGCCGATCAACTTGGGGACACGGTCCCTATGGGCACCGGTTAATCCACCACTGCAACAGTGGTGCAGAGGTAGAGCCTGGTTCGAGTCCCGTGATGAGCGGGTCCTGACTTTGGGATTTTTCCACACAAACGGCGCGAGTACTGGTTAAGTCTCCAGGAAGCAGACATCGAGAGTGATTAATCTAAGCCAAAGGCTTGTTTCGCAATCGATGTAAAATAAATAAGTTTAAACTAAACTGCAACGTCAAGCGGAATTAAATAGTTGTTGAGCAATGTAAATTCGTATTCATTTCATCTAGGTCGTTATATAATGCTTCATTTCACACCTTGTCACAATGTAAGCCTAGGCTGAGTTGTGTTCACATTAAATATATATCACATCATATAATGGACGCAATACGTATAAGTCAATCAGACTTGAACAGTGGTAACAAGGTGTAGTGAAAGTTAGATTACTATCCTTGTGTGACATTGCATTCAATTGGGTTCTTGTCACTGTTGCATGATGGGATTTTCCTGACGTCATCGCTGAACCCTCCAGAATCGATCTCTTTGCTCCCGTACTTGATACAGGACAGTCGTGTATTTAAATTACTACAAGCCAAGCATTCTAAGGAAAGAAACCAGAAGACAACTGAACGTTACCCGACAACCGATAGATTAACCACCCCACTAGAAGTATACTGAGAAAGCGATAGCCTGACAACTACAACTGACCGGTGAGTGACACTTTAAAGGCAACAATGACGGTAAGTAATACGTATTATCTGAAATTTGCTATTCATCTTTACTATTCTATTAGTCTTACTATTTGTTTCTTGAACATAATTAAATTCATCTGTAATGCCAAAAACACATTCACAACCAATTGCTATAGTTGGCGAAATCTGACGACACTCATCGTTTTGACTAGTGTATTTACAATATCGGCATTAAATTACTTCACATCTGTATTTCTATATCAGGTCTCCGTTTCTGAACACCATCTCGGGTTCAGAGAAATCTACGCTGTCAACATGACTTGAACACGCGCGACATGCATGCACAAATTAAAGCAGTATGTGCAAACTTTCTTCATGTGTCATTCACACACTGAACAAATTAAAGTAGTATGTGCATACTTTTCGCAGGTGAAATTATGATTGCGATTTCAAAATTGAATTTGAATTGATGACTTACAATTTGAAAGGGGGGAGTGCTGTGTATATTGTCTTAACTAATTAACTCATGAATCCACTCAAAGCCACGACTCTCAACTAGTGTATCATATTTCTATATAACCCATGTATTTCATCTTTATAGTATTAAATATTCTGCTAAGCTATGTGGGTGTTCCTTCATTTAATGTTGTACACATACACACTAAATTGGTGACGAGGGTGGGATTTTGTACCACTATAAATGATAATGATTACGTTAATTGGGGTCATCGTCGACATTGGCACTTAATGACTAATGCATCCACAATTTGAAACAAAATACAGGAGTATGTGCATACTTCCATCAGGTGTATTATGATTGCGATTTCAAAATTGAATTTGAATTGGTGACTTAACATTTGAAGGGGGAGAGTGTTGTTTATGTATATTGTCTTAACAAATAAAATCATGAATGAAAGTGTATCCGCGCAAAGCTCGCCTCTTAGTGTAACATATTTCTGTATAACCCGAGCATTGCATGTTAATCTTTGTGGTATCAAATATTCTAATAAGGTATACAGTTGTTCCTTCATTTAATGTTGTACACATACACAACAAGGACAGAGCTTCCTAAATAAATTTGATGCTTTCTGCTGAATCCTGTTTATATTTATATTTGATTTGAAGTGTTATATGATGTACATATATATAAGAATATAAATAAAATATTAATTAAACCAACAAGGCCCTTATGTTAATAATTTCAAAATTCATTCGCATCGTGGTGCTAGGACGGTATAAATATCGATAGAATTGGTGCATCGTGAAAAACACTACTGAGTAAAAAGTACCACCGACCGATATATAAGTACCTTCGGATCAACAACTTCTACAACCTGCGCATTGGATATTCATATTTATTGAGAATTTGAAAGAATGAAAAGCACGTCATGTATTTGTTCACCTATGTTATGAAAAAAAAAAACATGTTCAATTGTTTTCAGGCAGCTGTGACTGTATAAAGCCATGCAAGACTGACCCTAAAATTTGGATTATTTTGTAGTAACGTAGTTTACTGTCAAATAATCTCCAGGCACGGAACATTCATTATTGTTCTTTTATAGCTCAGTGTAAATATTCTTTTGTTTATAAAATGAATCATGTTAACTTTAAAAGTATTACATACATTATTTCAAACAAGGTAAAACAAATATGCCACCGTTTTTATCTCACCTAAGCACGAAGTACGAGGTGAGCTTTTGTGATCACTCACCGTCCGGCAATCGTCGTCGTCTGTACGTACGTCTGTTAACAATTTCCTACAAATGACAAACTTCTCCTACTAAACCAATGGACTGATTTCACGATAACTTCACAGGAATGTTCCTAATGTGATCCTCTTTTAAGGTTGTTCAAAGAATTTAATTCCAAGTAGAACTTAGGTTGCTGCGGTATCAGAAAAGGGGAAAATTGCCAAAACCTATCCGAGGCTAGATATCTTCTTGTCGAAAAGTAAAGCCCGATTTAAAAATATATATATAAATATTTTTCCGATCTGTTGAAAAACAGGGGCGTGCATGTTTTCCTTATATGTGCATTGTTAAAACTTTAAAAATCTTCTTGTTCGGAAGTACTGGTCCGATTTAAAGATAAGTTGGTACAAATGCTCCTTGGGTAACCCTCTAGGTAGATTGTTCAAATATTATTCCGATCTGATGCTTGTTTTTCTTTTATGTAATATAGTGAAAACCTAAAAAATCTTCTTATACTAAATCACTGGCCCGATTTGAAAATAATTTGGCACAAATGTTCCTTGTGTGACCCTCTGCCAAGGATGTTCAATTTATTCTGATCCGTTGAAACATGGCCACCAGGGGGTAGCTTGTTTTCCTTATATGTATAGAGTAAACACTTTGAAAACTATTGAAGTTCTATTAAATCAGGTGAGCGATATAGGGCCATTGTGGCCCTCTTGTTTGTTTTTAGTAACCAGAAAATGTAGATACAGATTGTTTAGTTTTTGCTTTGATATTTTTATTGGAATTTCAATTTAGTTTTCATTGTAATGCAGCGTTCTTTTCATGTTTGATAAAGCATGCATTGTAATAAATTCATTAATGAATGTGTAAACTAGTCTATGCAACGACCTCTGTGAAATACCGCCAGTCAAATAAAAGTGTTTGCGATAGACCCCCATTCTGTGCATACAATAGTGTGCATTCAACTCAAATAGTATTCAATTAACGGGATAACAAGGTCTTCTTGTGATAAAATATTTGACCGGTAAATCCTTTTCCTTATGTATTCCGTGATCTGCAGTTAGCCCCTTGCTGGCAGCACTTTGAGTGTTTTTATTCTATTACAGTGTCTAACAATGTTCGAAATTATATGTTTTATTCAATTCATGTTACATGAGCTGTTTTCTTATACTGCCAAAACAACACTATTGGTAGGTCCGCACATATAGCGAGAAACTTCACTTAACTTATCTTAACTCGATCACAGTACGTATATTCACTCCATCCAGAACGACATGCATTATCAAAAGAAGGCACCAGATGTTGACGTATAATGGTGTTTTTTTCAACACATGTTTTTTCCTTAACATTGAGGAAGGAAACCCGAATTGTAAGCATACATTTCTTGCTTTTTTTATAAGGAGGTCTAATACCAGCTGTGACAATTGTATTTGGAAAGCATTTAATTAAAAAGGTGTATAGAAATTCAAAACGATATTGAACTATTTAAATTATTTTACCATATCTGTGTCTATACTTCCACACTTGCATCATGCCACTTTGTGTGGCACGAATATGGTTTTGATAATATATTGCAGTCAGATATCCTTCTGCGCAACTTTGACTTATCAGAGTTGTCCTCCGAGTCAGGAACAGTTACTTCCCCTTCACTTCCGGTTTAACGCATGGTATAATTGTTTTGTTTTTATATCAAGTATTAAAGTAAAAATACGTTAGAACTGTTCGAAAATGCCATCCAAATGGCGTGGTCGATTCATAAAAGCCGAGGAGAAGAGACGGGATTATCAGATGCCAAATCGATATGATGTGATCTAACGGGTCAATAAGTATGCAAGTTTAAATTATTTGTTAGTTTTTCACATATATATTTCTGTATATTGTTCCAAAGTACATATCTAGTGTACCTGTAAATTGGAATGGGAGTTTGCCTGCAATGATATACTGTTATGTATTGATTGTGTATAAATGCACTATATTTTGCCGAAAATGCCGATGTTTGAATAATGGGGGTAGGGTTGTACAATAACGCATATTTTTTAAACCCATGGAAACCTATCCTTTTTTGGCTCTCTTTACCTCAGTAAGATATGGAGAAATGTTTATAATTCATTTAGTTTGAATTAGAAACGGTCAAAACAAAAGTATTACCCTAAAAGTGGAAACAATTGCTCCCGAAGGCGCCCCAAAAATTGTGGCCGGTCTGACTTTTTGGGTTCATAAATTTATATTTATATAGTATTCTGTACAATTATTGATGCCTTTCCAGCTGCACTTACATAGAGCACCAAATTGAAAGGGAATTAGCTCCAGAAAAGACTTGAAAGTATGCATACAAGCCAATATGTTATTATTTAGACTTCCAATAAATTGCTCGAAAATTTGACTAAAGTTGACTAAATCGTCGATTTTCGAAAGTACTATGGGCCACTCCATGAGAAAACTGGTGATAGTGACAGCATTTTCGATTTTGGAATTTTTACATGTTATTATAGTCCAACCTGTCTAGTTTTGTTTGATATATATGTGGACTTCGTATGACAAATATTGACGCGATTATGGACGTCAATAATAGACATGTGTTACTAATTGATGAAATTACTTCGACGTCATTTTCATGATTTATGTTCGACGCTCAAACAATTTCGTCATTTACTGCAAAGTTATTCTTAATTTTATCAAAATGGTTTGAGTACATTTTAAGTCATTCAGCGTATTAGAGAAACGTATTAGTTGCGTATGAAAATTCAAAATTAATTTGCATACGGACAAAAAGCCCTTGAAAATTGAGAATTGTTTGTATACTTACCGTATTGAACCTATAAGTAGCGTATGAGTAGCGTATCGCCAGCGTATGTAAAGCGTATTACCAGCGTAGTCTGCAAATGGCTAGCGAATAAGTAGCGTATTCCAGCGTACCGATTTCACGTGACAAAATGTTCATATAAGTCAAAGAAGAACTGTAGAATATCTAAAACTGTGTCCTCTAAATACACTTTATCAAAACGCAGGGGATACGCTCATACGCTAGTTGTACGCTAGTTGTACGTTATGTATACGTCACTCAATCGTCAGGCATACGCATATATGTCTATATATACGTTGCAGGTACGTCAGACATACGTCAGAAGTATGTAACGAGTGCACCATCAATACGCTAGCTGTACGGTACACATTCAACGTACTGGACCTATGAGTAACGTACCTGTAGCGTAACTCGAGCGTTTTCAGCGTATGCATTGCGTCTGCTTTGCGTATAAACCAAACGTTCGAATACGCACAATATTTTAAGGCATGCTTAAAAAATATATACAGCCTCGCCGTATGCTAGCGTTTGCCAGCGTATGCTACCTATGTCTAACGTACGCCTAGCGTATGTCAGCGTATACCAGCGTATGCGTGGTGTTTTTCATACGCTGGCATACGCTAGTACGATACGCAAAAGTGTGACAGCGACATAAAGCACGGGGTTTTGAACAAGATGTTAGGTTCGTGCTGAAATACAAGTACATGTATGGCATGGTGTTGGAGTCTTATTTCCTGTTCTACACGAACAATAATTCTACGCAACCACATGATTATTTGAATGCCGCCGGGTGCATAGATTGCTTACAAACTTAGGAACAAATCCAGAAAATATATTCAATCTAGATCAACTATATTGAAGGAAATAAATAGCATGTATTTAGATTCGGCTTTTCTTATAGTAATCGTTTAACGAGGTCTTATTTCAAATTTATCCAATTTCCTCGAACCTGTATGATTTGAGATTAAAGCGACCTCATAAAAATCTGAGATCAGTGTCCGAGTTCCTGTCGGTGCAATACCAATTCTCAATTGACAATAGTCAAACCCACTCTTTAGTACTCTTGGTTGTTTAGGATAGTACTACGAAAGCTCCAGTCTATCTGTGTTGTATAACTGAAGTGTTGAATGACGTTTAACAAATAACACCTACAAACTAGCATCACAATCGAAGTATGCCTTGTTAAATAAGTAAATTTAATTTAACAAATGATGATATTTGTTATCATTTTCTCTTATTTAAATTCAGATAAGCAACATTCTGCTTAAATTTGCTATAATCAAACAACATTTTGTTCATCAGTGGGGGAAGACATGGCAGTTGGGATAAATAGATAACAACATGTTCAGCTGTGTTTTTGTCAAATAAATTATTCATATCTGAAATATTATGCATTCATGACAGATGGTCTCATGCAATACAAAACCCGACCAACAGAGATTTTCAATCAATACCGATTTCATTTATATTTCATACTTAAGTTGGCTTTTAACATTTCTTTCAAACTTACTCTCAGGAAGAGTGTAAAACTGCATGGACAAGGGCGATCCTGACCAGACTTCACAAATGCATAAGCTTATCAGGATTCATTTGTCACATATTAATGAAGATGATAGTACCATATGTATATAATATAGCATAACTCTACATTAATGTCCTATGGCATGTACCATGTAACATTTTAATTTGGATGCAAAATAAATAACAACCACCAGGTAGATCTTTCATTATGTTGACATCATGTAAATAGTGTACACCACCGCTGCATGGCGGCATTACATTGTATTGAAAAGAAAAAAATACCCTTTACATTTACAGTCAGTCAAATGCCTAGAATTAAGAATGGGTTGAATATTGCTAGAAAAAACTCATAGTAAAAACTACATGTTATCACCGTATTAACAGAAGTATCGATGAAAGTACAATTATCTAACATGAATCACAGGATACAGCATTAACCTAACACCTGGTCAAGATCCTTTAATCAAACTGCGTTTTCCCCATGGTTTAGAAAATATCTAGAGATCATTAGATTGCAACATAAACAGTGATTCCAGGATTCTTCTTGTCATCTTATACAAACCATTTTGATATAAGATTCATTTCGCCATGATCTAAATCCATGTCAACATCTAGATAGCCACTGAATTAGCAGTATCACTGGTTATACTATCACTTTAGCTGGGGAAAGTGAAGCTAGCTGGCCAACAATACAACTTTTGTTGTAGCAAAAGCCAGCTATACAGCGTAACTACTGTATTGAAAACACAGGGCGCTGTGTCAGCTGCAGAATTAATTGAATTCATAAAAACATAGCTATGGTGTGCGAGGGGCTGCAAAATATCTTGAATTACTAAGACACAGGGCGCTGTGTCATGATTCGAGATCTATAAAATTTATATGAACACAGGGCGCTGTGTCATATAGGATGAACAGGGCGCTGTACGTCAAATGAACCATCTATATGCAAATAAGCGTGATGACAGGGGGCGCCCTGTCGGCAGGGCATACTGAGCCGAAATAAATAATACACAGGGCGCTGTGCTAATGAAATTGTGACTAAATGACCACAATTATATATATGCAAATAAGCCTGATGACAGGGGGCGCCCTGTCGGCAGGACATACTGAGCCAAAATAAATAATACACAGGGCGCTGTGCTAATGAAAATGTAACTACATGACCACATTCATCATTAATGGAACAATTGTCCCCATACATGAAACAGTGACAGTACTGTAATGGCAAAAGTTTATAGATAACAAAAATACGTAGCTTTTAGTATTTGAAGTGGGCCTTAGAAGGACTGTCTCAGGACGGCGACTGCTGCGGCTCGTAAATTGAATAGAAGTTTGGATTGGCCCGTCGGTGATAGGTGGCAGCCGTCAGGAGCAAAGACTTTCTTTTTCGCTTGCTCTGACCAAAAACCTTTAAGTTTCCAGAAGTATGTTTTGGAAGGGTACTGGAGGTGTAGAAGATCAGAGAGGAAGCCGTTTGTCTCATCAACCCTGTTGTTAAACCAACTGATGTCCACTGGAAATCTCGTCTTGGTGCTGGGTTCGCAGCGGTGTGTAATTGAAACCACGATCACCTTTTTAATTCCTAGCTCGAGAAGCTTTCCAACCAAGTTGTTTATTATTTCCTGAGCCACGCTCGACGGAGAAGAGGATGTACGATATAAGTCGTTCGTACCGATGAATAGAAAAACAATGTCTGGTTCGAAGTATTCAACGTAGTCTAATTTGAAGCGAAGCCTGTCGACGTTTGCTCCTGGAAGGCCAGAGTATTGTATAAGGGGTGGTCCATGTAAATCCCATGTAAACGAAGCTGTGTCGTTGTCGGAAATAAAGTCTCGAAGTCTGCGAACAAAGGAATGTCCAAACAATTGTATTTTTTTCGTGGGCGCTGCCATCTTGGGATGACGTCACAGTGACACAATATCACGCGCCAAGTTCGTGGAAAAAAAGACAAAGGAAAAAACGAATATCACCAAAATACGATTTATGCCGGGTCGCCGTCCTAAAACGATTAGTCCAATAGATAGCTTAGATTAATTAGAAGCTAAATGTTATAAAATTAACCTTTAATCCGTAGTTAAAACACGGTAAATCTTGAGAGTTTTATTCTTGAAAGCAAAGCGTGCTTTCCCCCTCGAAATAAATTGTAAAGATGGCGATAGAAGTACCCGTATGACGTACGAAGATCTGATATGTAAATCCTGATATAAATAGTTAGTTTATTTTGCGGTATCAAGGTACTTAGAGTAGTACCCTGAACCATGCATAAAATATTTTTATGTTTTAACATAAAACGTCATTTATGGTTTTGCACCTGACTGATGCAGGTAAATCCTCTGAGGATGAAACACGCATCTTTAACAGATTATACATATTATACATCTTCTATTATAAATGCAGATTGATGTAGTACATGTAGCATGAAACAAACATATTTCAAGGTCCAGGACAGCCTCCTGCAAGTGCAACACCCGTTGAGAAATTATTCCATGATCAATTTTTTTTACAAATCACGTAAGCAATATAGTACTAACAGCACTGTTTAACTGGAGTTTGTATGTTGTGTACATAATATATTCAGCTGTTTTCTACTGTCTATGATGTTTTCGACAAGTGTAGATTAAGATCTACCCGCACACCCATCACACATGAGTGAGGTGTATACTGTTTGTCCGAAGTATAACAAAGGGTTCTACCTATACACCTGGATGCGGATTAAATTGTATGAATTTGCACGCTGATCCGTTTCTTTAACGCTCGCAAATGTATGGAGGTTTGTTTTCGTTAATCAACGCTCAGTTATACATCTATTATTGAATAATAATGACACAAAACAATATGTTTTGTATCCGCAATTTCAACCGAATCACACGCTTTTATTTCATGGACTTGTTTTTTCTATGACCTTAAGTTCAATACCTTATTGAGGGCTATATGTTATTCAATTTACTTTTCGCTGATGCAGATAAACTTTTTTCATACATTCTTGTATAACATCATAGCAGCGTTAACATATTTCACATAATCAATTAACCCTCCCCCCAAATGGGACAGATTAACCGACTTTTAACCGTATTATTATTTATCACATAACTTGCGCTCCAGGAGTGACATAAAGCAGTGACATAAATATCATATGTAACTAGTTACATAAATAGCCGACTCACAGCACGTATGTGACGTCACTCCTGAGTGTGACGTCACTTTCAATGACAGCATATTGTTTACAATTGTTCTGAATTTCGGAATTTATTAAAAATATTGTTTAAAGAGAATAAATCTCGATAAATGAAACGTTATAAGAGCATTGTTGCTAATTGTGTATAAAAGCAAAAGGTTAATGCTAGGGACTACATTTTACAGTGGACGTATGCATTAGACTTCTGGGTGAACTTCGGTCACTGTTTATATGAGGACGAAGAAAGATCGATTTAAAGATTGAAAACAATCTTTTTATGGTGTTATGTGATAAATAGAACCTTACATTCGTGCTTATTAGTCCCCTACCGGCGTGCCGAAGGGGACTCTTAGGTTTGCACTCCGTCCGTCAGTCCGTCAGTCCATCTGTCAGTCAGTCAGTCAGTCCATCTGTCAGTCAGTCAGTCAGTCAGTCAGTCAGTCCGGCAAATCAGTTTTCCAGTTCTTTGTCCGGAGCATATCTCCGAAACTATACTACCTAGGTCTATGAAATTCCATATGTGGATACATCTCATCAATGCGGAGTGCAGTGCATATGAACCATAACTCTTGCTTCCCTAATTTTTGAGTTATTTCCCTTTCTTTATTTTCATACTTGATTTTTGTCCGGAGCATATCTCCAAAACTGTACTAGCTATGGCTATGAAATTCCATATGTGGATACATCTCATCAATGCGGAGTGCAGTGCATATGAACCATAACTCTTGCTTCCCTAATTTTTGAGTTATTTCCCTTTCTTTATTTTCATACTTGATTTTTGTCCGGAGCATATCTCCAAAACTGTACTAGCTATGGTTATGAAATTTCACACATGGATGCATCTCATCAAGGGGGAGTGCAGTGGACATGAACCATAACTCTTGCTTGCCTAATTTTTGAGTTATTTCCCTTTCTTTATTTTCATACTTGATTTTTTTTGTCCGGAGCATATCTCCATAACTATACTAGCTATGGCTATTAAATTTCACACATGAATACATCGTATCAAGGGGGAGTGCAGTGGACATGAACCATAACTCTTGCTTGCCTAATTTTTGAGTTATTTCCCTTTCTTTATTTCCATACTTGATTTTTGTCCGGAGCATATCTCCATAACTATACTAGCTATGGCTATGAAATTTCACACATGAATACATCGTATCAAGGGGGAGTGCAGTGCACATGAACCATAACTCTTGCTTCCCTAATTTTTGAGTAATTTCCCTTTCTTTATTTTCATACTTGATTTTTGTCCGGAGCATATCTCCAAAACTGTACTAGCTATGGTTATGAAATTTCACACATGGATGCATCTCATCAAGGGGGAGTGCAGTGGACATGAACCATAACTCTTGCTTGCCTAATTTTTGAGTTATTTCCCTTTCTTTATTTTCATACTTGATTTTTGTCCGGAGCATATCTCCAAAACTGTACTAGCTATGGTTATGAAATTTCACACATGGATGCATCTCATCAAGGGGGAGTGCAGTGGACATGAACCATAACTCTTGCTTGCCTAATTTTTGAGTTATTCCCCTTTCTTTATTTTCATACTTGATTTTTGTCCGGAGCATATCTCCATAACTATACTAGCTATGGCTATTAAATTTCACACATGAATACATCGTATCAAGGGGGAGTGCAGTGGACATGAACCATAACTCTTGCTTGCCTAATTTTTGAGTTATTTCCCTTTCTTTATTTTCATACTTGATTTTTGTCCGGAGCATATCTCCAAAACTGTACTAGCTATGGTTATGAAATTTCACACATGGATGCATCTCATCAAGGGGGAGTGCAGTGGACATGAACCATAACTCTTGCTTGCCTAATTTTTGAGTTATTTCCCTTTCTTTATTTTCATACTTGATTTTTGTCCGGAGCATATCTCCATAACTATACTAGCTATGGCTATTAAATTTCACACATGAATACATCGTATCAAGGGGGAGTGCAGTGGACATGAACCATAACTCTTGCTTGCCTAATTTTTGAGTTATTTCCCTTTCTTTATTTTCATACTTGATTTTTGTCCGGAGCATATCTCCATAACTATACTAGCTATGGCTATGAAATTTCACACATGAATACATCGTATTAAGGGGGAGTGCAGTGCACATGAACCATAACTTTTGCTTCCCTAATTTTTGAGTTATTTCCCTTTCTTTATTTTCATACTTTATTGTCTTGATATACCTAAACATTGGGTTGCTATGACAACAGAAACAGACTCAAAAGTGCAAACCGGTAGGGGACTATGGTATTGCTTGCAATCCTCCAGTTACTTGTTTGATATTGTTTTTATGAAACTCGTCGACTGAAACGAATATGACGCTCGGCAGAGCCTCGCGTCATATTATTTCAGTCGACTCGTTTCATAAAAACAATATCAAATAAGCACTCATGTAAGATCCTCTATATATGTCGTCGCTGTTCATTTCGATGAACATTATGTTTATACACCATATCAAACTCTGTGTAGTTTAGCGTCACTCACACACAAATGACGTCAAACTTCGATTGATGATTACGTCATTTCTTATGCCATGTCACTATCACCGGTTTCTTCATGGAGCGGCCCATATATATTTTAATATTAGTGTATGCGTTTGGGAGAGGAATACATAGTCCATAGTACAAGAGCTCATCAACGGTGTATCTATTTAGTAGCATATGCCTTTAAAATACATACTTATTCTAGAATATAACTATTTTTTCTCATTTTTTATACGCCCGTTTTGAAAAAACGGATCGTATTATAGTTTTACCTGCGGCGTACGGGCGGGCGGACGGCGACGTCCAGTATGTTGTCAGCTAAACAACTTGAGAAGCCTTTGTCCCATCATAACCACATTTAGTCAGAATGTGTATTGGCATAATATCTAGGACAAGTTCGATAACTAGCCATATTACTTTAGTAAATCAAGAGTTATCACCCTTTAATTTTAGAAATTACCTAAAATTGGTCTTGTCAACTAAATTACTTTAGAAGCCTTTGACCCATCATCACCAAATTTAGTCAGAATGTGTATTGGCATAATATCTTGGACAAGATCGATAACTTGCCATATCGCTTCAGTAAATCGAGAGTTATCGCCCTTTAATTATAGAAGTTATCTAAAATTGGTCTTGTCAGCCCAATAACTTAAGAAGCCTTTGTCCAATCATCACCAAAATTCGTCAGAAAGTAAATTGGCATAATATCTTGGACAAGTTCGATAACTAGCCATGTACTGGCATGTAGCTATAGTCAATCAAGAGTTATTGCCCTTTAATTATAGAAATTACCTAAAATTGGTATTGTAAGCCCAATAACTTTAGAAGCCCTTGTCCAATCATCACCACATTTGGTCAGAATGTGTATTGACATAATATCTTGGACAAGTTCGATAACTAACTATATTACTTTAGTCAATCAAGAGTTATCACCCTTTAATTATAGAAATTACCTAAAATTGGTATTGTCAGCTAAATAAATTTAGAAGCCTTTGACCCATCATCACCAAATTTAGTCAGAATGAGTATTGGCATAAAATCTTGGACAAGTCCGATAACTTGCCATGTCGCTTCAGTAAATCGAGAGTTATCGCCCTTTAATTATAGAAGTTACCTAAAATTGGTCTTGTCAGCCCAATAACTTATAAGAAGCCTTTGTCCAAGCATCACCAAAATTAGTCAGAAAGTAAATTGGCATACTATCTTGGACAAGTTCGATAACTAGCCATGTAGCTTTAGTCAATCAAGAGTTATCGCCCATTAATTATAGAAATTACCTAAAATTGGTCTTGTCAGCTGAATAGCTTTAGAAGCCTTTTCCCAATCATCACACAATTTGGTCAGAATGTGTATTGGCATAACATCTTGGATAAGTTTGAAAACTAGCCATATCACTTTCGTCATTCAAGAGTTATCACCCTTTAATTATAGAAATTACCTAAAATTGGTCTTGTCAGCTAAATAACTTTAGAAGCCTTTGTCCAATCATCACCAAAATTGGTCAGATAGTGTACATGTATTGGCATAATATCTTGGACAAGTTCGATAACTAGTCAATCGAGTGCTATCGCCCTTTAATTATAGCAGTTACCTTAAATTGGTCTTGTCAGACCAATAACTTAAAAAGCCTTTGTCCAATCATCACCAAATGTTTTCAAAACGTTAATTGGCATAATATCTCGGACAAGTTCGATAACTAGCCATATCGCTATAGGCACTCTAGAGTTATCGCCCTTTAATGACAGAAATTAATTAAAAATCGTTATTTTCCGATCAATAACTTTAAAGGCCTTTGTCCCGTCACCACTAAATTTGGTCAGAATGTATATTGGCAAAATATCAGCCATATCGCGTAATTCACTGGAGAGTTATTGCCCTTTAATTATAAACTTACCTCTAATTGGTCTTGTCCCATCAATAACTTTTGAAGCTTTTATCCAAACATCACCAAATATAGTCAGAATGTGTATGAGCATAATATCTCGGACAAGTGCTATAATCACTTGAGTCATTGTATTTGATCTTCACAAATTTAGACAATATGTTGATGGGCAGAATATCTTGGTCAGGTTCGAGAACTAACCACGCTATCTTAGTCACTTCACAATTATCCCTCGAAATGGCCAAAACTATATCAACAGTGTCCGCTCTCAAAATTTGCCTGACGTACAACCAATTATCACTATAAGGAGAACAATTGTTTCTTTAATTATGTATTGATAAAATACAAATTGCCAGTATATAAGGTTAACAATAATAATTCAGATGAAAGATTCATAATAATAAATGACATACGTATTTTAAGTTTGAAATATAAACTATAAAGATACAAACAATTAACAATATTTATTCAGAATTTCACCCATAAACATAACATTCCTCTATCCCCAGAAACGATACTGTTGGACAGCGAAACAGCAGCGTGGCGTGATGTCAGTGGTGTGTTGCTTGGTGTTCAAATACGTGGATGTTTCTTTCACTGCACACTGCACACAGTGTATGTGGAGGAAAGTACAGTATTGTGGTCTTGTAGCTGACTATAGGGACAATGAAGAAGTGAAGAAATTTGTGCTACGTAGTTCGGCACTGCCACTTGTCCCTCTAGTATCTGTCGAAGATGTGTGGTTCCAGACTCTGGAAGAATGTGACAATGACTCTGTGTCGGTGTCTAAGTTTAGAACTATGTGACTGGGCAGTACGAGGGCTTGGCGTGAAACGGTTGTAACTAAAATTGTTAATTTTTTACCAAAGTTAATCACCTCTCCATAAAGTCTTTATAAGCGTTAAATCATTTTTCTTGGTAAACAATGGAAATTTACCTAAATTTGCATTGTTTACAAAAGGGTCAAAATTGCCCCTAAACCAGGGTTTTCAAAATAGGTTTTTAGTTACAACCCTTTCACGCCAAGCCCTCGAATTACTGTAGGTAGATTGAGACCGCCGAGCCTGGAATTATTACGACAATAATGGTCCACTCACTTCTAATCATGTTGAGGGTTGGCACCATAAAATCAACTACCTAATACGACATTGCCATCATACTGTATACACTCTGATCGACATGCTCCAGAAAGAGCAGGCTGCCAATGTGTTGTATATACATATGAAGAAATAATATTAGTTAATATATGTTTTAATTGTATGTCAGTCTACACATAAATATTTCAAGATGTGCTCTTTATTTATCCTTTTTTATATAAATTATATCCAAATTGTGTTTCAATGTTATTTAAATGTAATGATATATATATTAAGTGGGAACACACCGTATACAATGACTCGTTTATTTAATTTTTCAACTGCTGTTCTATATGTGAAACATAATCATCACCAATATTATTTGTCACTGTTGGTATTTTGTCTCTTATTTTAGATGAGAGTCGTAAGGTTTCTGGATATTCTATCATTTATCGTGCTATTTTCGTTTGCGGCAAGTTTGTTTTACTTAATTGACAATTTGTATTTACACAGCTGCGTAATTATGAGTGATTTAAGAAATGGCCATTACCTTCTCATCTAATATTAACATCGATTTGTTGCGAATAACATAACCTACGCAATGAACATTTGTAAAACACAACTAGGTTTTCAAACAACGAAATCGCTTAAAGAATAATACATAAATTACCTTATTTCTACTTTACTAAAAACCTTACCATAGAGATTTTTTTTAAAAAATCTTTATAATTTAGAACACTATTTCTTCTCCTTTTTACTAAATTATGATAGAAATATATCGAGAGGAGTTTTAGTATGATGCTGTGTCGTAAAACTGCTGGCGTGCTCCAGAACGCTGAAAGACTAATACCGTAATTACCTTATTTTTTATTGACTAAAAAAATAATCTGCCATAGAGATTTCTTTTGAAAAAATCATTCTAATTCAGAAAACCATTTTTTCTCTAATTTACTAAATTGTGATGGAAATATATCTGTAGGATTTTTTAGTAAGATGCTATGCCGTAAAACTGCTGGCATGCACCGGAACGCGGAACAGAAAACAAAATAAAGCAACCCCTTCTTCTATCTTTTTCATTTCCTTAATATGTATCCGTTATATTAAAATCATCTTCGTTCTTGTCTTGAAAATCGTACTTTATCCAAATTTCAAGAAAACCATCCGGTCGATTTTAAGTAAATCACGATGCTATAAAACTGTAGAACAGCAAACTATTGGTCAAATATTCGTACCATTTAACCTGTTGTGTCAACAATCTTCAAATTATAAACCAAAATGTATCATTACTGTCTACAATTTACAGACACCTGTGCATTGACATCGAATACCCTTTTCATAATGCAGTCACATGATATGTGTCTAAACTAAAAAGAGCTCTTAGTTGTATTGAATTGAGGAGCTGTGTAAATACAATCAAGTCAAAACTTTCATTAGATAAAAAAAAAAGCACTATCACGGTTAGAATAGCTAGAAATCTTTGCAAGACCTTTGAAATGCGGAAACTTGCATTTTCTGTGATAGAGAGAAAGGCATGTTTAGGTGGCATTTAGTTATTTTATCTACCGGGAAGTCATAACTAAACTAGTGTTATAATGATAAAGCAAAATTTCCATTTTAATTCGAATTATGTTACGTGAATCGTCTTGACAGTTGAGGTAATTTCAATCTTTGTTAAATAATTTTGAAATGTTCAGCAATCATGCCAGCAGACTAGCCACGTTTCTGTGGCTAACTTAGAGACAATGAACTACATGTATTATAAGCAATAAGTCCGTAAGTGCTTCGGTTATATCAAATGCAGTTAAGAGTTTTGAGTTCACTTTCAATTTACCGATGATTCTTTCAAAGCCACATCACTTCATCATACAGAATTGTGTTTATATTTTTGATAGCTGCGATATAAGCAGTGGAAAAAGCATTTTTAGTCCTTCTTATCTGAAACAACTTTTCTGATTTAAGTATAATCGACACAAATCGTCCTTAGGCAACCTTCTACAATATCCGTTCAAGTCATGTTTGTTGTTTGAAAAGCGGGATACAAACAATCAATCAAGTTCTTTCTAGCAGTTTCCCCTAGACTTTTGTATTGAACGATCTTTTCCACTCATATATTTAAATACTTTGTTAGTTTTCTTTTGGTTGTATGCTGTTTTCAACAATAGTTCACTTATATCACGGCAACAGCTCACTTTTTCGTAATTCCTGGGTAAACAAACCAGTACTAGGCTAGGAAATATGCCTTTCCCAACGCTTACCACTCGGCCACGACGGATTCCCCACACTTCAATATAGTAATCAATGGTCTAAATAAACATTTTGTTTCGTATTCAAGGTTATAAAAATTAAATGCCAATTCATTTGTAAACATTAATAAACACACACAGACAAACAAACAACAAGCTTAGACTGGGCCGAATTATTAAACCTGAGAACACATAGTAGGTTAACTTGTTGGTATTCTGCACTCGAAATGAATACATACTTCCTACTAATTAAACATGCTGCTCTGATCTTATGGTTTCAAACTGTTGTTTTATAAATATATTTAACCTGCTTAACAGGTGTCATGGGTGAATGAAGACAATACGAGTGTAAATTGAGTCTACCCATTTTGAAATTCCAATTTTAAACATAACATCATCCTTCTTCCCCAAGTGGCGTATATCTCTAATTTTCAAGTCATCAAACTAATTTATTATCTTTGTATGTATTTATTACCAGCAACACACACTTTATGAATGATAATAAAAACTGTCATTGGGAATTTACACTTTTGACTTTAAGTCTTATTATACATTTAACTGTAATATGACAATTTCAGACAGACAGAAGCATTACATATACAACACACGAGGAAACGGATTTCGATCCACAGGATTACATTGATATTAACTTTCGAAACTTTAATCCAACTGACCTGTCAAATACACAACAGCAGATGCGAGTATTTTTCATAAAGGAACTTTTTCATATCTACAATAAAGGTGAATTTGTTTGATTTCATATGCTTATTGTTGGTGCTCTCTGTTTTAGTTCCGTTTAAATTGTTGGTCAAAAGAATATGCTTATCAACACCAGATACTATTTGCACAACTTAAATCTTATTTCCTGTAATGGCGGACGGTTACGATCTCAATAGCTCCGCAGTTACTTTCTTTTTCAATTTATAACTTTTGTAATATCAATATGACATAAAGGTACTGTCACCTGTGTCTGAAGAGTTCCGGATTATGTCAGGAACCTACAAGAATCTAAGAAAGTTCTCCAATGTAAATTATGACAGACTGATATATCAATGTACCCCTTTGTTTTTTAAATACACTATTTACCTGGTCAGGCTGTTTTGGTAGGACGGATGTAAAAAGCTACTAAGGACGGGAAAAGGGCGACCATCATAGTATATATGATATTTTTTCACTTTGTTTGTAATTATTATTATTATTAGTTATTTTATGTTTTTATGCCCCCCCCGGAATCTCCGATTCGGGGGGCATATAGTTTTTGGCCTGTCTGTTGGTCTGCACGTCTGTCTGCACAAATTTTTTTTTAACCTTGACCACTGCTTTTGAACCATAACAGGTACGGCTACCATATTTCACATGTGTATTCCTTGTGACATTACCTTTCTGTCAGTACCAAAATGTTTGACCTTGCGACCTTGACCTTTGACCTAGATGTTGCCATTCTCGAAAAAAACTTTAACCTTGGCCATTACTTTTGAACCATAACAGGTACGGCTACCATATTTCACATGTGTATTCCTTGTGACATGACCTTTCTGTCAGTACCAAAATGTTTGACCTTGCGACCTTGACCTTTGACCTAGATGTAGTTTTTGGCCTGTCTGCACGAAAAAAACTTTAACCTTGACCACTTCTTTTGAACCATAACAGGTACGGCTACCATTTTTCACTTGTGTATTCCTTGTGACATTACCTTTCTGTCAGTACCAAAATGTTTGACCTTGCGACCTTGACCTTTGACCTAGATGTTGCCATTCTCGAAAAAAACTTTAACCTTGGCCATTACTTTTGAACCATAACAGGTACGGCTACCATATTTCACATGTGTATTCCTTGTGACATGACCTTTCTGTCAGTACCAACATTTTTCACCTTGCGACCTTGACCACCTTTGACCTAGATGTTGCCATTCTCGAAAAAAACTTTAACCTTGGCCATTACTTTTGAACCATAACAGGTACGGCTACCATATTTCACATGTGTATTCCTTGTGACATGACCTTTCTGTCAGTACCAACATTTTTCACCTTGCGACCTTGACCTTTGACCTAGATGTTGCCATTCTCGAAAAAAACTTTAACCTTGGCCATTACTTTTGAACCATAACAGATACGGCTACCATATTTCACATGTGTATTCCTTGTGACATGACCTTTCTGTCAGTACCAACATTTTTGACCTTGCGACCTTGACCTTTGACCTACATGTTGCCATTCTCAAATTTTTTTTTAACCTTCCCGACTACTTTTGAACCATAACAGGTAAGGCTACCATATTTCACATGTGTATACCTTGTGACATGACCTTTCTGTCAGTACCAACATTTTTCACCTTGCGACCTTGACCTTTGACCTAGATGTTGCCATTCTCGAAAAAAACTTTAACCTTGACCACTACTTTTGAACCATAACAGGTACGGCTACCATATTTCACATGTGTATTTCTTGTGACATGACCTTTCTGTCAGTACCAACATTTTTGACCTGGCGACCTTGACCTTTGACCTAGATGTTGCCATTGGGGGCATCAGTGTTTCACAAACACATCTTGTTTAATCATGGAAGTTGGTGTTGTTCAGTGTCGAGGAGTTACTGGATGCTTCGCACATCATTAAAATAGGAGCAATACTTCGATAAACGCAATGAGTCTCTCTTCTATCGGTATATTTTCGGAAGAAGCTATGTCCCATTCTCAAAATCAACCAAAAACCAAGTGTTTTACCCCCAAAAAAGGTCACACTCTGCATCTTCAGCATACACTGCGCCGGATGGTATTAGATGTAACTATATTGCAAATATGAAAGCCCTAGTACCAGTACGTATTGAGAACATTAAAAAAAAGAAACTTTATCGTTGAGCTAAACGCAAAGTTAAAAAATACAAGAAATTAAAAAAAAAATCAAAATATTTGACCCAAAAACCCGTTTGATATGTTAAGAACATTATTTATAAAATATATGTGCACAATTTGAAATTAATCTAACAAAACATGAGGGAGCTATGACCAAATCTCAAAGTTCATCAAAACCCACCCAAATCATGTTTTTTACCCAAAAAAGAAGGTCACACTTAGTATATTTAGCATACAATGTGAAGAATGGTATAGGATGTAACTATATTCCAAATATGAAAGCCCTAGTACCCGTACTTATTCAGAAAAGTTAAAAAAAACACGTAACTTTAACGTTGAGCTAAACAAAAATAGTTGACGTCGCCGTTGCCAGAAAAGCAACACCTTAGTTTCGCTTTCGCAACTTCGTTTCAGCGAGACAATACTTGTCCAAACATATAGGGCTGATTTTATTGACGCCGCGTGGGAGCGCGGCGTCAGTATGGGATAGGTTTTAATTTTGTACCATGGGGTGACGTAATCGAAAAGGGAGAAACCAATGTTATTATTGTTAAAAAAACCTCTGTTGTTTGATTGAAAAAAACAACCATTATGAATCAATACATTGTATTAACTGATTTAAGAAACAACAAGATACAAAATACTTTTGTCTTCTACCGTTATTACAAAACTTTATACACATTTAATTTGTATTTAATAACTTTTCCCCAACTGTCTAGGCTACGCTGTTTTTGATTGTTTGGTTTACGGCCCTGACCCAATTCATCAAAGCTCAGAGAAAAAGTTCACTTTTCCCAAACTTTCTAGGCTACGCGTTTTTAATTGTTTAGTTTACGGGCCCAAAATTCGCCGGATGTTTTTGCCTATTTATAAAAGTGTGTGAAGTTGGCAGAGCATTAGACGTTAGACATTAGACATTCAAAAAAATTATTCGAATGTCTAATTAGACGTTAGACATTCGATTAGACATTCGCTAATTTTGATTATCGAATGTCTAATTAGTCATTAGACATTCAATTAGACATTCAGAAAAATCGCAAATGTTAAATATCGAATGTCTAATTCGACATTAGACATTGAATTAGACATTCGCAAATTACAAGATCTATAACCCAAATTCGTCGGAGGTCATTGTACATTCAAAAAACGAATGTCTAATTGGTCAGTTAGACATTAGACATTCGATTAGACATTTGCAAATTAAGGGATTTAGGTACCAAATTCGTCGGAGATCATTGTACATGCAAAAAACGAATGTCTAATTGGTCAATTAGACATTAGACATTCGATTAGACATTCGCAAATTACAAGATATATAACCCAAATTCGTCGGAGGTCATTGCACATTAAAAAAACGAATGTCTAATTGGTCAGTTAGACATTAGACATTCGATTAGACATTCGCAAAGTAAGGGATTTAGGTACCAAATTCGTCGGAGGTCATTATACATTCAAAAAACGAATGTCTAATTGGTCAGTTAGACATTAGACATTCGATTAGACATTTGCAAATTAAGGGATTTAGGTACCAAATTCGTCGGAGATCATTGTACATGCAAAAAACGAATGTCTAATTGGTCAATTAGACATTAGACATTCGATTAGACATTCGCAAATTACAAGATATATAACCCAAATTCGTCGGAGGTCATTGCACATTAAAAAAACGAATGTCTAATTGGTCAGTTAGACATTAGACATTCGATTAGACATTCGCAAAGTAAGGGATTTAGGTACCAAATTCGTCGGAGGTCATTATACATGCAAAAAACGAATGTCTAATTGGTCAGTTAGACATTAGACATTCGATTAGACATTCGCAAATTAAGAGATTTAGGTACCAAATTCGTCAGAGATCAATGTACATTAAAAAAACGAATGTCTAATTGGTCAGTTAGACATTAGACATTCGATTAGACATTCGCAAATTACAAGATCTATAACCCAAATTCGTCGGAGGTCATTGCACATTAAAAAACGAATGTCTAATTGGTCAGTTAGACATTAGACATTCGATTAGACATTCGCAAATTAAGGGATTTAGGTACCAAATTCGTCGGAGGTCATTATACATGCAAAAAACGAATGTCTAATTGATCAGTTAGACATTAGACATTCGATTAGACATTCGCAAATTAAGAGATTTAGGTACCAAATTAATCAGAGATCAATGTACATTAAAAAAACGAATGTCTAATTGGTCAATTAGACATTAGACATTCGATTAGACATTCGCAAATTAAGAGATTTATGTACCAAATTCATCAGAGATCAATGTACATTAAAAAAACGAATGTCTAATTGATCAGTTAGACATTAGACATTCGATTAGACATTCGCAAATTAAGAGGTTTAGGTTACGCAAAAAACGAATGTCTTATTGGTAAAATAACTTGAACATATTGATAACTCGAACATATCGATATCTCGAACATACCGATGACTCGAACACATCGATATCTCGAATACATTGATAAAACGAATGTTTTTAACTTGAACATTTATTGACAAATCGAACATATCGATATCTCGAACTTTCGCTATCTCGAACTTTCCAATATCTCGAACGTTCGATATCTCGAACTTTCCGATATCTCGATTTTTTTTTTATTTTTTTTTTTTTTTTTATTTTTTTATTTTATTGATTTTTGTCTTCTCGATATCTCGAACTTTCCAATAACTTTTCGATATCTTTAATTTTTTTTTCTCGATATCTCGAACTTTATCGGAAAGTTCGAGATATCGACAAGTACGAGATATCGACAAGTTCGAGATACCGAAAATTTCGAGATATCGGAAAGTTCGAGATATCGAAAAAAATATGAAAAAAAAAATTGGTAAGTTCGAGATATCGGAAAGTTCGAGATATCGAAAAAAAAATTATTTTTCGAAAAGTTCGAGATATCGGAAAGTTCGAGATATCGAAAAAAAAAAAAAAAAAAAAATATCAATATGTTCGAACATTTTGATTTCTCGATTATTTTTTTTGATATTTTTTTTTTCTCGTTATCTCAGAAATTTGCGATATCGTATTTTTGGTTTATATACTTCCGTTTTTAACTCCACTGGCTGAAAGCCAGTCGAGCTTATGTCATGGGGAATCGTCCGTCCTGCGTTCGTGCGTGCGTGAGTGCGTCCGTGCGTGAGTGCGTACTTACGAGAGTAATCTTGTTGGATAGTGTTTTCTCGTAAACCCCAGCCACCACCCTTATAAGACACTTTGATAAGTGTTTTTTTTTATACAATTGTGTTATGGGTATCTAATTAACATATTATTGCTATTTATTCCGTAAAGGGGGGATAATTACGGAATAAACCATGTGCTTGTTGGGTATACCCAACAAGAGAACATCAAAGGAAAACACCCAACAAACGCTTTTTGGACGTACGTGCGTGCATGCGTGCGTCCGTCCGTCCGTAAACGTTTTGCTTCAAACTGTTTCTCCTACCTAACCACTGGACCAATTAGGATGAAACTTCATAGGAAGTATCCTCTCAATGATCTCTCCTTAGTTCCTCAAACTGTTTGGGATCCATGCAAAATTCTGGTTTCCGAAAGAAAAAACAATGAAGACTTAAAAAATCTTCTTCTCCTCCGTAGGTATCAGGCCGATTTTCAAATAATTGTGTAGTAGTGAAGACTTAAAAAATCTTCTTCTCCTCCGTAGGTATCAGGCCGATTTTCAAATAATTGTGTAGAAATGTTGCTTGGGTGACCTTCTTTCAGATTTGTTCGAGCCAAGTTGATTGGTCGAAAACTATGGCCGCCAGAGGGCAGAGCTATTTTTGCCTTATAATATGGTTATAGTGAAAACCTAAAAAATCTTTTATATATATATATATGACCCTCTATCAGATTCCTTCAAGCCATGTTGATTATTAAAAAACATGGCAACCAGGGCGCGGGGCTGTTTGAAGATTTAATTGGCAGTGGAGCGATACTGGCCCTCTTGGGCCTCTTGTTGTTATCATACTTCTGATAAACACGAAGGAGAATATACTTCACCCTCTCCTTCCAAAGCTTGTGTCACACTTAATTTATAACTAGAGACATTACATGTTAATATTTAAGCACCTATGTGATGTTTTTTTTTATCTAATTGATCTAGTTAGAGCAGATTTGAAACCGTGTATTGGTAAAAAATTAAGAAACTTCATGTTGTATGGTAACCTTTTATTATAGGCTATGGTAGCCAGGTGAGCAATATAGGCACATCTTGGCCTTTTTGGTTATGATAAAGGGACATTTGGCCTTCTTGTTCGAAATATTTACATCCTGTCTGTTTTCACACGTTATTTAAATGTACTGAACTACATCTGCTTCCTTTAAGTCATGCTTCAAAATCATGCGCGGCGTCCTTTGATGCTCTGCATCAAAATTCGTCTTGTAATGATTTGGCACAATTTTCCTTGGGTGACCCTCTTCGAAGATTGTTGAAATCAGTACGAGCCATTGATAAACATGACCACCAGAGGCACATCTTGTTTTTCTTGTATGCATAGACAATTAACATTTAACTCTATGTGCTTTAATGTAAAAAATCTTAATTTAACTTTAGAATGGAATTATTTTACGCTGCATTCAGCAATGTTTGATACATCACAGCATTTGCCTGAACAAATTATCAATACTACCGGAATAATTTTCCATACAATGATGCATCATTTGTATCCAAATCGGACCGCTTACTATGAGGTTGCTTGGCTAAAGTGCTGATGTTAATCCTTTAAATAACATTGCTGCGTCTGTAATAATGATTGATAATTTGGTGTTTTACACCGCTTTCAACAATTGTTCAGTTACATCGCGGCGTTTCATGTGTAAGTTCTACTGGTCTATTTATCCTGACACTAGCCAGTCAGCCGCAATACTGACCCGGCAACCTTGAGGGCCAAGGAGGGCAGCCATAACTACCATGTTAAGGTCTTTGGTATGACCCGCCGAATATCGAACTCGCGACCTCACGTTCTACCACTAAACCATCTAGGCGGTGCGTATATAATAAGCCAATAACGTGTACATATTCATACAGTCTGTCTTTAATAATAACATAGAAAATAAAAATGTTTCGAAAACCTTTCCGAAACGTCTCATACATACGACGATTTTTTTCAGGTGAAGTTTTGGGTGAAGCGCTTTTGGATATTGGTTGCGGACCTGTCTGTTTTACACCTGCACTTGCTTTCTCGTGTGTAAATGAGATTGTTCTGTGTGACATCAGCAACTCAAATCTTGACGTGTTGCGTAAATGGAAAGCAGGTGAAAATGACCACACAAAAAAGATAATGCAATTCATTGTGGAAACGACTGGTTCGAGGTAAATATATCGCACTGCTCCCATGCGTAAGTCTATCTACAAGCGAAAGTTATTCCTCTGTTTAAATCTAGTAATCGTGAAGACCTGGCAAACTATCGGCCTATTTCCATATTGCCAACATTGTCAAAAATCTTTGAAAGACATATTGCTAATCACATTCATTACTATTTAAAAAAAAATAATATCATACAAAAATATCAGTCCGGTTTCCGAAAAGACCATTCTTTTGAAGGGCCTGTAAGAATTCTGATCTCCTTCTTTTCCAAAACTGTTGAACTCTCTTCCATTCTCTTCCATTGGGCTTTCTACATATCATTAACGTCAACTGGAATCATGACATCCACAATACAGTCACTCCTTTGAGTTAGTATTAAAGAAGGACTCAATGGTGATAGATTGGTGGAATATGAACATAATGGCGCTAATGGTATTGAATTGATGATTGCTGAAACTTCAGCCAATTTCGTGAGTCAGTGAACTCTCAACCAGGTCAGTTCAATAACAGTGAATCTAGAATGTTGCTTGTAACACCAATCTTTCTCTCCCGTATGCCACCGCGATGTGAATCGTTTGGAGGATTCAATACCAACGTTGCTCCCTCTATGCCTAAGTAGTGGCTGATGCCATAATTCACATTGACACCCATTTCAAAAGCTCGAATGGAATTAGTTCCTCTGTCAGAACGCTATATGTTAGCTTTCCCTCTGATACTGGTAAACCGACGTATGAATGACGAACTACTACATTCTTCTATCACTTTAATATGGACAATACGTGATGTCAGGCATGTAAATAATACTGTACAATGGTTTTTTAGCTCTACTGGCCAAAGGCCAGAAGGGCTTATGTCGTGGCGATGTGTCCGTGCGTGCGTGCGTGCGTCCGTAAACAATTTCTTGTTAACACGATACAGTCTTCACTTTTGATTGTATCTCAACCAAACATATACAGTAGTTAGATATCCATGAGAGCTCGGTTCCTTTCGAAAACCAGCCAGATCCGCCCATGCAAGACTGGATTATGGCCCTTGAAATGGTCAAAATTGCTATAAAAGGGCTTGTTAACACGATACAGTCTTCACTTTTGATTGTATCTCAACTAAACTTATACAGTAGTTAGATATCTATGAGAGCTCGGTTCCTTTTGAAAACCAGTCAGATCCGCCCATGCAAGACTGGATTATGGCCCTTGAAATGGTCAAAATTGCTATAAAAGAGCTTGTTAACACGATACAGTCTTCACGTTTGATTGTATCTCAACCAAACTTATACAGTAGTTAGATATCCATGAGAGCTCGGTTCCTTTCGAAAACCAGCCAGATCCGCCCATGCATGACTGGATTATGGCCCTTGAAATGGTCAAAATTGCTATAAAAGAACTTTTTAACACGATAGTCTTCACTTTTGATTGTATCTCAACCAAACTTATACAGTAGTAAGATATCCATGAGAGCTCGGTTCCTTTCCTAAACCAGCCAGATCCGCCCATGCAAGACTGGATTATGGCCCTTGAAATTGTCCAAATTGCTATAATTGAGCATGTGAACACAATAGAGTCTCCATTTACTATCTGATCTTCACCAAACTTAGATAGTAGTTAAATATTGATGAGAGCTTGGTTCCTTTTGAAAACCAGCTAGATCCGCCCATGCAAGACTGGATTATGGCCCATGAAATTGTAAAAATTGCTATAATACAGCTTGTGAACACAAAAGAGCCTCCATTTACTATCCGATCTTCACCATACATACATGCTCTGGATTGAAAATGACCAAAGAACCATACCAGTAGAGCATAGGCCCTCATGGGCCTCTTGTTTCACTTGGCCCCACGATTGCGTCTGTCTGTGACCTGCCATAAACCTATGCAATCAAGTCCTATTGAAGTGAATGTTGGGTCCGGAATTAACCGATCTTGCGGAAAATCTGCCATTTTCTTGAAGCCCTAATTTCCTCTCAATTTCTGACATGTTACACACCGGTGGATATTAGATTTAATCAAACGTTTTATGTCAGTTATCCAGAATCCAGCATCACGAACGGCGCCCGCGGTAAACTGACGTCCGTGATGTTTGAATTTCTTATATTCTCATGGTAGTAGTACGCTTTAAACCTAGAAAACCAAATTGACCCTGGACGTAGCATGGGGTTCTTGTCAATGATTTACACATCTGCATTTCGTTGACGGCCACCAACAATTACAACGGGACCTTTCTTCCGTGTTGGCAATCGTATCTGAATGGATTTGATTTCTCTGTTTTATGCATCATATAAATGATATGATATCTGGCAAAGGTATGTATGAAGGACTCTTGTCTATCTATTGGGGATTAATCACCAAGAAGCTTGACACATCGGCGCTTTATGAATCTTTTCCAAACAACTTTGGCATTTACCAATCTTTCATAAGGGAAATATTTCTGAAACCACTAATATCAATGGTCTTCTTGGAACAGATCTTGGACAGTTACAGAACAGTTATGAAAGTGATTATGTTTAATAATAGCCAATTAATTGCTTTTATAAATTAATTAATTAAAACAGTTTCCCATGTAAAACATTACAAAGTCCTAATATATTTCATTTGGAAACTGTACCAAATGTGTGTGCTATAATTATATCACATCAATTTCAGAATGGTATGCCATCATTTGAATTGTGATATCATACAGATAAAATATTTACATTTATTATATGCCTGTACATTTTCCGGTGGAAATACATGCAGATTGACATGCGCAAATACACCACGACAGATTAAAATTCCGTATCTACATGCGGTGTAAATACAAGATTGTGACGTCAGACAGTGCGCGGAATACTTTCAGCGAGGTATCCCCAATAAACAATGTATTGAATCTGTATATTTAATAGTTTTTTCGCTCTTCATAGATCGTAGGTATATAATAAAAGGAATATTACGTTGCGGGAGCGATAAATGGGTACGTATTGCACGACTCGTAGCGTGGGAAAATCCATATCTTACTCGACCTTCGGTCTCGTAAGATATCGATTTTTCCACGCTACTTGTCGTGCAATACAAACCCCTTTATCGCTCCCGCAACGTAATATTCCGTATTTATTATATGCCTGTACATTTTCCGGTGGAAATACATGCAGATTGACATGCGCAAATACACCACGAACGATTAAAATTCCGTATCTACATGCGGTGTAAATACAAGATTGTGACGTCAGACAGTGCGCGGAATACTTTCAGCGAGGTATCCCCAATAAACAATGTATTGAATCTGTATATTTAATAGTTTTTTCGCTCTTTATAGATCGTAGGTATATAATAAAAGGAATATTACGTTGCGGGAGCGATAAATGGGTACGTATTGCACGACTCGTAGCGTGGGAAAATCCATATCTTACTCGACCTTCGGTCTCGTAAGATATCGATTTTTCCACGCTACTTGTCGTGCAATACAAACCCTTTTATCGCTCCCGCAACGTAATATTCCGTATTTATTACGTTGCTCGCAGGACAGACAATGCAGATGCTCTTCTTAGATAATAGACGGTTTGCTTCGCCACAATCGTTTCCAAATTGTGTAATTGTATAAAATCAAAGAACTATGTATTCAACTTAGAACTAACCCTGCCAAAACGAATTTAGAATTTCCATTTTCCTTGTTTTCGTAAATAAAGGAATTGTTTAAGTTTTCCCACAGGCATCACATTTCTTAAAAAGTTAATTATGTAAAAAGTGACTGATATCCAAACATAATTAGTAGTGTTGATACTATCCGGACTTTGTATTTGTTTGTTCTATTACAGGCTTAGTATGCTAGTTGATTTAATAAAATGTGACTGTCACGTTGGCAAATCAAATCTGTAATACTATGCACTTGATTTGATATAAGTAGTGCTATTTTAGTATGCTGTTGTAAAATTATTTTAATCTTTGTTGTTAGGGGGTTTTGTGTACGGTAATTATACCCCCAAAAAACAAAGTTTTGGGGGGATATATAGGAGTCACTGTGTCGGTCGGTCGGTCGGTCGGTCGGAAGCCATATTTTGTCCGGACCATATCTTAACAATGCAACATAGGATTTGAACGAAACTTCATAGGATGATACAACACATTGAGAGGAAGTGCAGTGTATAGGAACCATAACTCTATTTAATCTAAATAAAGAGTTATTGCCCTTTGTTACTTTTTCTTGTCCGGAGAATTACTTAATAACTAACAGATGGAATCTAATAAAACTGCATACAATGGTAGAGCATAATCAGAGGAAGTGCAGTGTACAAGAACCATAACTATAATTAACATAATTACAGAGTTATTGCCCTTTGTTACTTTTTCTTATTCGTAGAGTCTTGTCCAGAGCATAACTTTAAAACTGATTCTTGGAATTTATTAAAACTTCATAGGATGATACAACACATTGAGAGGAAGTGCAGTGTACAGGAACCATAACTCTATTTAATCTAAATACCGAGTTATTGCCCTTTGTTACTTTTTCTTGTCCGGAGAATTACTTAATAACTAACGGATGGAATCTAATAAAACTGCATACAATGGTAGAGCATAATCAGAGAAAGTGCAGTGTACAAGAACCATAACTCTAATTTACATAATTACAGAGTTATTGCCCTTTGTTACTTTTTCTTATTCGTAGAGTCTTGTCCAGAGCATAACTTTAAAACAAATTGTTGGAATTTAATTAAACTTTATAGGATGATACAACACTTTGAGAGGAAGTGCGGTGTACAAGAACCATAACTCTATTTTATCTAAATACAGAGTTATTGACCTTTGTTACTTTTTCTTGTCCGTAGAATTACTTAATAACTAATATATGGAATCTAATAAAACTACATATAATGGTAGAGCATAATCAGAGGAAGTGCAGTGTACAAGAAACATAACTCTACTTTACATAATGACAGAGTTATTGCCCTTTGTTACTTTTTCATATTCGTAGTATTGTCCGGAGCATAACTTTAAAACTAATTGTTGGAATTTAATAAAACTTCATAGGATGATACAACACATTGAGAGGAAGTGCAGTGTATAGGAACCATAACTCTATTTAATCTAAATACAGAGTTATTGCCCTTTGTTACTTTTTCTTGTTTACAGAGTTATGGCCCTTTTGTTGGTTGGTTGTAAGCCATATTTTGAGTCAAGGTGCTGTTTTGGGGGTATTTATCATCTTCAGTGATATTTCTAGTTCTGTCTGTACAGACGACGGAGAAGTGATCCCAAAGTGACTCCCCTATTACCCGCCATAGATGGAACATCCATTTGCTTTGACAAACAAAACAAGGATCACTTAAGTCTTAGGTGGTATAAATAGGGGAAGCCTGAGACAAGAAAACAACGACAATAGATTAATTCGGAAACCACTTGATTCTATTGTTTCTTAAGTGGTCATTCATTTGTTTGGAAACGATGGATACATTTAAAAGCTAAGGGGTGTAGATGTGCAGTGCACAAGAACTAAAATTCTGGCATATATCCTTGGAGTGACCTTGTCCCAGCAGAGAATCAAACCCCACTCTTAACCCTTTCCCTCATGTAGACGCTTTCTGACGCCTCTGCAGCAGACGGCTTTTTGAAAACATAGTGACAAAAGAAGAAATTGCACAAAAAGTGCAATTTCTCCTTTTGCCACAATGTTTTCCACTTTTAGTCATAGGTTATCCATTCAATTATTCTAAGAGCTCTTCTATTTATTGACAAAATATGTTGAAAGTGTCGTCTGCTGCAGAATTGTCGTATGAGTGAACGTGTTAAGATTTACATCCAGACAAAGATATATATATGAAAAATCTCTAAAAATGACTTTAAAACTATTGAATATATTTGAAAAGATTGTGGCTAAAGGAGAAATTCACTCAGCTTGGTGTTTTTAGCAATTTCTCCTTTTGTCACAATGTTTTCAAATGACTTCTGCTGCAGGTGTCAGAAAAAAGTGTTAGAGAATGCTTCACACTAAATATCTTCGCACTAGGCCTTTCCGTTTCAGACAAGATGATTTCAAAGTTTTTTTAAGTTTCTCCTTTGGGTTGCCATGGCAACCAGATTTCTGCATCATGGAATTAATTGCTTTGAACAAATTTGAAAGAGGATCATTCCTTAGTAACCAAGGTTAGCCAAAATCCAAAGAACCCTTTAGGAGATGCTATTTAAAGAAAACGTTGACAACACACATTAGGCCATCACAATTATAAGCTCACCGTGCTAAGTTGGGCTAAAAATCATCCTTTCTCCACACGCTAACCTATTTTTCATGCATTTCCAGAAGACTTTTGAAAACTTGGGTCAAAAGGAGCTATTTCGTCATCATGAGCAATTTCCCCTTAAGCTACAATATGTCTAACTTTATTTAATAAATATACATTCATTGAATAGTGATTTTCAATACTATTAAAATAACCTTGACATACTACAAACAGGTACAATACGGTTAACAAATACACAAACCATGCAGTCACTTAGGTTGCATCACTGTTCTGTTATATCGTGTAGCAGAAAGAGCATCCGCCTTAACCCTTTCCCTCATACGACAATTCTGCAGCAGATGACTTTAAACATATTTTGTCAAATAAAAGAAAATCTCTATAATTGAATGGATAACCTATGACTAAAAGTGGAAAACATTGTGGCAAAAGGAGAAATTGCTCGTTTGGAGCAATTTCTTCTTTTGTCGCCATGTTTTAACAAAGCCGTAGAGGCGTCAGAAAGCGTCTATATGAGGATAAGGGTAAAATATAAAGACCATTATTATGTTCATGAAGTTTGAATTTAATCTATACTATTGACAATGTGTTTTTATAATTAAACATATATGCAATAGGATACAATTGATCAGAATCGTGTATTTCATCGAGGGTTTCTGGGTAAATTTAACCCTGTCCTACATAGTACAGACGCTTTCTGCCACCTCTGCAGTAGATGGCTTTTGAAAACATTGTGGTAAAATGGTTTCAAAGTCATCTGCTGCAGATTTGTCATCTGGGAATGGGTAAACCAATCCCTTCCTGTAACCCTTTCCCACTTACAACAAATCTGCAGTAAGCAGCTGAGAAACTTTTCAGACAATATCAAAATCTCTTTAACCCTTTCCCACATACGACAATTCTGCAGCAGACGACTTTGAACATATTTTGTCAATTAATGAAAAATCTCTATAATTGAATGGATAACCTATGACTAAAAGTGGAAAACATTGTGACAAAAGGAGAAATTGCACGTTTTATGCAATTTCTTCTTTTGTTACTATGTTTTCAAAAAGCCGTCTGCTGCAGAGGCGTCAGAAAGCGTCTATATGAGGGGAAGGGTTAACAAGATGAACTTCATATCCTAATTTAGGTTAATCTTTGTTAATCAGAAGTGGAAAGGACAATGTTAAGCACCTTTGTGACAGCTTATACCTTTTGGGAGTAACATGAATTGCTCATAAGTAGTATAAACCCCCCATCCCCCAACTCCACATAAAGATATTAATCAGTCGGAATGTTTTTAGTGAGCTTTCCCCCCCCCCCCCATTGAGGCTTTTAAAACATCAGGCAAAAATAAGAGTAAAGTCTCCATAAATTTGAGTATAATAATTAAATAGAGTTAAAAGCATTGTGGCAAAAGGAGAAATTGCTCATTATAATGATAAAAGCTTCACATCATTTTGTCTCGGGTTCTCATTTATGTTCTTATTTATGCCCTTTAACCCTTCCCCCTCATACGACAATTCTGCAGCAGAAGACTTCTCACATATTTTGTCAAAAACGAAAAAATCTGTATAATTGAATGGAAAACCTTAGAATGACAAAAAGTGGAAATCATTGTGGTAAAATGAGAAATTGCTCATTTTGAGCTAATTATTTCTTCTTTTGTCACTATGTTTTCAAAAATCTGTCTATATGAGGTAAAGGGTTAAATAGAAAACAAGAGTGTTCGCAGCAATGACCTCAAATCTGTCTTGTCCATCAAAACATTTTGAAGCCTTTATTCAAAGTAGGTCCTACTTTCATTTTCACTTTTTATGTGTGTACGTGTGTGTGAGAATAAATAGATGAACTTCATATCAAAGATGGTTTGAATTTTGCTTGACTGATCTTAGTTTAATCACAGGCGTCCGACTTTCTATTACAGCAAAACTATCTGCAAAAATATAGAAAATCCCCATAAATGAGAGTATATTTATTATACCCCCAGATACGTAGTATATGGGGGCTATATAGGAGTCACGCTTGACGGTCGGTTTGTTTGTCGGTCGATCGGTTTGTCGGTCGGTCCGTTGGTCTGGACATTTCTTGTGAACACTATTTCTCAGCAACCCTAAGTCAGAATTCAATATAATTTCACAAGAATGATTGATACCAAGCCTTAGGTTGTGCATATTGTCGGCGTGTTGCACTGAAATTATTTTTAAATGAGTTATGGCCCCTTGAATTTCTCATACACAGTTGGTCTGTAGACATTTCTTGTGAACACTATTTCTCAGCAACACTTGGTCAGAATTCAATATAACTTCACAAGAATGATTGATACCAAGCCTAGTTGTGCATATTGTCGGCGTGTTGCACTGGAATTATTTTTAAATGAGTAGCACCTTGAATTTCTCATACACAGTTGGTCTGTAGACATTTCTTGTGAACACTATTTCTCAGCAACCCTTGGTCAGAATTCAATATAACTTCACAAGAATGATTGATACCAAGCCTAGTTGTGCATATTGTCGGCGTGTTGCACTAGAATTATTTTTAAATGAGTTATGGCCCCTTGAATTTCTCATATATATATATGTATATTGTCAGGCACCAGCTGGGGGTATTCATCACCGTCAGTGATATTTCTAGTATTATTTTTGCTTTTCGTAAAAAGGATAACGTTTTGTACATAATTGTTTGTTATTTACTATAGGCAAATGTGCCTGAATGTACTAAAACGTATTGTATTGTATTGTATTTACTGAAAAAAGTTGTAAACATCGTGGCAAAAGGAGAAAGGGGTAAAAGTAGCCTACTCCACCTAGTAGTAATCTAATCTAAGTTCCTGGTTACATGTTATACTTTATCTGATTTATTATACCCCCAAAAAACAAAGTTTTTGGGGGGTATATAGGAGTCACTGTGTCGGTCGGTCGGTCGGAAGCCATATTTTGTCCGGACCATATCTTAACAATGCAACATAGGATTTGAACGAAACTTCATAGGATGATACAACACATTGAGAGGAAGTGCGGTGTACAGGAACCATAACTCTATTTTATCTAAATACAGAGTTATTGCCCTTTGTTACTTTTTCTTGTCCGGAGAATTACTTAATAACTAACAGATGGAATCTAATAAAACTGCATACAATTGTAGAGCATACTCAGAGGAAGTGCAGTGTACAAGAACCATAACTCTAATTTACATAATTACAGAGTTATTGCCCTTTGTTACTTTTTCTTGTTCGTAGAGTCTTGTCTGGAGCATAACTTTAAAACTAATTGTTGGAATTTAATAAAACATCATAGGATGATACAACACATTGAGAGGAAGTGCGGTGTATTTTGTTGGTCGGTCGGAAGCCATATTTTGAGTCAAGGTGCTGTTTTGGGGGTATTTATCATCTTCAGTGATAGTTCTAGTTTTAGTTAAGCTTCTGGATTGTTAAAGAAAGAGAAGAACACTGTTAAAAACAGTGGTCCAGTTACATGTATATCGCATAAAAAATTCCCATACCCTTGTTTTTCCTCGATTTTTCGTAGAAGTCCTCTAGTCCTAACAACAATCTTACCAAACATTTGGCTACCTTTCCACAGACATGTTAGCCTCTTAGTTGAAATCGCTTTGAATTTGGATTAGTGTATAGCCAATTCTAGAATTTGAAGATAAAATGAAAAATGGCAATTATAGACCGAGTTATAAAAATGACTTATCATGTCAAGCAGATTAAGAAATTTATTGTTACTTTACTTAAAAGCTATTCATTCATCTACAGAGTACTTTTCAAGCCATATACTTCTATAACATTTAAGGACAAATGTATAGCGTTTAGCAAACTGGACATTCAATAGAAATACACAGCTGACAAAGTTGTTTGAAAAAAGGAATAAATCATTTTAAACACTTTTTCTTTCTGTTTCAAAAATATTTTCATAATTTGTCCTCTGCAGAGGTGTCTAATTGTCAGCTTGAGTTTGAAAAAGTGTTGAAATTAAATAAATCATCAGGCAAATTACCTCGCTTCCCATTAAATCTTAAACATCTAACCTGATTTGCTGATGTAGACTATTTCGAGTTGGAAAAATGAACAATATGGACATCTAAAGTAATTACAGATATTTTGTAATATTGTTGAAAATGAGGAAACTGTTTGAGAAGAGCCATTTACAAGTTAGCCAAAATTCGAAATAATATCTTGTATTACTCGTTTACTTAAGTTATCATAGCAATAGCATTTATGTTAAATCTTAAATGTGTTACAGATATAACTGGAAGCAAATTGATCGTATGTTGTCAGAGAAGGTAACTAGGATCGTTCACGGCAACTTGAGGTTATCTATACCACTTGCTGGAAGTGAACAGAAAGACAGAAAGTTTGATGTCGTAACGGCAATTCTCGCCCTAGGTGCCGCTGTCGTGAATGAAAGCGGCTATGTACAATGTGTCCGCAATATAAGGTACATACTTGATATCTTGATTTTGTTTATATGTTACCTTCATGAAAACCACGAATTTAATAATCTGATTATATCACAGTTGTATCAATAGTTCGACGGAACGAAAGAGAGACTGCACATTTATATATTGGCTTTAATTGTCGTTTCATGAATGTCCTTTGGTGCTTTGATCGAATGATCATTTCATCGGAACAAAGAGGTTATTTATAAAAACGTTTAATTGTGATGTATGAAAATCAAAATGTCACAACATCGTTCTGCTTCATATATCTTGAATGAACATTTGCCATGAAGCATATGATTCTCTTTACACTAAACGGATATAATACTTTTAAAGCAGTTTAAATCTCATATTGCATTAGTCACTCGATGTACATGAAAAAGGGAACGAAAAGTAATTAATGATTCATGATATATCATATTTATTATATTTAACTTATTTTATAATCCACTAAAGAACACGTTTAACAGTGTGAATACAAAAATAAAATATATTACAACATATATATATATCGATTAAACATATATGTAATACAGGTTCCAATACATATACAAATATGTATGAGGCGCCGTTTTATTATTTATTCCTTAATTTTTGATATCAGGAATTCGATTTTTTGATATCAGAAAATGGATTTTTGATATCAAGAAATAAAGAGTATTTTCTGATATCAGAAAATCTATTTTTTGACATCAGGAATTCGAATTTTTGATATCAGAAAATATTCATTATTTTCTGATATCAAGAAATTGATTTCCTGATATCAAAAAGTGATTTTCTGATATCAAAAAATCGAATTCCTGATATCAAAAAATATCAAAAATATGCTCTATTTTTCCTTATCAGAGGATTTTCTGATATCAAGAATTCGAATTCTTTATATCAGAAAATAAATATTTGATATCAGAAAATTAATATTTGATATCAGAAAATGCATATTTGATATCAGAAAATGCATATTTGATATCAGAAAATGTATTTCTTGATATCAGAAAAATGATTTTCTGATATCAAGAAATCGAATTTTTGATATAAAAAAAATACTGACGACTTTCTGATATCAGGAATTCGAATTCTTGATATCAGAAAATCATTTACATTTCTTGATATCAGATATTCCATTTATTGATATCAGAAAATCATTTTTTGATATCAAGAAATCCATTTTCTGATATCAAAAAATACTGACGATTTTCTGATATCAAGAAATACATTTTCTGATATCAAATATTCATTTTCTGATATCAGGAATTCGAATTCTTGATATCAGAAAATTATCTGATAAGGAAAAATAGAGCATATTTCTTGATATTTTTTGGTATCAGGAATTCTATTTTTGATATCAGAAAATCATTTTTTGATATCAGGAAATCAATTGCTTGATATCAGAAAATAATGAATATTTTCTGATATCAAAAATTCGAACTCCTGATATCAAAAAATCGAATTCCTGATATAAAAAAATAAGGAATAAATAGGCGCCTCATAAATATGACATAAATTACATTTATTGATAACAGTTATTAAATGAACAAAATGTTGACAGCGTGACCAGTAAAATGAGAAAGTATTGAATAACAATTTTTTGGTGAATAAAGGAATCCGCTGTGGTCGAGTGGTTAGCGTCGGGGATTTCGAAACCGGGTGTCCCGGGTTCGATCCCCAGTCGCGGCAATTCGGTCATGGTGGAGTGCCCTTGGGCAAGGCACATTTTCTAGCCTAGTACTGGTTTGTTCACCCAGGGAACATGAATAATAAAATTTAAATGCGCGCTAAATAACCTTAGCTGTCGATGCTCCAAAAAACAATATACATTCATTCATTCATTTTTGGTGAATAAGGGTTTTTCAAGGTGTAATAAATGTCAAATGAATTTGAAACAACATGTATTGGTATTTCGATTCACAGACAAAACTGTCTTTCTTTGAGTTCCTTTGTTATGTTTGTTAAAGTAAATATTGGGATGGATTATGGTACATGGGAAAGCATGGGTATTACAACCCCATTAAATGTGTTATATATGCCGTAATATTGACATGTTAATTAAGTAAGTCTCTTTTTATGTTTTGTAGTTATCATTTGAAAAGAGGTGGATATATCGTTGTTTGTGATGCGATAGGAAAGTCATCATACACTGTAGGGAACAACACATTCAGAGTGGCATCGCTTTCTGCAACAGCCATTAAAGATATATTTTCCGACAATGGGTTTGAAATCAAGGAATGGATAGAGGCATCATTTACAGAACTTTCATCTCACTTCAAATGTTTTTGCATGCTTGCTAGAAAGAAATAATTTATCGGGAATCCCATAACATCATGGACAGTTTCTAAGTACAGAAAGAGTTTTATTTTAACTTCAAAACATTGCTAATCAAGAGCCATTTTCTTCTTTTGCCTCAATGTTTGCAACACCCGTCTGCTGCAGGAGTGAAAAAGTGAATTTACCCTAAAAGGAGTACGGTGACCCATTTTTTTTTTTTTAAAGTGAATGATGTTTAGTGTTTATGGATAATTACAGCAAACTCTATTATGTAGAATTGAAAACTCCTTTTTTTTTTTTTAATTCTCACAAATTATCTTTTCATATTGATTTACAATCTACAAATAAAGTAACTTTAATATGATTTGTAGTTTTCATTTGATTTTGTTTTTGTTTTTGTTTTTTTAGGTTTTCGGCAAAATGCCTATTTATCAATCTGACTAAAGTGGTGGACGGACGTTTTGGCCACGGACATTTTGGCCAGGACGTTTTGGCCAGGACGTTTTGGCCAGGGACGTTTTGGCCAAATGGAAGTTCAAAGTAGGACGTTTTGGCCAAATTCCATTCCCTTCAACAATAATAGTGGACTTTGAGCGTAGTGTTGAAATTGCCATTATATCAGTGTTTGGACTAAAGTACACGATCTTACTAAATGCGTAGCGTTAATAGGAGGTGATTTTAATGAGATTGCCTATTTATGTGCCTGTGATGAAATTGGTCATGTCATTGACATGCCAATACTTTTCTTTAGATCGATGCCCTATAATATTTTCTCTTTTTTCAACCAGTTATTGTTACAAAGTATAAAGAAATTTTATTATTGGGATTTTTTTGTGAAAAAACTGTAGCAAACGTCTTTAAAGGAATACGCATGGCTTATGACAAGTCGCTTTGAATTAAAAAAAAATATCGACTTAAAGAACATTTATTTACTATGCATTTCATTAACATACAACTAATAATCAAGATATTACTATTTAAAGATGACTATTTGTGCTGTTCGGTAACGCAACATGAGCGCGGCCATTGTTTACATATCGCAATGTCCCGAGACTTTCTGAAAAGAATCATGACGTCATTTACAAACTATGTCCCAAACAAAACATAAAAGTAGAGTTAGCTAATGGACGACTGCGGTACTATAAAGGGAATACAAAATATACCTTTTCGTAAGAAAATTTACCCCAGAAGTTTACAAACCTAAACTTCAATTATGCAAAATTGAATTCCAAGCATTACATCATATTGTTACTAGATATATATAAAGTGTTATAGTAAATAGTATCCAACCATAGTATGTGGATAGAAAACACGAACTTGACTCGTGTAATATATATCAGCCAATTAAATATATGTGTGTTAACATTTATTGATACAAGTGATGTCATTCGTTTATATATTTGACAGTTGTTTGTTATGATTTCACAGCTCGATAGACATAATGAACCGTCGTTTTTTGTACAACAATCAAAGGTCATATTCACAATCAAATGTCCGGTAGTGGTCGGATGCTACTGTAATAGGATCTGTCGGCGAGTCTTTTGAGCAGACATAATTCAATCCCTACCCTACATACTCTGCAGCAGACGGTAAAGATATTTTCCATATAAGTCATCTGCTGCAAATTTGGTGTATGTGGAAAAGGGAATATTGAAATGGTTAATTTTGACCAAATTTCCAAAGGATTTTTGTTGCAAAACTTGTATATTATATATTAAAGAAAATTCCTCAAACCCGCTTAAATATCTCTTTAAATTCCAAATGAAATCGTCCAATTTCTAAAATCGTTATTTGTTTTTAGTTGAACGTATTTTACCCCAATTCATTACCTCCAAATACAAGACACGGGGAAGTTTAGGAAGATGAGTACAGCATAGCTTCGGAGGTTTTACACAAATGAGATAAATGGCGGACATTCTCCCCTTCCTTAAAAAGTGCATAGGCGGACATTCTCCCTCCCCTTCGTCTTTTTCACATGACGGACATTCTTCCTCCCCTTCGTCTTTTTCACATGGCGGACATTCTCCCCTTCGTCAGTTTGTGCATGGCGCACATTAGCCTTTTCAAACGCGGACATACTTCCCTTCATCATTTTGAAGTAGGTTTGTTGGTCACAAGAATCCTTCAATTTGGACTGTTCTCAAGTGCCTTGATGCGACGATGGTAGAAGCAGACATTCTCAGACATCAGATGGGCCAGACTTTCACGCAGAGGTGTAAACGTCAGTAGCTCAAAACTAGCAATATCTCCTTTTCTCACAACATTTCCACTAATTAGAATAGGGACTTTCCATACTGTTGCCTTGGTGTAGTCAATGTCGTCTTCGGTATCGTGTATGTGGAATTGGGGATTAAAATTCAAACTGTTAAACACGAAACAATTGCGGATTAAATATTTTTAATGAAAATCCAATTATTGAAAAATATATGTATAGGTAAACTCTCGAAGGGGCTAATTTCCGCTTAATGAAGGGGCTAATGTCCGCCATGTTATAAATAATGAAGGGGAGAATGTCCGCCATTCAAAAACTGACAAAGGGGAGAATGTCCGCCAAGTGAAAAAGACGAAGGGGAGAATGTCCGCCTATGCACTTTTTGATGAAGGGGAGAATTTCCGGAGTGGCAAACGTCCGGTTACCAAATGAGATACGTCACACACAAATCGCAATTCGGAGGTCATATTGCGAATTGCAAATAAGATCAAATTGCATATTTGTATGGTCGGTCTTTCGTCAGGATGCGTCTGCAGAGGCTTACTGTACCGTTCAAAAACAAAAACAATTTTCGGCCATGCCTATAAAGGCTTTCTTACACCGGCACTCCACGAAACACCACAATCTCTATGACAGCAAATACATGAAGTTGTAAACGTTGTGACAAAAGGCGTAATTCACAGATTAATCGAAAATTACAAACATTCAACAGTTGTTTATTGAAAACTAATTATAGGTCATAAAACCCAATCATATTTCCGGTAGCGATCAGACACTTCTTATGATCTACCAACAAAGCACCACCGATGCTTTGATGCTCTGATAAGAAGCAACAGCTGACTAGGGGTTATCGAGTGTTGTTGACTATTTGATCACTAGCTATGACATTTTTACTAGCTTTTCACTTATGAACATTATAGATTTAACTGAATTTTCGGACCATTGTCCACTTGAATTTCACTTTGATTGTGATAACACTGTATTGTATAACACTGATATTCTGACCTATGATAAAATTATTTGGGAGGACACAGATCTTGCAGCTTTTCATACAGTACTGGGTGAAAACAAGCATTTATTTGATAGCTTATCATATGGACTTATATCGAACGAAATAGATGTCAATACTTGTATAGACAACCTTTCAACTATTGTATATGATATTTCTTTTAATTTACATGGTAAAACAGTTAGTTCTGCACCTCGGGTACCCACACTTTGTAAATCTACTTGGTTTGATTACACCTGTAAGCAAACTAAGAAGGCATTTCTCGATAGTAAGAGAGTTTTCCGATTAGATCCTTCTGAAAACAATAGAGAAACATTTTTAACTAAAAGACGTCTATACTGTAAAGCTAAACGTACAGCTAAAAATAAGTTTTTTGCCAAGGAAAAGATTAAAATATCCAAGATGAGAACCAAAAGTCCTCGCAAGTTTTGGAAATACATTAACAAATTGAAAAAGAACAGTAGCGGAGGTAACGATGGTTTATCTTTAAACGATTTTGTTGATCATTTTAAAAATATTTCAAACATTGAACAGGGAAATTATGTACCTGGTGATGAAAATCATTCACGTATTGATACAGTACATATTGAAGAGCTCGATAGACCTTTCAGTGTTAATGAAGTATCGAAAACGATTAGTTCGCTGCAAAGACACAAAAGCTGTGATTTTAGCAATAATGTATCTGACTTTTTTATTGATTCAAATGATTTCATTTCACCATATCTAGTCACGATTTTTAATAAAATCTTTGATAGTGGCATTTATCCTGACGCTTGGTGTAAGGGAGTTATCGTTCCTATTCACAAGAAAGGAGATACACTTAACGCATCCAATTATCGAGGGATAACCCTTGTTAACGTCATGGCGAAGGTATTTTCCCTGTTATTAAGAAATAGAATTAACAAGTGGTGTGAATCGGAACAAGTTTTTAATGAATCGCAATTTGGTTTTCGAGATAATCATAGTACGACTGATTGTGTATATATCTACTACATGCCATAATTCAAAATATTCTGAAAAAGAAATCTAAGCTGTATTGTGCGTTTATTGATTATCAGATGGCTTTCGATACGGTGATTAGAGATGCCTTATGGATTAAACTCATAAAACAGGGATTTAGTTGCAAAGTAATTAATATGTTGAAAATTGAGTTGTTTGATGTAACACTTGCATTAAAACAAGGTGAGCCCCTCTCACCAATTTTGTTCATCCTTTTTGTTAATGACATAAGCAATACAATAGATTTTAACAATTTGACAGAAAATGACTTAAACTATTTATCTATGTACATGTTGTTATTTGCAAATGATATAGCTCTCTTTACAACAAGTCCTATAAGTCTACAAGCTCAATTGGACTCGATAGCCAACTATTCTTCAAAATGGGGGTTGAAAATAAATGTTAAGAAAACTAAGATCTGTATTTTTGAAAATAGGAAAAGTAACAATAATTTTCAATGGTCTGTTAATGATGAAACCATTGAGGTAGTTGACAATTTCAAGTATCTAGGGGTAACTTTCTACCATACAGGATCAATACAACATTCTGCCAAAGTTTTATCGGATCAGGCACTTAGAGCCTATAATTGTCTATTAACGTTATTCTATCGAATAAATTTGGATGTTAAAACTAAATTGTCATTGTTTGACTCAATGGTAGCTCCTATTATCCTGTACTGCTCTGAGGTTTGGGGTATTTATGACTTTAAAGAAGTCGATAAACTACATAACAGGTTTTGTAAGTCTATTTATGGTGTTCGTCAACAAACACCTAATATGGCCGTATATGGAGAACTGGGGCGATACCCATTATCTGTTATATGTAAGGAAAGAGTTCTAAAATTCTGGTTAAAGGTTATGAACAGTGACAACTCTATTATGTATAACATATTCAATGAACAATGCAATAGTAACAATGAAAAATGCTGGGCTATGAGAGTAAAATCCCCTTTAGATGATCTTGGTTTTGGTTATGTTTGGAATCAATTTGACAAAAATATGAATTATCTACCTTTATTTAAACAGCGATTGAGAGACCAATTTCTTCAAAGTTGGAATACTTCCCTGCATACTTCCTCGAAATTGGATTATTATAGAAAATTTAAAACAATATTTGGTTTCGAAAAATACATCGATGTTATTCAAAATGACACTCTAAGAAAACAATTAAGTTGTTTTAGATTATGTTCGCATACACTAAATATTGAAATGGGGAGATATTCTAGTATTGAGAGATGTAACCGTATTTGTAGCGTATGTAATAGTAATCAAGTGGAATCAGAATATCATTTTTTACTCTGCTGTCCCTTTTATTCTTCTATACGAACTAATTATTTTGGAAAATTACCATGGCCAAATGTGCAACTTTTTGTCAATATACTGTCTTCTAATCAGAATAAAATTATATTTAGAACTGCCAAGTATTTACGAGATGCATTTAAGCTTCGTAATGAAAAAACACAGAATGCTATAACAACATGATATACCAGTCAGTTAGGATTATACCACAGAACTACCATATGATCATAAAATGAAATATCAGTATTATCAAATTGTCTGTATGTAAATATTGTTTGTATGTTTTCCTGTTTCTTTTGCCATATTTGTTCACTGTTAAATATTATTATTGGCCAAAGGCGTGTAAATGCTGAATTTGCCGATTTAAAAAAAATAAAAAAAATTGAATTGGTAATAAACAACAAGTCAACTAATTGGGGGTAATTAAATAATTAATTGACCATCATGCAAGGCGTAAAATGTTACAGCAGTCAAAAGACGTCAGTTCGTTTGAGAACATTCGATTTAGCTTTTCCTATATAATTAACTACTGCAATACTGTTACGTCTTTCACAGCCTTATGTTGAAGTACTGCCCAAAACGTCAGGAATTTGATGATGATCAAATGAAAACAAGGACAGCACTGGCTGTAATGGACCATGTTCATTTCCTGGATCGACAACAGCGAAAAGATTTATGTGGTGAAAGGATCTATAAGCAGGCATTTTCAAAACTAACTGGAGTGTGGACAGTTAAGACTGTCTATGAACATAATAACTTCATGTGGGTGTTCGAGTTGATGAACAACGTTGTTAAACACTTTCCTCTGGTAGCGGCATAACGATGCAGTTATAGCATGAACAAAAATCCTCCTTAGAAATCGGGACTAGTGCGATCTCCAATTCTTGATACACATTATTCCTTTCCATTTCCAAAAGTTCGATGTCGGAATACTCTGGTTCAAAATTATATGCGATAATCTCCTCTAATTCGTACTCCATAATTATAAGAAAATTTTAATACACTCTCAATTTATTAATGCAGTTTAAAGTTTTATAGTCAAACAGCACGAACTCAAATTTAACGCAGTTGTTACTTAATAAGAATTATTCTATCCAATGGTGGCCTTTTTTTACTGATAAATTTAATTAACAGCAATTACGTTCTCAAACTTCTCTATTATCTAATTCAATAAATTAACGGCAATTACGTTCTCAAACTTCTCAAATTATCTAATAAAGGAAGTTTAAATAAACATTTAAAGCAAAATGTAATCAATTAAAACACGGATACATTTATCGCAAAAAGTGGTCCTTCCTCATAATCGGCCTTTTTGGACCAGACATTTTGGGAAATTGGCCTTTCTTTCTGGACCTATAATCTGCCTTTTTGGGCTGGCCTTTTACGCATTCGGTAATTTTTGACCTATACAAATAATAATTATTTTTCTTTATATCGTTAAACAAACAATATGCTTATAGCATAAAATACAAATAAAGACATGGATTTTTTTTTTACAGAAGAACATACAAATATTCAACAACGTAGAACATTATGGGGAAAACTGGACTCTTTTCAAATTAGCATAGTAAATAAATTTTGACATATTTTAAGCAATACTAATAGACTTATTGGAGAGAAAGTTTGTGAATTTTCGTAACGATGGCCAATTATAGTAATATCGTTTAATATATTTAGTTCTAAGATCCGAATATTTTGAGCAAATTAGTAGGAAATGATATTCATTTTTAATTTGGTTTTTTGAGCAATTTGGACAAAGTCTATTATTTCGCGGTATGTAGGTGACGACCTCGTTCTATTGCTAATTCATGAGAGGATATTCTAAATTGGGTGAATGCTTTTCTAAAATAAGAGTCTGTAATGTTGTCTAGGTAACTTTCGAATTTGACGTCGTGTTTAAATAAGCAATACGTTTCTAAACGATTCGAGTTATTGATACAGGAGTACCAATGTTGATAGAAAATATCTAAAATTCGCTGTTTGATCCTTTCATAATTAACTGTTACATTAAACTGGTTATGCCAGATACAAGCAAGACCCCATTCATCGAGAATTTGTTTAATGTTAAATGGCCAGTTATTTTTTGTGCAATACAAATCGTTTTCTAAACCTAATTTCATAACCATGTAGCTTTTGAATAAAATTGAATTTTCATTTTGATTGAGTATCTTTATCCAATATTTGATAGTTTTCAATTGTCTATGTATGGACAAAGGGATTCTTCCCAATTCTCCGTATAGACTGTCTAGATTGGAAGAGCGACGTACACACAGAAGTTTTCTTTTTGAGTGTATGGATTCGACATCGGGTGCGGGGTGATGACCCCAAATTTCGGCCGCGTAGTTTAGAACTGGTGATACCAGGGAATCAAATAGTTTTAACTTTTGTGATATAGGTAAATCTATTTGGTTATTGACCATGAACAAATTATGTAACGAAAATGCTGCATGCTGAGCTATACGACGTTGTGTACGATTCCAATTCCCGTTTTTAAAAAGTTGTACACCAAGATATTTAAATGAACTCACACATTCTACTGGCGAGTTATACAGGGAAAAATTGTAGTTAGTGTGCCGCCCATTCTCGAATATCATGATTTTAGTCTTTTGTGCATTAAGACGTAAATGCCATTCATTACAATAATGTTCTATGTCGTTTAAGATAGATTGTAAAGATTTTGGATCCTGCGAAAATACAACCGCATAATCCGCAAAAAATAACAAAAACAAGTGTATATCATCAATGCAAAATATACCATCTATATTGCAGCTAATGTTGTTTAAAATGTCATTTAGGGAAAATCAACATAATATGCTGCTAGCTGGGTCTCCTTGTTTAACACCGATGTTCGAATATATATATTCAGATGTTTCGGACTTATATCGTACATATGATTTAACAGTGCTATACATTGATTTAAGAGCATTTACAAATTTAGTACTAACGTTTTCATTAAGTAGTTTCTGCCACAAACATACTCTATCTATTTTGTCAAACATCTTTTCCCAGTCAAGAAAAGCTACGTAGTTTTTTTCTTGTCGGCTAACGTTTTCATTATCAAGGAGTGCAAATGAAGATACAATCTACCGTAGATTTTCCCTTTTTGAAGCCAAATTGATTATCAATTATCTTTTCATGTTTTTCAGACCACTTAGTAAGTCTTGTAAAAAGTAATTTTGAGTAAATTTTTGAAATTATATTATTAAGAGTTATCCCTCTAAAGTTTTTAGCATCAGGGTTTCCTCCCTTAAATATGATATGATTATGCCTTCTCCCCAACTATTTGGAAAAATGCCTTCATTAAAAATTCTGTTGTAAAGAATAATATCATATGAACTTTTGAAAATTTCGGCAATTAAATGATCTGTGCCTGGCCTTTTAGAGTTATTTTGTGAAAATACAGCATTTCTTATCTCCGATTCTGTAATATTTACATCTACATCATTGTCATATAAGTAACTATTATCATGTGTTTCATTATTCGTGTTTTGTTGTGGCTGAGGGCCGTATAGATCATTAAAATGTGAGTACATATCATTGATATATTCTACGGATCGCATTTTTTTGTATTATATTGAGTTTTGACATTTTTCCAAAATGATTTTGGATTCGATTTTGCTTATTTTGACACGCGCACACCTTCTTTTTTTGCGAATTGTTTTTTACATTTGCGTTTTGTGTTAATATATAGCCTTTTTCTGTCCAGGAAAACGTTTTTATTTTCTATACTTTTGTTTCTCAGATACGCATTTCTTGCTTTACTAAATTCTTTACGAGAGGAATAGCAGTCTTTATTAAACCATTTATTTTTCTGCTCACGTGTTACATAATTGTGATTGTTTTTTCTTTCATTACCAAATACGCAGAATGCATTGTTGTGCATATGTGTTGTAAACAGTTGTACTGTTTCATCAATTGAATCCGAAATGTAGTAATTAGGCTTTCATCCCATGATAAATATGGCTCTTGTATATTAGCTTGATCAAGTGATATGTTTCGCGGGAGTTTACATTGTATGCAAATATGCATTGCGCAGTGATCTGAACATTCGTTAGGTGACATTACGTAAAATGTATTAATGTGTGTAATGTAAAGTCATCGTGTTTAAGTATAAGATAATTAACAACACTGGAGCCGGTTTTACTTAAAAAGGTGTGACTTCCATTTTCATTGCACAATCGACCATTACCGATAAGTAATTCCGTGTTTTTACATAATTGGATTAAACGTTTTCCATTTGCGTCAAGTATCTGATCTTTGTTTACACGGAATGTGATATTAACACTATTGTTGAACATAAAATTGTTATCTAAGTATCTATCAAATGTTAAATAATCATTTTCTACAGATGATCTACTATGTTTATGGAGAACATAGGAATTTCCAGTGGCTAAGAAGCGGAGGGTGGCAGCCAAATTGAGTCCAATTTCAAGCGGTAGTCTAAAGGGTGTAGTCTGTTTCTGAAGGTGAGGGGCTAACTTCTCCACCATCTCTTGGAACAAGTCAGGTGTAATTCTCCGGTAATTCCTGTAACCTATGGAATCTTCTTTGTGGAGTTCTGTCAATCAATAGCTGATCATAATGTCCGAAATCATATCTTCTAGTAAACCATTTCCTAACCTACACTGCCCTTGCTTTTCTTGTTCTAGTTGGAGTCGTCTCTTTTTCTTTCTCATGCTCTTCCTCTTGCTTCCTTTTGTCCAGCTCTTCAAGAAGTAGCAGTCCTGCATGTATCGTCCACGGCAGGTCGAGGAATGAAGTTAAAGGTGTGAAACTACACGCTATATATATAGCGTGCCGCTGAGCGGGACAAAGCGTGACTAAAACTTGCCCCGACGACTTCACGCATGCGCGAAATCGTCGGGGTAATGCGTTGCGATGCGGAAAGACAGCGGGAACTATGCGTGACACTGCGGGATAGTGCGGTACGGTAGACGTGAACAATGCGCGAACAATACTTAACATATGCGTAAACAAGTAGTGTCATTGCGTGTCAATGTGTGCCAATGCGGCCCATTTTTGGCCGCGCATTGCGTAGACAGTGCGTAACTTATACGTGTACAGTGCTAACAGTCCGCAAACATAGCTTCACGCTCCGCTGCGTAGCACCCAAATGGCACGCATTGCCACGACGCATTGCGTGAACAAAAGTCGTGCCAGTGTCAGGGTGACAGATTTGCGCTCCAACCTTTTATTGTATCGTTCAACAGAATAAAGTTGTAGTTTTGTAAGTTTTTGAATCATATCACATGTTTTATTAAAATATCCAACCGACCTTATTTAATTGTATATATGTGATTTGATAATATATGCTAATAATTAAAATATGTTGTCTGGTTGATTGATTGATTGGGGTTTAACGCCGTTTTTAACAATTTCTCAGTCATATCACGGCAGCCAGTTCACCTAGTCATATATTTCCTGGTTTTCGCACACCAGAACTCCACACAGATAGATAGATAGATAATTTTAATGACGTAAACTACATAGTTTCTAGTCAAACAACACATCATATTACTATATACAATACAAAAAAAAACATATTATTAATTACAAATACATGAAATATACACAAAAACGAATGTTTATCATTCAAAATAGAAGAAAATAAAAACTAAATAATAATTATAAAGCAAATATGAAAATAATAATAGTAGGAAAGTATTTCCACAAATTAAGTCAATTCGCTTGACCTCCTTGGTGTAATAGGAGTATTCTCTTAAGTCTTAAGTTTTTCTTACATTATCAATTGTTAAAGAATATTATTAATTAAACTACTTCTCCGGGTAAAGGCTTCCTTGATATATTTTGCAAGGTGTAACAGTTTTTTCTTATTATTGCTGTTTAGTAATTTAATAAATTTGTACATGTTTGGACGAATGGTGAAATAACGCTTAAAGTGGATAGCTCTAATATCTGAGTATGACGGACACACTAGAAGAAAATGGAATTCGTCCTCAATTTCGCTTTTATTACAAAAAATACATAAACGCTCATGTCTTTCTATCCTCTCATTTCCATATCTACCTGTTTCAATTCTTAGAGAATGTGAAGACAGTCTAAATTTAGAAATGTAGATTTTCCATTTATAAGGTAAAATATTTAAATAATTTTCCATAATCGGACCATTATTAATATATTTGTAGATGCACAATATCCGGCTATTATTTACATAACTATGTAAAATTTGTTTAAAATCATCAATTAATCTTTGTTTAAAAATCTTGTGAAAATTCTGATGGTTCACAACAATCTTCCCAAGCAAATGTTGTCTGGACACATATAAAGTAAAATAAAAGACATATTAGTTCCATATCATAAATTCTCGTGTTATTAGATATTCTTTCTTTTTATACAGAATCATGTCAATGAAAATATTGTTTTAAATGTTGATGCTCACACCAAACTGTGTAATGCAGCCTGAGTAGAATGTCACCTCTCTGTATCAGACACCGATTCGGTTCTATTTTGGCTGGAAAACTAAGGTTTGGACAGACGTTCTGGTTTTCTCCTCAATGTTTGCAAATATTTCAACACTTTAAAATGATAAGCTTTCCGTTAATAGTACTGTTTTACACTGGATCGACATCATATTACTGAAATACTGTTGTTATCGACTAAAAACACAATACAAAGCCAGCACAAACTGTCTACGAAGATGTGTAATAATTGTGTAAAGAAGATGCAATGGACGCTGGTGAAGCTTTGATTCGTTTAAGAATGAGTACAAGACGAATGTTTGACGCAAAGCATCAAAGAGAAGCCGCAATATTTCGTTGCACATGTAGAAATAAGAAAAAAGAACATTTAAATTCGCAAACATTAGAAAAATATAATCTGTAGTCAGTAATGCTGATATCAGTATTTGAAGATATAAGTTTTATGTAGGATATTTAACCTGGCAAAGTCTGTGTTTTAAGTGAATGAGATGATTTAGGGTTAAACTAATCATGAGACGTGACATATAATATAAATGGAGAAGAGGTTATGATAACAAATTTCAATTTGTACCAAAACTATCAACTATTCAGGTCCTGCTCTGCGTTAGATTTTTCTTTCGCCACCACTTTCGCCAAATTGAAAGAAATATCGCCACTTTAGATAAATAAGTTAGCCAGTTGGAAAGAAAGAAAGGAAACAAATAAACCCATCGTTTTTCCCAAATCAATATTGACAAACTTACATTGTAATTCAATCTTAAAAGGCCTGTGTTTAGTTTAAACTTATTTATTTTACATCGATTGCGAAACAAGCCTTGGGCTTAGATTAATCACGCTCGATGTCTGCTTCCTGGAGACTTCACCAGTACTCGCGCCGTTTGTGTGGAAAAATCCCAAAGTCAGGACCCGCTCATCACGGGACTCGAACCAGGGACCTTTGATACGAGAGGCCGACGCTCTACCTCTGCACCACTGTCTTCCACTGTCGGTGTCGATCGTCGAAATGCGTATATTTATTTAATGGATCTATAATGGTCAATTGGCATATGTACGGCCTTGTGTCAATATCGCTGAGAGTTGTTGGTCAGTCGGATTAAATATAATTAGTAGTCCTTGACTACAATAAAACAAGTGTGAAATACACAAACTGTCAAAATATATATAACAAAAAAGCCCCGTACAGGTAAATCTTGATTTTTTGATGAGCGTTTTACGATTTCCCACATAAAACAAATCTGCAGCAGACGACTTTGAAATTCTCAAGTATAAAATATAAAAAATCCCTATAAATGATCGTATGATAATTGAAAAGTGTTGAAATTATTGTGGAAAATGCAGATATTGCCCTTATGAGCAATTACTCCTTTTGTCATAATGATTTCAATGATGTTTAACCTGAGATACTTTGAGATATTACACTGAACATGAAAGTCAGATTATTAAAAACAAAGCAAATGTATAGTTAGCATTCAATGATGTTTAACCTGACATACTTTGAAATCATTAAAGATATTATACTGAACATGAAAGTCAGATTATTAAAAGCAAAGCAAATGCATAGTTAGGATGATTGAACAAGTCTGAACACCTTCTCAAATACAAAACAACACCTTCTTTGCAACGGCCCAGACGAGCGCTTTATTGTTAGACAGAGCGACCAATATGCGCAAACAGCGCGTGCATATATACATAAATTTACATGTATTACGGTTAACCCAATCCACCAACTTAGGTTATGACATTATATCTTGTACTTAAGTAATTTTCATTTAGCAAGCTTCACATACATGTATCTCCCATCAGAAGGGTCCTGGCCGCCCACGTAAAACCCCTTTTTTTAAAGAGGAACCGTGCATCCGTGGCATGCGCGAAACAACCAGTGTTTCTCAGAATACCCCTAGGGAAATATGGCTGTCGGAACTCAACCTAGTTTAATGTGTGAAGCAATATAACTTTCAAATAATCGAATAGCATTCTGTGTAAGCAGTCTAACGAGCGAAGTCTAGCGTGGAACTGACAAACACGCCCTATAACTACCTTATATATACTCATACCCGAGCGCACATCCCGTGCAGCACATCCCGTGCAACTACAATACACAATAACCCTTTGTGTGTTTACCGTGTTAAGACAAGCATTCTCTGCTTTACTACGTACCACAGAGAATTTGTAAGTCTGAACACCTTCTCAAATACAAAACAACACCTTCTTTGCAACGGCCCAGACGAGCGCTTGAACGCTACAAATTATAGTGCACTGAATGCTATTCGAATTCTAAAATCAAAGAACAATATTACAATTTTAACTGTTTTGTGACAAATAATTTCTTTTCTACAGAATCTTCAATATACCCATCCTTCGCCATGTCCGTTTTCCAACGCCCGTGACGCTTTAAACAACGATCAGAAACGCCACTGGCGTTAGCTGCAGCAGTAGCGCCACTGGCTCTCAGGGAATGAGTTCCTAGATGCAAATCTGGAGCAACTAATTTCAACCGAGAGACAATACATACTCTAGAACGAGAATAACTCAGCTTTTTGTTCCGTTTTAAAAGAAAGCACTTTGACCCGGATCTACAAGCCGCCCGAAAAAGATATAATTCGGAATCAACAGGCATTCCTGAGCACTGTAAATACCTTTTCAACATTGCAATCGGACAAGCGCTAGTTTCACCTTTTGCGATAAATACTTCTCTACCAGACCTATATACATCTGTTTTACTTTTCTTAACATACAAAACCAAATGATCCGTACTAAATCGTAGATCGCAACATCTTAAATCTACGATTTCGTTAAACCGTAAAAACCCAGCAAATCCTAATACAATCATAGATAAGTCCCGCAAAACGATGATGTCTCGTGACTCTAAATACATACTGCAAAGTTCAATCAAGTTCTGTGTGCTTATAACGTCCTTCTTTACTATGGGTTTGGAATTCAAACGTTTGGCACTTTCAACTAACATTAACACAGTTGAGTTTATCGTTGGATCGGGGTAATCGTTCATTCGATGAAGCCACTTGATAGCGTAAAGAGATGATGAAATCACTTTATCCGATTTTCCTGCATCGATCATTTGTGATAAATACATTGCGACGTGAATGGAGCACGCTGGCCTCGAAGAAATACCTTTTTTCTCACAGAAATCGTCAAACGCTCTGATTTGATAGCAGTATTTGGTCACAGTAGTATCAGCCCTTGCCGACACCATTTGTATAGCCATTGTGTCTATAATCCGATCTTGATCGACAATATGTACATCAGCCTCATCAAATTTACGTTTCAAAGACGCTCTTATGCCAATACCTGTGAAAAAGAATTATTTATCAAACACCAGAAAACGTAAATAACATCTTTTCCCTTATTGGTTTTCTTCAAAAACGCAATGTAATGCAACCATGCTGAATGATAAAACATTCTCACCGAACATTCCATTGTTTCCTTTGCCTTTGCACACAGCGCCTGATTTTGGCAATTCAAGTGCACCTTTTACAAAATATTTATATTCGTTTTGCAAATCAGTAATAAACGGCCAAAATGGTGCAGACTGCCATTTTGGAATTATCAAAGTACCTCGAGCATTTTCCGATGCTAATTTCCTCAGACAGCTCATTATATGCTTTGGAGGCGGAACTAACCAATTCAGTTCACCGCGCCAAGTCTGATCAAATGCGTCTATAGCTTCCGTGCCAGGTACCCACCACCTAGAGTTAAACCTCCTACATTTATTATTATAATGTGTTGAAAACCTATCTACATCATGAGGACCCCACATTTTATCCAATTTTCTATAAATATCTTCAGAAATGGACCAATCATCACTATCCTGACACCTACTCAAATGATCTGCAAGAAGGTTATCACCCCTTGGGATCCAGACAGAGTTAAATGTGATCCTGTTCTGCTCACAAACTGAATTTATCGCTAATGATAAGTTATGGAGCTCATTAACTCTGCTACCAGCGTGTAAAATACGCTCAACATTTTGATTATCTGAAAATATCTTAATATGACGATTTTTCAATATCTTCAAATTACTCATAACAACCCGATGTACAGCTTCTAGCTCCCTCCATGTGGAACTTTTGAGCGACTCATCACTCGTCCATGATCCGAATATTTCGGAATTGGAAAGATGGCTTCCAATATTTAGATCGCTTACCGAACAAACATCCCTATCCTTAATTAACAAACCATTTCTATCATGCATGGGATGAATTTTACATATCTCATGCCAACCACAGTAATTAAGATATCTCTCTTCCGGGAGATAATTTTCACATCCCGGATCTACAAGACAACTCTCTCCCCGGAGTTTTGATCCCCCAATGAATCGACCATCAATATTGATCACATTTTCCGATAAACAATAACCACTCTCTTCCGGGAGTTTTACGAATCCGCCAACACGCGAAATACTAGTATCTATCGATCTATCAAAACCGACTTGCGCACTCGCTTCCGGGAGTCGCCCATCATTAAATATATAACGATCAAAGGAATTACCTCTGTCCACCACTAACTCGCAATTACCGGGAATTTGAGACGCGCGGCTCCCTTGCTCCTTAACAACGGTATTTTCTACCGGTGCGGATTCCGATCCGTCTCCTGACAAACATGCGTTACACATTTCAACAAATCCACCCTAACCATGGGAACTTGCGTCAGCAAAAACGTTTGCTTTTACGACCGGATGTTGCCAATACAAACATCCCAAATCATTGAGACGTCTGGCGTTTATACGCCAATAATTCAATTCTCCTATAGCCTCCTTATTCACCTGAACAGGTGACTTCCAACTACAGCGATACATAATACAAATATACAAGTTTCTAGTATGCAAACTAACGCGTTTACCAAGTACACTCTGCAGTGATATAATTTGACCGATAACCGAAGCTAGTGCCTTTACATGCACGGTTTTGAATTTATCATTCCTCACATCATACAAAACGGAGTCAATTTGAGTCTCCAACCGCTTAATTCTTTCTTCCGTTAACCTCAAAATATTGTCTTCAAAATTAAAAACATGACCCAACCAAATAGCTATCCTTCTCGGCAACCAATCGCATTTATCTTCTGCCAAAAGAAAACCGAATTCAACTAATGAACTCCTGACCAACTTGCTATGTCTTAAAGCAAGATCGAAATCCGTGTGACCACCTATACCGTCATCGAGAAACATAACAATATCAATGCACAACGATCTCCAATATTTCAGTAGCTGTCTGAGTACTTTGGTGAATATGTGTCCGGCTGTAGACAAACCGAAAGGAAGGCAATTAAAAACATAATAACGGTCAATTCCTTCGTCGGACCATGAAAACCCCAAATACGTTCTGTGGCATGAACAAATATCAATGTGATGATAAGCGCTTTTCAAATCGAATGTAAATACATAACTGAAAGGCTGAAAAATCGATTTTGCAACTTTAACGTCCTCAAATTTGACCTTAAACAAGTGTAAGCATGGATTAATATGTCTACAGTCAAGAACTAATCTAGGCTTGCCAGACCTACCGTATGCAACCGTTAATGGGTTGACTATCAATGGTTGTTCTTGAACTGAAATAATACCCTTTTCTACTAAACGGCCAATTTCGGACTTTACATAAATCGGATTATCCCTGGCCGATCTATTATTATTTAACTGAACTGTCACCGGAGTCTCGGCCAACGGTAACTTATAACCGTTATAAATGACATCCAAAATGTAAGCATTATTGGTATAAGCTTCCCATTTGCTATAGCTCTGTTTGAGTTTACCAACAGGTGACAAAACGCTTAATCCGGTTAGCTCTAAATGTTTACCCGAGTCGATAGTACCTCCCTTTTTCAAACCATTATAATTTGAACTAGCATTATCATCTAAACCAGTACATGATCCTTTGTCCTCAATGTTGAAAGACTGATTTATTAAGTCAACACTTGCCCCCTTTTTAACAATGTTTAAAATCGGACTCTCTATAGTCTCATTTTCACTTATGCTCGAATATTCAATTGTTTCCTTTTCCTCATTGTATTTTCCCGGATTTTGGCCACCTGATTTAAACTTGATATTCGAACCGGCTCCATGCCCCCTTTCTATGCAATTAATGTTAACAATTTTTGTTATACCCTTTTCCGCAAAACATAATTGCTTTCTATTGGTATTCGTTTTACCTAAAGCCTTCGAAAGGCGGCCAACAATAAAACTACTTATCTTGTTATTGTAATTCTGGAGTGAGCATTCATTCTTCCAGTGCCCCGCCTTTCCGCAGATAAAACATAAACCTGGTTTCTTCACCGAACCCCCATGAGAATACGTCTGTCCCGTTCCTTGAGAGGGTAATGAGTCCCCCCTAGGCTGTCCCCGTCCGTAAGGAGTTGACCTTGACCTGCCTCTCTTTGTCTTTTCCCCTTTAGCCTTTCTCGAAGCCCGATATTCTGCCTTATGAATACGCTTCTCATCCTCGCTGTCACTTGCTATAGGGTTGCTCTCATATTCTGCAACCATTCGCCATCCCAATTCGGAGGTATCAGCAAGCTGAATTAATTTCTGACGCCGCTTTAGTATATCTTTTGCTGCAATGAAAAAGAAAAATGCAACGAGAATAGCCCGTGCTTCCTTTGCTACTTTAATAAACAAGAATTTAAGAATACCATTAAACTCGAAAACCTTTACATTTAAAACTTGCTATCATTTGTTCACCTTCAATAATATCATTTTTAGCCTCCGTAATCCTCTGGGAATCCATATTTAACTCGGCATGTTCCAACCTGGCAATAACCTTGGAATTCTGTTTAAATTGCTCCTCGTTACTTTTACGCTTGAATTTCGGAGCGTCTAGAGAAGAAATACTACTAGAAGAGGCAGAAGAGCTTGGATAACTTATCTTGTCTATAAGTCCACCTATTTCCCGCAACAAGTTGCCATGTGACTCCTGAATAACGTCTTTTACTCGGTTGTTCACCAAGGCGTTGATATCTTCTTCATCCATGTTGTCTCTGTGTAAGCAGTCTAACGAGCGAAGTCTAGCGTGGAACTGACAAACACGCCCTATAACTACCTTATATATACTCATACCCGAGCGCACATCCCGTGCAGCACATCCCGTGCAACTACAATACACAATAACCCTTTGTGTGTTTACCGTGTTAAGACAAGCATTCTCTGCTTTACTACGTACCACAGAGAATTTGTAATTAAGATGCTACGATAAAAATGAAAATCTATAAATAGACTATAGATGAATGGTACTGTCTTTTATTTTAGCTCCTAACTTCATTTGGGAACCAGAGTTTGTGCGTGGCCACTAACGACATAACTCACACATGTATATAGAGTGTAAAAGGGGGGGATATTTTAAAAGTAATTTACCTTAAATTAATATATTTAGTAAGGATAAAGAGAAATCCCGATATGTGGTCACACTGGCAGGTCTAAATATCTCCTTGTGCTAAATTTCGAAGCATTCCTACAGGAAGCCGCCTACTGGCGGCTTCCAATAATACCGGCAACGCCACAACGTTTGCATATGATACCAAGATAGGAAAGTGATATTCCGGCAGAGGCAAGTGATTTACTTCTTGCTGCAGACAGGACACCACTTTCTACAACTCTGGTGAATGAAGGCATGTACATTTTCAAACTTCTTATTAGCTGAATTCTATCAACAATGTTTTTAGTATAAAAGAAAGGCAACTTATTTTATACGAATCAATTGTTCGTAAAGCGTCATTACATCCTCATTTGCACAGTGGGCTTTGAACTGTCCCCCCCCCCCCCCCCCCCCCCCCCCCCCTCCCCCCCTCAAAAAAAAAATCGTGCACAAAATCAACCTGCTTGTATGCCAATCCATATCTTTTACGGTCAGGAAATTCGTTTCGAAATAATTTTAGGGTATCTCCGAATCCCTTTTTAATATTTGTATAATCCACATTATGCTTTTGAAAACATCGAAGCATTATTTTGGCATCAAGCTATATGCCACTAACACAACAGGGGAATACTTTTTCAGAAAACGTGTAAAATCATCAAAGGCAGCAGCAGGTTCGCATCCCTTGACGGGTTTTCAATGATGTGAATCGGACTTGATATCTTTGCGGGTATCCTACCACTGGTCGGATAAATGTACCGGCAAAACTGCTCTTTCGATCGTACTGCCATTGCAGCTAGATGTATAATATCTGACTCCATGTCTGTAAATATATATAAAAAAAAAACATTTCTATTTTACCGTAAACAGTTTTAATTAATAATTAGCCATTGTGGAATTTAACACTTATCTGATATGATAGTGAGGAAAATTCTTCTTTCGGAACGTTTAAGAAAAAAACATATATCGATAAAGTAGCAATGCTATACAGATCAAAACATAATGGGGAAAGATCATGGTTAATTGCTTCTTCTAAACTATTACTTTCACAATCGATTGAATCACATGTAAGCGTCAAGAGTCGTTTACACTACTAAATTGTTAGTCAATTGAATATTCACAAACATGTGTTTATTTTCTTTATAATAACCACTGCTATTTTTGGATCTAAAATACCATATGATTGCATTTTGAAAATTAATTGACCACTGCGCTCATATGTTCATTTGTTAGTTTATATAAACAAACGCAGTTATACTAATGTGACGAAGGCTTACCGTATTTTTGAATGCAGTGGGCCAAAATATGTATTCACAGTCCGCGTTCAAGTAGTTTTCATAATAAATACATAAATAACACTGACTTCATGAGTATGTTAATATGCATACTAAATATATACTTAAACAGACTCATTATATGCCTTTGCAGCAAACGAATTTTGAGAACATTGAGGCAAAAAGAGAAATTATTAAAACCCAAATTTAGTCACAGCGATTTGCTGTATTGTCGGAAGGAAGAATTTCACCGAAGCCAGTTGTTTCCAGGTCGAATATCACCACAGTGTTATTTTCAACCCCGATCGAAGGAGAGCTCGGGTTTCGTACGGGTAACAATTCCCTGCTAGAATATTTCATGATTTCAGAAGACATCTGCTTTTAATCATATAAGAAAAAAAAGTGATCATTGAACGTTGTGAAACATTGTGAGAACATGAGAACTGCTTTTTGTTCTATCATTCGGCATATGGCTTGTCGTACGTACTACAATCAATGATTTGTTTTAATAATCATCAAATTTACCTACTGCCATCTTTGTGTTGATGTCGAATCATCGTGATGATCTTTCGCCCTGTGGAACTACGTGCTTTCCCCCGTCGATATGGTCCTGTTTGAAAGACACTGACGACATTTCACCTCAAAGTAGGACGCAAGTCCGTACTTTATTTCATTTGTTATATCAGCTAAAATCAGCAGTGAATCACATTTTTTTATAAATCATTTGATCGGCTAAATAAACCAGTTCTACTATTCGCCTGTCAGTTATCTACGAAGGTAGTCATTTTCAATCACCTGTTCCATCTACCATATCCTTTTCTGCGGCAATCAAACTCAAACTTTTACTTAAGTTCGCGCCCGAACTAAAACGGCCCTTTTTTGCGAAAGAAAAATTCCATTGTTATTGTTGATATTTCTTCCGTAACGCAAAATTACTTGATTGTAACAATGTAATACACATTGGCGTTTTGTTTGGCATAAAACGCATTTTTGTTAACGTTTGCATATGAAAATGAAGTTACAAACTGCAATACAATATCGCATATGACGTCGACGTTATTCACACAAAATGTGAATGGCAACTTTGTTTTCAACGTCGATTTAAAAAAAAATCTAGTTCGACAACATATCGGTTTTATTCGATAAATCTACGTCAAAACGTTTCGAGTCTAACATATTTAAAATTCAGATAGGGTTATCGAACTACTTTTTGAAAAAAACTTCAGAATTTGAACCGTTGAAGTTCAAAATATGCTTATGTTATAAAAATTGAAAATCGCTATATCGTTAAATCCCAACGAATTGTGTGAATTACATGATTGGAAAATATGATTAACAATAAAGACAATATTTCACCTAACAAAGGAAAGTTAAATCATGAAAATCGGTATTTACAGTTCGGATATTTACCCGTTGTATGAACAGGACCCGTATACATTACTTGACATCGACGTTATTCACACAAAATGTGAATGGCAACTTTGTTTTCAACGTCGATAAGGACGAAAATTTGACGTCAAGATCACGAGTATTCATTCGATATGCATCTTGCCGTTTGACAGCCTAGAAGTCAGTGATCTTGTATGCCAAGTTTGAAAGATATTGGATAACTTTAGCATTTTCTCGCCAAAGGTGTGGAACTACCTACCTTAAGCTTAGTACGCTTGGAACACGATGATTACATTTAGCTGCCATGAATAGCAGATTATAATATTGGCCTTAATTAACCCTTTCCCCCATATAGACACTTTCTGACGCCTGCAGCAGACGGCGTGTTGAAAACATAGTGACAAAAGAATAAATTGCTCAAAACGAGCAATTTCTCCTTTTGCCGCAATGTGTCATAGGTTATCCATTCAATTATGGAGATTTTCTATGTTTTGACAAATTGCGTTCAAAGTCGTCTGCTGCAGAATTGTCGTATGAGGGAAAGGGTTAAGATTATAGTTTATCGCTAAATTTGTCGATTAACGACCCAGCGGCGTGATGGTTTAAGCACCCGCTAAGTGATCGAAAGACCAGGGCTTCATCCCCGGTCAAGTCATTCCAAATACGTGGATGACCTCCAGTAATGTATTGCCAAAACTGACACCCGTGGGACAACAAACAATTCATAACGTTCGTTGTTGATGTCAAACTAATGGTATCTGCGTCTGTATTGCATGCATTGGTAATTGGAGGCTCTGGTATGACTATGCGGATACACAGACTCACTTGGGTCATCACCCGGACCTTCGCATATGCAACACGACCTATATTTGCAAGACGAAGCGTATATACTATTTAATAAACCAAGCCGCAGAAAAGCTAAAAGATATACGATTAGTAAGAACAAAATTGGAGGAAATGTAGAAAAGTCTTTGTACTTCAAACCATGAACTATATACAATATATAGAAATATCTATTTTTGATTCGAATTTCAGCATGTCTGTCTTAGGCGAAAAGGGAATCGTTTGACCTACCGTCACCAACTAAACGCTTTCATTATTTAATAAGCATGCACGTGTTGTTACGAGCTATTATATTTTTTGTCTACGGACATTTCGAGGCGGCTTGGCGTGAAACGGTTGTAACTAAAAACCTATTTTGAAAACCCTGGATTAGGGGCAATTTTGACCCCTTTGTAAACAATGCCAATTTAGGTGCCATTGCTCAGAACGAGCAATGGCACCTAAATTCCCATTGTTTACCAAGACAAATGATTTAACGATTATAAAGACTTTATGGCAAGGTGATTAACCTTGGTAAAAAAAATACCAATTTTAGTTACAACCGTTTCACGCCAAGCCCTCGATTTGCTTAACGTTTTATTGTTAGATGAAATGCATCTAAAATACTAAAATAAACATGTGATATCTTCATAGAAAATCAACTATTTATATTAGTATTTCAATAATTTGATTCTCGTTTGGTATATATATATGTTATCACTTAGACTTGACAATCTGTAAATAAATTATCTGAGTCGGAGTCGGAGTCGAAAAGCCGATTCCACTCGATTCACAGGCATTTACATTAATAGTTCCATGAATTCCGCAGGTGACAGCGTAGAAATGTATTTACCATTTTCAATTATGTAATTCCCATATTTTAACAGCAAATGTCTTTGGAGTTCTTTCAAATCAAATCCATTTTCCGGCTGATAATCCAACAAGTTACCGCATTATGTTTGTTATGTCCTAGACAAGGACTAGTTGGCGGTTCAATATAGGAGTTTGGTGAACTAGTCGTGAAACAGTAATCTTCTTTTTTTTGTTTAACTACTTTCATTGACATTGCATACAATCTACAACTATCAAGATGTAATGTAACGCTACTAAAGATAACGATTTTCGGGGAGAAATGCGGAATACGCCAACTATTGCGCCACTAATCAGCATGATAACAAAATAGAAAATCATGTGGCTGATATTTGTCATCACTGATTATTGAGTAGTTAAAGGGAAATAAACCATGAATTACAACATTTAGTAAATCATCGATGATTTCCCTTTGCATGTCACCAAATTCATACTCATCGGTAAACGAGGCATGACCGTAGATCTACATCGTCAATTAAAGTAGTTACGAGAACGAATCACAGTGTCCACGGTCATATCAAGTATAGACACATAAGTTGATGAATACATTCAGGAAATAGTATTTTTAAGAAACATTTGGATCAGATTTCATCAATGTTTTCGATGTCCTAAAATACTAATGTTATCAATAAACGTGAGCCATCACTACACATATTGTATAATAATGTTCAATCTTATTTATATATTTACAATGAAAACGTGTTTACTGAGTTTCATGTCATAGATAAACAATAAACTTGAGCAATTACTGAAAAATGAATTTGCACGACGAGCATTTGTGTCAATATCAAGCGCATCACGTATTGTGTAGTGGTCCGATACCCAACAGTTAAGAAGTAGTAGTAGAAAAAGTAGTAGTAGTTCTCTATTGCCTCCATTAACGGAGAGCGTTACATACGTACACATTATACGAAAAACAAAACAATACAAACATAAAACAGACGTGTGACAAATTAGAACATTGGTGCAAGCAAACAATACAGTATGCGTATTGCAGGTTGTACAATATATATATGAGCCGAATTAAGAGAAAACGAACATTGTGAACTCTGCTTAACCCTTTCCCTCATACGACTATTCTGCAGCAGACGACTTTAAACATATTTTGTCAAAACATAAAAAATCTCTATAATTGAATGGATAACCTATAACTAAAAATGGAAAACATTGTAGCAAAAGGAGAAATTGCACGTTTTGTGCAGTTTCTTCTTTTGTCACTATGTTTTCAAAAAGCTGTATGCTGCCGAGGCGTCCGAAAGCGTTTATATGAGGGCAAGGGTTAAAGTATCGACCCGGAAAAGCATTAGCATTCTGCGCAGGCCAACCCGGACAGACACTTTTCCCCGCCTATGGATTTTCTGTTTCAGGAATAATTACTCTATATCTTTATTCCCCTGTGACGGAATGTGTCAGCCCGTATTAGCTTGCGCGGACTGCGCAGGCTGATCTGGCTCGATCCATTACGCAGAGAACATAATGTTGGTTTCGTCGTGGAACGGCTCATATTATATATGCGTATATTTACACAGGTTATTCATGAATAGGTGTGTGTGGTTTTGTATTATGAGATGTTGTGACTGTGAGTGTTCATACTCACAAGCACGAATACGTATTCGTGCACACGTACTAATACACCCAGACACACATATTTCAATGTGCTTGACATGGAACCTTGTCGAAAACGAAACGCAAAGAAATGCGCTGACATTTAGAAGAAGAAAAACAAACTTTTTATAAGCATTGCAATGCATACTTGAGATTTGGACGCACAACTAAAAAGATGTATAATTGGTTAAGCGAAGCTCGAAAACAAACTTGACTGAATTAATCAATTCCCTTCAAACGACGTTTTGTTTGTTTGAATTGTGTTTAAAAAAAACACCGCTTTCAAAAGTAGTTTAATGTTATATCACGGTGTTTTCAGGGTAGTTTAATGTTATATCACGGTGTTTTCAGGGTAGTTTAATGTTATATCAAGGCGTTTTCAGGGTAGTTTAATGTTATATCACGGTGTTTTGAGGGTAATTTAATGTTATATCACGGCGTTTTCAGGGTAGTTTAATGTTATATCACGGTGTTTTCAGGGTATTTAATGTTATATCACGGCGTTTTCAGGGTAGTTTAATGTTATATCACGGCGTTTTCAGGGTAGTTTAATATTATATCACGGTGTTTTCAGGGTAATTTAATGTTATATCACGGCGTTTTCAGGGTAGTTTAATGTTATATCACGGTGTTTTCAGGGTAGTTTAATGTTATATCACGGTGTTTTCAGGGTAGTTTAATGTTATATCACGGTGTTTTCAGGGTAGTTTAATGTTATATCACGGTGTTTTCAGGGTAGTTTAATGTTATATCACGGCGTTTTCAGGGTAGTTTAATGTTATATCACGGTGTTTTCAGGGTAGTTTAATGTTATATCACGGTGTTTTCAGGGTAGTTTAATGTTATATCACGGTGTTTTCAGGGTAGTTTAATGTTATATCACGGTGTTTTCAGGGTAGTTTAATGTTATATCACGGCGTTTTCAGGGTAGTTTAATGTTATATCACGGTGTTTTCAGGGTAGTTTAATGTTATATCACGCGTTTTCAGGGTAGTTTAATGTTATATCACGGTGTTTTCAGGGTAGTTTAATGTTATATCACGGTGTTTTCAGGGTAGTTTAATATTATATCACGTTGTTTTCAGGGTAGTTTAATGTTATATCACGCGTTTTCAGGGTAGTTTAATATTATATCACGTTGTTTTCAGGGTAGTTTAATGTTATATCACGGCGTTTTCAGGGTAGTTTAATATTATATCACGTTGTTTTCAGGGTAGTTTAATATTATATCACGCGTTTTCAGGGTAGTTTAATGTTATATCACGGTGTTTTCAGGGTAGTTTAATGTTATATCACGGTGTTTTCAGGGTAGTTTAATGTTATATCACGGCGTTTTCAGGGTACTTTAATGTTATATAACGGCGTTTTTAGGGTAGTTTAATGTTACGTCAGGGCGTTTTCAGGGTAATTAATATTATATCACGGCATTTTCAGGGTAATTTAATGTTATGTCACGGCGTTTTCAGGGTAATTTAATATCATATCACGGCATTTTCAGGGTAATTTAATGTTATTTTACGGCATTTTCAGTGTAATTTTATATCATATCACGGCATTTTCAGGGTAATTTAATGTTATATCACGGCGTTTTCAGGGTAATTTAATATCATATCACGGCATTTTCAGGGTAATTTAATGTTATGTCACGGCGTTTTCAGGGTATTTTAATATCATATCACGGCATTTTCAGGGTAATTTAATGTTATATCACGGCGTTTTCAGGGTAATTTAATGTAACATCACGGCGTGTTCAGGGTAATTTAATGTTATATCACGTATCACAGCGTTTTCAGGGTAGTTTAATATTATATCACGGCGTCTCAGGGTAATTTAATGTTATGTCACGGCGTTTTCAGGGTAATTTACCAGTTATACTAGTACGTTCACTCTGACAGAAGCGCACCGTAATGATAGCACGATAACCCTGGCCGCCTTACCCTCGTACCATTGTTACAATCTTTCGCATTACCCTACACTTTATCGTTCTAGAGGCGGACTCTCTAACCACTAACCACTACACCATCGAAGGATGTTTTACGGTATGGATTCACCAACCGTGTATCTTAATAAATTAAAAGTAGATTCAATTTGCATCATCACACATTTGTCCTTTATCTGGAAATTCATGGAAATTTATATGTCGTCTGCTGCAAAAAAAATAACTAAGAAGAAACTATTGCTCGTGAACAAAGTGAAAGAATACGTTTGATACAGAAAAAGAGATGAAGACATTGTGGAAATTAGAGAAATAGCTCGTTCTGAGCAAATTCTCCTTTTCCACAATGTTTTCAAAACTCTTTATTGTGAAATAGTCAAATGTCGTCGGCATCATTGAAAAGGATTAATTAATGGAGCGTCATGCTTAAGAAGAGCGGGATATCGGTTATCTCTCGACTATAAAGTTAGTAAGTAGTAGGTAAAAGGGTTAAAAAATAACACGAGAAAACGTAACATTTTGGTATTAATTTTGGATCACAAATTGATCTCTTCGACTCAAGAATGGACTGCACTTTAATTTCCGTTGGTTGTATTTCTTTAAATCTTGATAAAGACCAAGGGGTCGAACATTCGATTATTAAGGTAGAGCATCTGTAACAGTCAATATTTCAAATGTGACTGAACTTTTTTTCTGAGCCAAAAATAAATTTGTTATATATAGTTTCATATTTTAATTATTTAAACAATATAGTCTTTTCCTTCAAGTATTAACAAGTTTAAGATATTCATTGTTTAAGAATGTTGCTAGAATAATACATTTTGTAACTTAAATATATTGCAATTTTTGTTTAGGTGGGTGGGGTAATGATATCAATCATTTTCAATCATTTGATAAAATTCAATATATTTAAGTATAATATGTATAATTATATCAAGTAAAATTGTTTTACTTTAAACATTTGCCAAAATGTCATCCACATTAAAGCTATTATTATTATTACTGACGGTTATAAATGTTGAAAAGTCACTTTTTGACTAAATTTTGCGTCATTTTATTTTCCAACCTGTCTTACATAAAACCTTATTAAAAGCAAACGAGACGGTAAAAGTTTTTTATTTTTGTGTATTTTGCTCATCTAACATTATTAAAAATATTGGTATATAACATAGGTGGTTTAATAATATAGTTATAGTACTAGAACAATTTTAAACATGACAATTAACAATATTTTCTGAAAAAAGTATAAAACTCAAAGAGGGGGTAGGGTTATATTTGTAGATTTTTTTCTATTTTTATTTTTGAGATATGTAATTCTCATTGGTATTTTTTAAATCAGCATTGTTATTTTGATGTAAAAATGGTCTTAGTTAATGATATAGTTAATATGTAAGATTATTAAAACTATTTAATTGACTTAAGAAGTTGTTACAATTTTGCTTTCTCAATGCCTTATTAAAGTCTGGGACATTGGACACTTCAAATTTCAATAATTTTTATTCTAGACGGTAAAATCTTTTAATACTTCCCCAATATTTCCCTAAAGGGTTAAGGATAACTAGAAAAAAAGTTCAGTCACATTTGAAATATTGACTGTTACAGATGCTCTACCTAAACTGTTTTACTCACTGTCTTCCCTTTGGAAGGCATAATATACAACGTTTTGGTATTACTTTACAATGTTAACCCTTTCCCTCATACGACAATTCTGCAGCAGACGACTTTGAACATAATTTGTCAAAAAGCAGAAAATCTCTATAATTGAATGGATAACCTATGACTTAGCCTGGCACAAGGCTCTATGTTTATTATTATATGGTAGATTTCAACTGGTGTCCAAAACATATATGGTCAGGTCCTAAGGACGATAATCAGAGTAATGCATATGTTGTCTATTAGACTTCTCCCCAATTGTAACATTGAAAAATAACCATAATGACTGTTGCCAGTCTACCTATGACTAAAAGTGGAAATCATTGTGTCAAAAGGAGAAATTGCTCGTTTTGAGCAATTTCTTCTTTTGTCATTATATTTTCAAAAAGGCGTCTGCTGCAGAGGCGTCAGAAAGCGTCTATATGAGGTAAAGGGTTAATTAACCTGATTCCGATGACGTTTGTTTGAAGACATTTAGCATCGTTCTAAATCTGAGCAGCAGGTACATGGGAAAAGGTAAACGTTTGCATTTCTGATCAGCGTAGGTCCAGATAAGTCTGTACATATGATTCGTCTTATCATAATCTACACAAGTTGATATTAATTTCTAACAATTTGAAGACATTGTGGTATGATGTTTTGGTGTGCGAAAGTAAGGCAACACGTGGGGTCGTACACTGACAGGCGTGATATATTGATAACTTGTATGTTGTGCATTTTATCTGAATGTGTTGTAGCCTACATAAAATAAAGATTCTATTGTTTACATTTTAAACCCTTTCCTTCTTAAAACAAAATGTGGACTTAACAATTTTGAAAACAGATTGACCAAGATGTGGTAACAATCAGTAAATAAAATTGAATAGAGTTGAAAACATTGTGTTAAATGAGAAAATGCTCATCATGAGCAATTCCTCCTTTAACAACAATGTTTTTAAAAGTTGTTTGCTTCAAGTCATTTGATTACGTCTGCAGGTGCGAAAGGGTTACTTAAAAACCTCTAAATGTCGGGTTTCCTGTAACGTGACTCGAGTCCCTATATATAGTAAAAGTCGAAAAAAACGTTTACCTGCGCTGCGCTTAATGGAACTTCACGTTAGCAAATTACAAGTTACGGGTGTGTCTTCAATTCAGGAACGAAACGTTTCAAACCAGAAACAAAAACAAACATATTCTGAAATTATATGAATATACATGTAAAGGAACGTGATATCTTTCGTATATTCGTTATACCATTTCCAACCCCTGCAGACGCACGTTGACGCATTTGCATAAGTCGACTTTCGACTGCATTATGGCAAAATGGAGAAAAATATTTTCGTATGGTAAATAATGTTGTTTTTGGCCCTCTTCAGATGTGTTGTATGTGGGAAAGGGTTAAACACTCGCTTGCTGCAGAAGTGTCAAAACTCGTCCCTATCAGGTGTTTATCTTATGACAGATATGATAACGTATAGTATACGAAGATGATATGTGCGTACATTAACTATAACAACATACTCAAATTAGTGTTGTGAAATATCTCCTTATTCATGTGTACTTACTTTAAGAAATTAGGCGAACTGCTGTTGCATAGCTGCAAATTTAACTACGGAATACATTGAAAGTATTAGGAACAACTAAGGCGAAAACGTATCAAATTGACGAGGTTATTCAAGTCAGGACTTACAAATTGGATTCTAGTAAATGAGGTTTGTTTTGTTTATTTTATGAGGGCCTTATGTCGTTTTCATCTTCTTTGCAGTTATGATATCAAGGCGACAGTGCACTTGTCCATGATCCTTGGTGACTTAACTAGGCTAGGAATTTAGCAGTGGCCAAGTAAAGCGCATTCAACCAGTGATCTTACCATGAACCTCCAGTAGTAAAAACCACATGTTTACCACTCGGTCGACTTTTGACAAATGTGGAACAAACGACTTTTGCTCAAAACGAAAAAAGTTTTCCCTTTCCCACACGATTTGTCTCCAAGTTGTGTATCATATTTACATTTTTATATTTCCAAATAATACAATGTTATCATAATGTGTTAACGAAAAAGTCGTTTCTGATATTTGTTCTCATGTGAAGGTTAATTGATTCTCGTGTATGTCCCGAGAGAGAAGCCATCCGTATTCACTGTAAAGAGGCAACATGGGAGGGGGGACACACTGGAGAAAAATGCAACTTATTGCGCGGGTGCATCAGCACCAGTTTAATTAAGATTAGTGAACCAGTCCATTTATATGCGAGTAGTTTTTTTATGATCAAAATGTTAAGTAAAACCATAGTGTAACGTGTACCGGCGTTAAGCCATCGCGGGGGTATTTTTGTTGAATTGGCGGTACTCATTGATTCAGCCAAATTAATACATCACTTATTCACCCCGACCGCCACACACCCACACACAAAACAGAAATGTTCGTTATTGTAAAGTGTTAACGACGTCATGTAGTTTTATGATTTACAGATGCAAGGAAGGTAACTCCATGTACTTACTACAGAAACATATAACACGATTATAGGCCCGTACTTTCTCATGGCGATTTAAATTCATGGGTTCGAACGTGTAGTGACTGATTAACATACGGAGACGTTGCTGATCAGACATGACAGATAGGGATGCTTTTGGTAGAAAAATAACTTGTTCAACCTAGACCTATGTGGGAAAATTCATTATCACATACTTATTTTATGATGGAAGTCAAACTAGTGATACCGCGATTTCAGGCATTACCATACGCAGTATATTCCGTCACTATGTTATATGTTGAATCCGAAATGATTGCTTTATTTAGATTTATTTCGAGAGGTCAAATTCTATTTTATAAAGATGAATACACTCTGAATGATTTGAAGCCAAAATATTATTAGATTTTTGCTCTATTTACTATGGACGCGTCCTAGTGCCACCTGTAATATTGTTGAGAGATATCATCACCTAATTAGAAGATACTAAGTCCTTATTATGAGATACTAAGTCATAATTAGGAGAAACTATGTCACAATTAGGAGATACTATCTCCTAATTAGGAGTTACTAAGTCATAATTAGGAGATACTTAGTGTTAATTAGGAGATACCTAGTCATAATTAGGAGATACTAAGTCCTAATTAGGAGATACTATCTCCTAATTAGGAGATACTATGTCATAACTAGGAGATACTATGTCCTAATTAGGAGAAACTATCTCATAATTAGGAGATAGTATCTCCTAATTAGGACTTAGTAGATAGTGAAATAGCCCTGAACCTAGTATTAGGACTTATTATCTCCTAATTATGACTTAGTATCTCCTTATTAGAACTTAATATCTCCTAATTAGGAGACAGTATCTCCTAATTATGACTTAGTATCTCCTAACTAGGAGATATTAATCTCCTAATTAGGAGATAGTATCTCCTAATTATGACTTAATATCTCCTAATTAAGAGATAGTATCTCCTAATTAGGAGACAGTATCTCCCAATTAGGACTTAGTATCTCCTAACTATGACTAAGTATCTCATAATTAGGAGATGATATCTCTCAACAAATATTACAGACTGTGGCACTAGGACAATTCCATAGTAAATAGAGCAAAAATCAAATAATATTTTGTCTTCAAATCATTCAGAGGATCTGTATCTATACTTATTGCAATTGTCTTATAGCTTCATTTCGAAACACAATGATTTGCAACTACATGTGAATCCACGTTCACACATATATAATAATAGTCTAGGTACTTTGAGGATGAAGCGTGTTTAGAGCCAATATCGTGAGGGAATCAATTTACATAGGACATTCTCGTAAAGGGATCAATAAGAACAACTTTAAATAATTGATACTATGCTAACAATGGGCGAATTTCCTTTCGCTTGAACGATTAAAGATTGAACCTTAACACACCATTACTGTCATCTCCCCATGTACTGCTGTGTGCTGAGACATAATGCCCCGTTTAACCTATTTAGTACGGGATTGTTAAATACGTTTTAAAGTATTGATTCTCTATGGAATGATGTATTTTAAGGTCTGTAGTTACCTTTCCCCCATTGTTTTGTTAGAATAGCATTGTATTGTGATACATTACATTGTTTTGAGAAATCGATAGACCTTTGTGGCCCCAGCGTGTTTTAATTGCTACTTTTCACAATCAATAAAGCAGCAAAACTATTTTACCATACAATCCCTTTGCATTTTGCATGTCTGTAATTAAGGCGTATTGATAACCTCTGCTATATTTGCTTGTTAAAAGGGATTTGAGCGTGAGGGATTTGAGCGTAATATATATCACACGGTATATTACTCGAAACTTCCGGAACTTTTTTTGGCTGTTCAAATTCCCTCCCGCGTAAATGCCGTTTGGAAAGTTGAATTATAACGGTAACGTAATTGTTTTAAATGACGTCATGCATGTGTACTTTTTCGACGGAAAAAAAGATGTGTAACCCTACGCTACATGTTTCACATCCATAGCTGTTTGTATTACGTAAGCCGACTCTCAGTAGCTCAGTCGGTATTGACAACCCATTGGTTGTGAGTTCAAATCCCCGTTCGGATTACATTATTTCCGACGTTTGACAAACGTCAATGAGACACTTGTTATTCGTCTTTCACCAATGGAACAACAGTCCGCTATGTTGAGAAGCAGACATTGTTCGCAAAACTGTTGCGTAGAGTACTTGTGCGAAAAAGCCAAGAGGAACATGGGCATGTGAACTGGGCGCCGTGATATGACCTGAAAACAACGTTAACTTTAGAGAACAAATCAATCAATTATATTACATATATATTACCATTTACTTCGAAATTTTATAGAATTATACAGGGAAGAGATATATCATCATACGTTCGTAGTAAGAACAATTCCCATAATATGTCATCATTTGCCCGGATGAAATGACATGACGTAATTTAATATGCACCACCTAAATTACAATACAGAGCAACTTGTCCTCAAAAGCTAACTGAATTTTGAGTCTTACATTTTGTTCATAGATCGTAAATGTATTATTATCAGTTTATTTATCCAGAGGCCCACATGAAAGACTGGGTAAACCCAAATGTGCTGCCTCTATAAATAAAAACTTTATTATTATTATCATTTTCATTATTATTATTATTATTATTATTATTATTATTTACCATTGCACTTTTGAGACGAGAATTCTATCCCGATTGATATTCGTGCGCGTGTATCGAACGAGTGCGTTTGCACGTATTTGTAATTAACGTGTAAATTGATTTTAACAAGTTTACAGTCATGTCACGACGGCTAGTTCATCAACCCATGTGTTTTCTGGCTTTCCCATATCAGTACTAAACACAACAGGCTTTCCAAGTATCTGGCGACTTTTCGACATAGACTGTTAGCCCTTAAGTGAAATACGATTGACGCTTTAGTCTTTTTTAATTTTGGAAAACGTCGGAAGAATGTTTTCCGAGCTGGGCTTCAAACTCACAACCCCTGGATATATATGTTAATTCAGCGGGTAAAGTCAGAACCAGTATGAGTTATCGTACAGCAAAGCTCATTCTATTTCATTGAAACTTCTAATATTCTTTTAGAATATCTCCTATTCCTATTTCAGAAAGAGCATATAACTTGTACGTACGTTTATAACAGAAGAAAATGGCGCTTAGCAAATCCAGTTGCGTCGAAAAGTGCTTGAAATCTTTGAAGAAAAACCTTCTTATTGTTTGCTTGCTCTCGGCCTTAATATTAGGGATCGGACTTGGAGCCGCATTGAGAGCTGTTGACCCACCGTTCACAACCAGACAGATAATTTACCTACGGTTTCCGGGGGATCTACTCATGAACATGCTGCAGTTTTTAATCGTACCGTTGATCATTTCAAGTCTCATTTCCGGTCTGTCATCATTGGACGCGAGCGCCACCGGAAGAATGGGAGCACGTGCGATTGTTTACTATTTATCGACAACACTTGCCGCTGTGGTTCTTGGGATTGTTCTGGCGGTCGTCATACAGCCAGGCAAAGGAGCTCAAGATGCAGACGACAATGTTCAGGCAGAAGAGAGGGTTGTCAATACGGCGGACACATTTCTAGACCTGATCAGGTATACAATTACATCAGGGATGTCATTTACCAACTCTTTAAATTTAATATTCAAATGGTTAGAAAATCATATTCCAAAGTAACACAACTCGATACAATTTCTTATTGATTAAACCAAATGGTTTAGCCAATCAGATATTGTCTAAATTAGATATTATGTTTCTGTGTGAATTTAGAATAGGAATTAGAATAATATTAAGAGATATTTGTTTATATCGAAGGGTCGATTTTAGATTAACCCTTCCCCTCATATAAACGCTTTTTGACGCATCTGCAGCAGACGGCTTTTTGAAAACATGGTGACAAAAGAAGAAATTGCTCAAAACGAGCAATTTCTCCTTTTGTCACTATGTTTTCACCATTGAGACAGTATCTTGTTGATTTGGCGCTGGCACACAAGGTTATTTTTCTGATGTATACACATGTAGTAGCCGCATCTAGCGAGTTGGGGGTCTTACTTTGACGTCAGTTAAATTATATTGACAAAGCAATAGTGGGGCTTCACTTCAGGTTTTTCGTCAGAAGATGTATTTAGGTATATATAACATATATATGCGGACCGTGAAATTCTGCTGTGTGGAGTCTTCAATGAGCGCAGATGCGTGAAAGCCGCAAAGCCCAAGACGAGACTTATATGTTTATTTTGAGAACTAAAACCACTGCGTCTACCATTTCTTGATATTCACATATGTGTCAATTGATTTATTTCCAGACAAAGTTTTCCAAGTAATTTTGTAAAAATGTGCTTCATAAAGGTAAATATGTAATGCAAGTTCAATTTTGATATAGAGAAGAAGATATTGTGGGCAATAAGAAATTGCTTGTTACGAGCAGAGTTATCCTTGTGCCAGAATGTTTTTAAAATGCGTCTGTATGTGGGAAAGGTTTTTTTTTCTGAACTAAAACTACGGCGCCATCCATTCATTGATTCTAATATCTGTTTTATTTCCAGACAAAGTTTTCCAAGTAATATCGTAGAAATGTGCTTCAGAAAGGTAAATATGTAATAAAATATTTTTTTTCAAAGTGATGTATCAACTATATAATTTTACCACTTTATATCAAAGAAAAGCACCGTTGTTAGTGACATCATATTTTATAGCTAATGCTCTTCGCGCTAACATTCGTACTAATCGATTTACACTAATGGTATTGTAATGTTATGTAAGTTGTAAAAGTACCATTCCGTCGTTATAAATGCAACAACTTGTTGACAAGCGTTCATGTTAAAAACATTTTATGTAGAATTATATTAAATTTACCTCCTCCAATACATCCTAGTATAGATTAGATGTCATTTATTGCAGATTAAAGTTGTTTTCCAGTTTATATTAAGGCGCCAAGTTCACCATTTAAACAGATACGCCTCATAACACAGCAATTGTCTTTTTGTTATTTCCTAATTAGTTTGTCCTTGACAAAAACTTTTAAGTCTTTCCTTCATACAACATACATTCAACATACGACTTTGAAATTATAATGGAAAACTGTAGACATTGCCAATGAATAAAAGTAAAATTATTGAATAGAGTTGAAAACATTGTGGCAAAAGGACAAATTGCTCATTATGAGCGCAATTTCCAACTTTGCTACAAGGTTTTCAATGATTGTATGGCACACACGTTTCAAAGAGCGTCTTAGTGTGGGCATGGTTTTAACAAGAGAGTATGACAATAACACAAATCTATCTGTTTTAAAATTCAAAGGAAGTGACCATTCAAGTCTTACAAAACTCCAGTCGAGTTGGACCAGGGAATGTCCCTGGTGGAAATCACACGTTCTCGGGTAACACTTCGTCTGGCATTAACGCAACTGGTAAGAATTGAAACTTATCGTGCAGGCGTCTGAGTTTTTATTTGTGAAAAAAACTTCTATTAATAGCATTATGTCATTTTCTAAAAATAGTATGGTTTATATACGCAATAATAATTTATATAATCTGGCATTTATGCAACTGGTAAGGATTGCAACTTATCCCACAGGCGTCAGTGAATTTATATTTCTATTAATAGCATTATGTTATATTCTAAAATCAGTATGGTTCATATACGTAATTATAGTTTAAATAATACAATATAGAGAGTCTATGTGTAGTAGCTCAATATTGGGGCGTGTTTTTTCTCAAACGATAATTCGGACGTCTGCGCTTATCCAAGCATTTTATGTTTTGTTCAGTTCTGTTAACGGAGACGGCACAGGACCAGGGAGCGGTTGGACTAGTATGACATAAATGAAAAAACACAAGAATAGGTTGATTGAAAATGGGCAATTTGATTGTAAATGCCAAATGGAAAATTCCAAATAATAGTGGAAATGGGCATTTAATTGGAAATGCCAAATGTAACTTTCCATATCAGAAAACAATTAATTATGTCATATCTGGGAGACAAAAACCCGCAGTCACCCAAGACTAATCAACAGATATCTGTTGAGAACAAATGGGTGAGGTGACAGTAGTAGGCACAGGAAAAAAAGTAGCTAGATGTCGCCCAAATATTAGTTTGTATGTCAACAAAATTATAAAGTAAAACACAAATGAAAAACATGAAACATGCATAAATCTCAAAAACTAAGCACGGTTCTCCATGACCCACGTGTTAGTTAGCAAGTACAAAGTAATGATATGAACGTGGACATTATTAGAAAAATTGGGAGGTTGGATTACGGGAGGCGGTGGTAAAGTCCTCAAAACAAATGCATGTAAGATCCTAAGCGGTCGAAATACAATGATCGTTGACCCCTTATTTCTATTGGCCCCTACTGATCAGGAGTAATCTGATTGGTTAATGATGATAAGAGGATCTGGAAACTGCCGTATGTGTAAGACGAGCCTTCCTTAGCCTAATGGTGTAACATGCGGTTCAAATAGATGCATGGTGTAACTGAACAAATACATAAAAGTGTTTATGTTTGCATAAAATGTCATAAATTAAATTCGGAAAAAAACATATACAAATAACAAGAAAAATAAATAATACGTAATATTAGAAAAACATAACATATCCCTAAGATGTATGCGTCTACCTAATTTTGAGTAAATGATATATTTAACACTTTCATCGCCAATCAGCATTGGTTGCCTTTAAATTATCAAAATATTCCCAAACTATTATAACATGAAAAATAAATTCACCCGATTATGAACATAGAAGAGTCTACTTTAGACATTTCGGCGGTGAAAGGGTTTTGTGGGGTAAACGTCAATGTTATATTGATCTTATTTTAGTGCCCGACATTTTATATGTACACCAGGATCAGTATTCTTAAGAAAATATAGCTCGGGCCAAAGTTATTTTAAAGGTGGAAAACAGTGGTACTTGAATGTATTGTTGTTGAGTGATTGATTAGGGTTAAACGCCGTTTTCATATTTCTCAGTTTTATCATATCAGTCCACCTACCCATACCAGTTGGTTGTAATTTGTAAAATTAAGGGAACAATACTATGATATTGCTTAATCGCCGTCACCAGTAGCTCCCATACAATAGACTCGATGCGAGTTTACACATTTTAAAAAATGCGTCACATAATTATTTGAAAATCTTTCTTTAACTAATAGGTGAATGGTGTATAGCAAGATCAGTCTGCGCGTATGGACTGGCTGATCTGTATCTATACGTATCGCAATTGTCTTACAGCTCGCTTACGCCGCTCAAAGTAACATATCATGGTCGTATTTTTCATATTTTCGTCGCTACCTATTGTTTAGTATCTATCAACTTTTTCTATTTCAGACAATGTTTATGACCCCGTAGTGACCAAAACAGAAGGAATGAATGTACTCGGAATGGTCGTATTTTCGATATTTTTCGCGGTCATTATAGGCAAATTGGGTGATAGGGGCAAGATACTCGTGGAGTTCTTCGACGCCATCTGTGAGGCTACAATGATGCTTGTAAGACTTGTGATCTGGTAATAACAATTGACTTTCACCTTCCTTTAAGAGGATAATTCCTCTTTATTCCACTCTATGTACTGATTTCTTGCACTGAAGGTTCGTAACAATTAACACACAAGAGGGCAAAGATGGCCCTAAATCGATCATCTGAATGATAGTATAGTAGCAAATGCTACTGCTAATAAAGGTGAAACTGTGATCAGGAGTGGGAATGAACTGCAAATGAAACAGATTATCAGTAAAGGACATTGGTAATAACGCATTAAATATTTGAATAATTGGTTTAGGAGATGTCCATTGAGGAGGCTTAAAGTTCCTTTTACCTTTTTTCTGATACCGTATGGCGACCATGTTTTTCAACCAATCAATATGGCTTGATTTTTGATTGTAGAGCGTCTCTCAAGGACCATTTCTACGAAATTATCTTGGAGTCAAAAAAGTATATTATTTAAAAAAAAAAAATCCTTTCTGATGCCGATGCAACCAAAGTTCTGTATAGAATTTATATCTTTGAACAGTTTTGAAAGAGCACCCCAAAAGAAACATTCCTATTAAGTTTGGCGTGAACAACTGATATTCTTCATTATATTTAAATATTTGAACAATTTCGAAAGAGGACCATCAAATGATCATTTCAGAGAAGTTTGGTTGATATTGGACCCGTGGTTTAGGGGGAGAGGTTGTTTAAAGATAAAATATTACGACGACGGACGGCAGACGACGGACGGACGTCAGACGGACGGACTCATGGGAGAGTACTTGTGGGGTTATTTCGTTTGATGTTTTACTTGTGGGGTGCACCCCACAAGTATGCAATTCATTCCGTAATTAATCCCCTTTTACGGAATGAATAACATTAATATGCAAATGAGATACCTGTTATAAAAAATAAAAATAAATTTTATCTAAGTGTCTTTATAAGGGTGGTGGGTGGCCTTTAGGAAAAACACGCACCCCACACGTACTCTCTCATGCGGACGACAGACGGATGACGGACAGAGACTGATCAGAATAGATCTTCTTGAGACTTTAGCTCAGGTGATCTAAAAGGGGGAAGGGTCAAACTGCAACTTATATAAAAACGTTACCTGTGTGTATATCAACCCTTCCACAATATGTTTCTACTATCAATTGATATCATATTTCATATGTTCAGAACGACTGCTATTTCGTACATAATATCCCGTTTTGGTGGCTTTAACTGTTATCAAACGTCGGTAAGAATGTTGACTAAGCTGAGGTTCGAACTCACAGCCCCTTAATTGACTGCCCGCGTCGCTACCTATTGTGCTATAGACATCAGCTTTGTGGTTATGCCTTTATTATTATTATTATTATTATTATCATTATTACTATAATATGTGAACAGGTACTCGCCGATTGGTATAATGTGTTTAATAGCTGCCGAGGTGGTTCAAATGGAAGATCCAGCAAGACAGTTTGAAAAGTTACTTCTGTATGTACTGACAGTGCTAGCTGGTCTGGCCATTCATGGGTTCTTTACCCTTCCGTTGATTTACTTCGTTGTCGTCAGAAGGAATCCTTTTCGGTATTTGTACGGAGTTCTAGAAGCTATTGTTACTGCCTTAGCAACGTCGTCAAGGTAGGTGTTCAAACCTTTTCCCACTTACAACAAATGTAAATCAGACAACTTTGAACACTAGTTGATTGATTGTTTGGTGTTTAACGCCGTTTTCAACAATTTTTCAGTTTTTGAAAGCGTGTCCTGGTCCATTTATTTTGAAACCAGCCAGTCAGTATTAATGCTAACCCCGCAACGCTGAGCGCCAAGGAGGGCAGCCACTACTACCATGTTTAAAGTATTTGGTATGAACCGACCGGGAACGACCCCGCAACCTCCGCACCCGAGGCGAACGCTCTACCACTACATCACCGAGGCATCTTCTAGCAAAGGATGACGAATGAAAGTAGCAGTATTGAGTAAAATTTAAAGAGATATAAGAACAGGGGAAATGGCTCATTGTGAGCAAGTTCTCCGTTTGTCACAATATCTTCAAATAATCTTCCGCTGCATCTGTATGTGGGAAAGAATTAAAATCGTGTTCATGAATCATTGACCTCATATGATATTTTGATTCGACTGCTTTCAGAATAATATGAGCCGTTCCACGAGAAAACCAACAATATGAACTCTGCGTAATCCGTGCAGGCTAATCTGGGCCGACACATTCCGTCTCAGGGCGAAAGAGATATAGAGTAATGATTCTCGAAACAGAAAATTCACAGGAGGCGAAAAGTGTCTGTCCATGTTAGCCTGCGTGGCATACTTAGGCTGATCCGGGTCGATGCTTTACGCAATGCTGGTTTTCTCGCGCGACGACTCATTTTGGTTTCATGCCAGATTGGAGTATCCGTTTTTTATAACGAGCTGAAAACTTTTTTGAGCAATATCCTTTTTTTTAAATGTTTTATAAAAGTTCTTCCGAATTCAGAGTGATTTCTAATTGAGCTAAAACAGAGCGATTTCCCAATGTCCGTTTGTAGAAAGTTTTGCACGTTAATTGATGTTTGACATGCTTGTCAAATCAAATTCAAAAGAAGTTCGTCTTGTCCTTGAACACCCACTTGAATGGTTTAACCCTTTCCCCACATAAAGAATAGCTGTAGCAGACGACTTTAAAAACTTCTAGGCAAAAATATGGAAAAGCTCTATAATTATAATTACTGAATAAAGTTGGAAACATTGTGGAAAAAGGAGAAATTGCTCGTTTTGAGCAATTTCTCCGTTTGTAACGATGTTTTCAAAAGTCATCTAATGCGTCTATAGGTGGGAAATGGTTAAAGATTTGTGTTTTGCTGTAACGTAACACTCAATTAAAAATAGCACCGTAGTCAATACGTTTTTCAGGTATGGCTGATCCACAATATTTATGTTCGACGAGCTTGTAAAACCATTCCTCCTTTCTCCACAATGTCTGGCATTGCATCGGATTATAAATACACGTATCATCTAAAACATATATTTAATTTCCTTACTTGTAATTTCAAAATATATATATGGTGAGATTCCATATGAGAGTGTAATTATTATCTGCCTATTGAAAATGATAAAAATTGTGCCAGTTTTACCCGTAATGCATTTATCACCTAACCTTTTTGTGTATCCTTTCCCACATACAGGCGTATATACACATCAGACGTCTTTTGAAAACATTGTGTCAAAAGGCAGATATTGCTCATAGTATGCAGCATCTCCTTTTACCACAAAGTTTTTAACTTTATACAATAATTGGTTTTTTTTCACCTAGAAGAGATTCAATATGTTTGACCAAATGTTTTCAAATTTTCTGCTGAAAATTTGTAGTATGTGGGAAAGGGATATAAATCAATGGCTTCGTGCAAAATGTAGTATGTGGGAAAGGGATATACATCAATGGCTTCGTGCAAAATGTAGTATGTGGGAAAGGGATATAAATCAATGGCTTCGTGCAAAATGTAGTATGTGGGAAAGGGATATAAATCAATGGCTTCGTGCAAAATGTAGTATGTGGGAAAGGGATATACATCAATGGCTTCGTGCAAAATGTAGTATGTGGGAAAGGGATATAAATCAATGGCTTCGTGCAAAATGTAGTATGTGGGAAAGGGATATAAATCAATGGCTTCGTGCAAAATGTAGTATGTGGGAAAGGGATATAAATCAATGGCTTCGTGCAAAATGTAGTATGTGGGAAAGGGATATAAATCAATGGCTTCGTGCAAAATGTGTATATCTTCATCTAATCACAATATGAGCCGTCCCGCGAGAAAACCAACATTGTGGACTCTGCGTAAAGTATTGACCCGGATCAGCCTAAGCATGCCGCGCAGGCTAACCCGAACAGACACTTTTCGCCTCCTGTGGATTTTCTGTTTCAGAACTCATTACTCTATACCTTTATCCCCCCGAGACGGAATGTGTCGGCCCGGATTAGCCTGCGCGGACTGCGCAGGCTGATCTGGGCCGATACATTACGTCGAGGCCATAATTTTTGTTTCTCGCGGGACGGCTCATATCTCACCCACCCTTTTTTTTTAAAGCTCAGCAACACTACCTGTGACGATGCGATGTTTAGAAGAGAACAATGGCGTCGACGCGAGAGTGACGAAGTTTGTAGCACCCGTAGGGGCGACTATTAATATGGACGGAACAGCCCTTTACGAGGCAGTAGCAGTTCTTTTTATTGGTCAGATGAGGGGCTTTGAAATGGACATAGGTAGAATTATAACAATCAGGTATTGCTCAACATTTGCGACCTTACCCCCTGCCATTAATGAATAGTATAAATATTTATTTCGCTTAGTTAATTTCTAATCGGGCCTTTGGTTTTAGGCAAGAAGATTTTTGACGTTTTTACATTATAAGTGTACATGTGTATGTAAGGACTCTGAGCCCCGCCTCCTGGCGGCCATGCTTTACATTTGATCATCATAATTTGAACACAATTGGTAGCGGGTAACACAATGAATATTTGTTCTCCATTATTTTCAATTAAATCCAGTACTTTTGGACAAAAAGATTTTTAAAGGCGGTTTGCTATGGCCATTGGAAGAAGATAACAATCAATTCAATTTTGTATTTCTTTATTTCAGTCCACCGGCCCATATACAATAACAAATTTATTTCTTAAGTTCAATGCTAGAAATATTAGTTAATGTTAACCGTAATGTTAACCGTAATGCTAACCATAATGTTAACCGTAATAATGTTAACCATGATGTTAACCATAATGTTAACCGTACACTTATGCCAATTCACCCAATTTTGACACAAAGGTTTTGTAAAGCTTTAGGAAAGATTTGAATGAAAACTGTTCCGGTATTATGTTTAACCCTTTCCCACCTATTGACGCATATGCAGCAGACAACTTTTGAAAACATCGTGACAAAAGGATAAATTTCTCAAAACGAGCAATTTTTTCTTTTGCCACAATGTTTTCAACTTTTTTTATCAGTAATTATACCTGCAATTATAGACAATTTCCATATTCTTTTAGTAGACATTTTCAAGGTCGTCTGCTGCATATTTGTTGTATGTGGTAAGAGTTAAACAAGAACGACGTTAATGTGTTATAGTGAGGTATTACGATATATCGTCTGAGTCGGGGTTAGTAATTCAGGGTTTTATTGAATCTCCAGTGTGTCATCATCTAACCCTTTCCCTCATACAGGCACATCTGTATGTCTCTGTAGAAGACGACGTTAAATGAGAAAATCTTATGCTGCAACAACGTTTTCAACTCAACTATCATCATACCTTCAAAGAAATTTGTTCTGTAATATTTCCGCCAAATTGTGTTTTTAAAGTCACCTGCTGCAGTTTTATTGTATGTGGGAAAGATTTAAATATATATAGACGTTACACTATTGGGTTACCTATTAATTTGTTTTCTTTAAGAAGTCGCATTAAGGTCTGTGTTAGAAGTAGACGGATGGTATGTACACAGGTGCAACTTGAAATACATCGAATGAGTAGCACTGAATTTTTTTTTTTGACTGATACAAACGATTTTGAGAAATCTGTGCCAGGCTCTATTCTGTTGTGTCTGTTTAACTCAACAAATGTATCTTGATATTCCTAAAATTGACTATGGACTCTTCCATATGCAAACTTGGAAAAGTCCATTTTAAAACATCTAGCAATTACGATGAATCACACGCATGGATATGTGTTTTTATTCATAACCGTTTGCATGATTGCCCAAAGTCTGCTTGTTACTATCGACCTCAATGATGTTAGTAATTATCCTTAGCTCTTTATCACATACAGCAAATTTGCAACAGACGACTTTGAAAGCTTTTAGTAAAGATTATGGAAACTATCTATGAATGAAAAAAAACACATGTATTTAATTAAGCTGAAAAAAATATAGCAAAAGGGCAATGGCTCATTATGTGAAATTTCTCCTTTTGCCACAATAGTTCAAAAATAGACGATTCGTCAGTGTCAACGTCAAAACACTTAACACTTTTTTTAGTCAGGTAGTATGGAAGGCCTCAACTGTTTCATAATGACGATTGTTATTTTATTGTGCGCACCCTTTATTATGTTGTGAAATATATCGGACCTCTTCTGCTAAAATAGCTGTATGGGTTTTTGAGTGGTGAATATCAAATTACAAAAGGCAATATGAGTAAAATGTGTTCAACCTGTTCCAATGTAAGAATACATACAGCGCTGTTTACATTTTTGAGATAGGGGCTTTTGACATGCATTTCGAGAAGGCAACGTTCGACTTCTATTTAAATAGATAACAAGAGAAAGTTGATGCAAGGCATCAATGTCGCCGGAAAAGACTGCATTGATTTATTTTTTAACACACATGTATTCTTGACTTTCATTAGTCTAAACATACACATAATGTTTTCATAAGGACTAATTCCAGGATTTTTGAAATTCCACATAGATCTACAAATTTCAGGATTTTTTTTGGTCAGGATTTTGGATGTTTTGTATTTGTCAATAAAACCACAACAAATTAATACATTTTGGGATTTAAATCTACATGCAATAAAAAGCTATTAAATATTTCCATGTCTGAAGCAACAATGAAAACCTTTAAACATTGAGAAAACGATTAAATTGCTGAAGACATGAACTTCCTCCTTTTTAATAATAATTATAATAAATATTTCACAGATGTTAAAATTTATCCTCGTATGTTTAAAAAGTAGACCACACCTGAAACAACATATCAGCTAAATTGTTTATCTAAATCGTTGATGCATACAATATATGTTTGGCGCAAGAGAAATGCCAGTTGCGAGTCCCATTACTATTTAATAGGTGGCAAGTATGAAATTAATTGGGTGAGAAAGAGCAGATTTTCTTTATTTCTAAATCTATTGTTTATCAGAGTTTGTTGTTCTCTTAATTTGTTTCAAGCCAAATAATCATTTAATATCACAGATATTTAAACATTTAAGTGTGTAATATTAGCTATCTATCTGTAATAAGGTGTTTGAGCATTCTTTCGAAATGTTGACCCTCGTTTCAAATCGAGTCGTAGTGTCAAACATCGAAGAAAGTGAATAAAAAATCAGGCAAAGCTTTAGTGCATTCGAGAGAAAAAAGCATTTCTATAGTATCTGTCTTTCTCCTATATTCGACCCATGCACTCGTTTCGTGACGTTTAAGAAATCAATTTGTCGTGCGACATTTTTTGTATGCATAAAAAAGTCACTTTTCTAAGTTTACATTTTACTTCCGGTTACTTCGCTTTGTTTACATTTTGGCAATATGAAACTAGGTCACAAACTGAGGAAAAGGCGTTTCGACGTTCACGACCGATAAACAGGCTTATATTTGAGACATATTTTCACCAATTATTCTTATTTTTGTTTCTGTTACCAGTTTATGTTGATACTTATCTATTAAAAGGAGAATTCGACGTTATTTTAATATCGATAATCGGCTGCAAGCAGGTGCGCGCGTATGTAATCAAATTAGACTGTGCGACGTAAAGGTTTGTAGTTATCGCCTTTTGATTACATAGTTTATGAAAATAAAGTATCCCAGTCTAGCTAATAGGGACTATTTGTCTTCGTAAATAAAACACAAAAACGTAAATGCCAGTCAAAATAAAGAAACTGCACATACTTAAAACATCGGAATATTTATTTCATTTTAGATGTGTCATAACTTAGTGTTTTTAAACAAACGCAATTGTAATATGTTCAAGACATTTAAAAAAAAAAAAAATCTAATAATAACTCCCCCCCCCCCCCCTTAAAATAGAAGTCGCGGGCTTCTGTCCGGCGACTAACAATAGAGTTTTAACTATTGTTGTACAAGAACAAAAAATGTAACAAGCAGGCGCGGTCGAGCGAGACCGTCTTAATAATTAGCAATTCATTATTTTGCTACAATATGTTTAACTCTATTTTTATCATTATACTCTCATGAATAGGAATTTTCAATATACAAAATGTATATTGCACATGTATGTGGCAGAGTTGCTGTTTGTGGGACAAGGGTTAATGAATACACATCACTTAAATCATTAACCCTTTCCCTGCCTCATACGACAATTCCGCAGCAGACGACTTTGAACGTATTTTCTCAAAAAATAGAAAATCTCCATAATTGAATGGATAACCTGTGGAAAACATTGTGGCAAAAGGAGAAATTGCACGTTTTGTGCAATTTCTTCTTTGGTCACTATGTTTTCAAAAAGACGTCTGCTGCAGAGGCGTCAGAAAGCGTCTATATGAGGTAAAGGGTTAAACAAAACCATGAATTGCATTTCTCTTTTCTACGAAGTTGTGAATGTTCTTCAATAATGCAAAATCTCCAAAACAAGGCTAGGTTGGCCACACCTCCAGCCGTTCATCAGGTAGTGATTATAACCAGTTCCACATAGAAAACCATTGAATCATTGCAATACATTCACCCGAAAAAGAGTTCGCACAAATATTTCTTTTAATGTTTCTATGTTTGCGCCTGTTCTGATGTCACCGAGACACAATGTTTTTCAACATGTAAATTTGGCTTGAAAAGTTGTGTAGAGGGTCACTTTTGTACTTTATCCAATAATTAAACATGTCCATGATGTTTTCATATGCTACATGTTTGGTTATTTTTGATCACTTGAACTATAGGCCAATTATTCTGATCAGACAGACCTGATCAGAATAATTGGCCTATAGTTCAAGTGATCAAAAATAACTAAACATGTAGCATATGAAAACATCATGGACATGTTTAATTATATTATTGGATAAAGTACAAAACTTTGTGAAAAAATACGAAAATGTCTACTTTTAATTTCTAATGGTTGTGTCAATGTTGTCATCAGTCGTATGCTGCATAAGCGTCAAAATGCTTCTACATGTGGGAAAAGGTGGGGGGGGGGGGGGGGGGGGGGTAATTTTTATGGAAATCGAACAATCGTTGAAAATCAACATTTTTTTCCTTTTCATACATGTATGTACATGTTTTCTAACCTTATATTCTAGTTGCATATTTCTATATTCTATCGCTATTCAAGCTTTAAAAACGTATTTCTACAGGTACTGTTTAACCCTTTCCGCCTTTCAGACACTATATAATGAGCAATAATGAGCAATGTCGACTTTTTCCACAATGGTTTCATCACTTGTCAATACTAAGTCATCTGCTGTATATTTGGTTTATATGATAAAGGGTTGAGCAGACTGTACACAAATCATATCATGTAACAGTTTTGCATTCGAAAGTAATGGCGATTACACCCGTTATGAAAGTGTTTACCTTCGCCGTGCAGAATTAACTATTTACGGCCCTGATACACCAGAACTGTTCAGGTCAGCGTGTGAGTAGCGCGTTCAAAAAGTTTGGCAAAAGTTGATATGCTGGTGGAACCATGATTTCAGCGTGGCACTGTCAGTTGGAAAATTACCTAAACCGGTTTTCATGAATACTTCTGTATGGCATTTTGCTAAGTTATTATAAAGACCTGTCAATTAATCATAAGAACACGATATGTATCTATATAGTGTTATCACATATGTATTTGCTTTTATAAAGCATGTCTACCGTCCATGAGTTTCAAAGCAGACGACAGATAAAATAGTTGATCAGGTAAACATGAGCCAGTCCATCGGGCAAGGTACATGTTGACATTCGTAAACATTGTATACCAAGATCAACCAGTACATCCGCAATGTCTGGTCCCCTGAGAAAATCAACATAATGGTCTCTGCGTAATGTATCGATCCAGATCAGCCTGCGCAGTCAGCGCAGACTGATCCGCGCCGACACATTCCGTCTCAGGGTGATAGAGGTATAGAGTAATGATTGCTGTAACAGAAAATCCACAGGGGGTTAAAAGTATCTATCCAGGTAAGCCTGTTTGGCATGCTTAGGCTGATCCGGGTCGATACTTTACGCAGAGTCCACAATGTTGGTTTTCTCGCGGGACGGCTCATATCAATATATCTGCGTAATGTATCGACCAGATCAGCCTGCGCTGTCCGCGCAGACTGATCCGGCCGACACATTCCGTCTAAGGGGGGATAGATAGAGTAGTGATTCCTGAAACAGAAAATCCACAGGAGGCGAAAAGTGTATATCCGGGTACGCATGTGTGGCATGCTTAGGCTGATCCGGGTCGATACTTTACGCAGAGTCCACAATGTTGGTTTTCTCGCGGGACGGCTCATATCAATATATCTGCGTAATGTATCGACCAGATCAGCCTGCGCTGTCCGCGCAGACTGATCCGGCCGACACATTCCGTCTAAGGGGGGATAGATAGAGTAGTGATTCCTGAAACAGAAAATCCACAGGAGGCGAAAAGTGTATATCCGGGTACGCATGTGTGGCATGCTTAGGCTGATCCGGGTCGATACTTTACGCAGAGTCCACAAGTTTGGTTTTCACGCGGGACGGCTCAATTATGTATTGGCATACGATTGTTAGAATATCCAGTCAATATGTGAGGATTGTGATGAGACTGAGAAGATGTACTGTGGGATCTGAACCTATATTATTCACAAATCACAACTAGTACCTTTTCGCATGGATTCATTCATATTTGAAATATAAATGATGAACATAATCAATCAGTATTACAGCAACGACGGCCGCCATTGGAGCTGCAGGGGTACCACAGGCTGGTCTTGTTACCATGGTTATAGTTTTATCGGCGGTTGGCTTCCCGACTGAGGACGTCGCTTTGGTGCTTGCCGTTGATTGGCTATTGTAAGTAATCGCCCCACACCTTTTCCCATGTATTCCGTGATCCTATTGCTAAGGCAATATTCTATGCTTTGTGATGATATTTTTTCCGTGTAAATGCAACCATCGCATGATAAATACCATCGTCGGACGTCCACGGTTGTTGACTCCGCTATGCTCTAACATCACTCGTGGGAGTTTTCACTGTTGTTTCGCCGTTTTGACAGACAGAGTAGAATACACATAAACCAATCAAAATGACGATTACATTTTCGATCCTCTCAAGACTACGTGGAGACGCATAGAAAAATGGCTGCGCCTACATAACCTAAATGTCATTCTGTTCATCGTCTTTAAAAATCTAAACATTACCGAAGTTTGGAATCAAAATGCAGCAAGGAGCAGTACGATTTCATATTTACTGATCTTAAAACTAGAAATAAAGAAGCGTCATGTCACAGGGAGAGAAAAACATGCAGCCAGTCCGGGCCTCAAATCCGGGATCTCTCGCTTACATGGCAACCACAACTCAGCTTACCGGGGCGCTTACATGTTACATCTCCAATTGAGTGCACATAACATGAAATCTTTCGTAAACGTTTCCCACCACCTGACTTCACTGACAACAAATCAATTCCTCTTTTTAATGCACGAACGTTATCTTTCTTGAACTCACACAACTTGTCAAATTTAAACAATTTACACGCCATGGTTAAGTCAATAGTCAGTTGTAGTGTGTTCCATATCGAGGGATCTGTTAAGATTTTAGGCGCAGTGCAACACTGTTTTGCATCCAATCAGAAACAATATTGGCTATCTCTCAAAACTGCGAAACGGCAGTAAAAAATCGAACGGGTGATGTTGGATCCTAGCGGTCTCAACAACCTTGGGTGTCCGACGCTGGATACATATATAACACGGTCAGCATATTATACATTTCTATATGAGCATTCAGCATGCCACACTATCAGTGAACAAGTCTCTGTTGGAGTCCAGAGACGTATACACACCTAATCAGGAAGAACGAAGTTTGTTCTAAATTAGATCCCACCCCCTTACTAATAGTGATTCATTTTAAATACACATATGTGATTTATAATTGTTCAATAGAAGAATTTATAGATCGTGTGAGAATTTCCGGTAAAAACAAACGTGTTCCAGCAGTTTCTATACAACTAGTGGATCATGATCGTGTTCTACGGCTAGTTTTGCTTGCTTTATATGCAAGTAAATTCTCAAGTCAATAAACATATATCCTGATGAAATTCAGTGTTCAACCTTTGTTACATGATTTAACACCTTCCCGCCTGTATATGCAATGTGTCACAATCGGAGCAGATATCTTTTGAAAACATTGTAGCAAAACGGGATTTGGCCATAATGAGCATTTCCCTTTTGTCGCAATATTTTAAACTCAGTTCAGTAATTGTACTTTCATTTTGCCCGAATGTTTTTAAAGTCGTCTGCTGCAGATTTGTTGAATGTGGGAAGGGAATAACGATGATAATGCCCTCTCTCTAAAAATAATATCGTTTGGCACTTTCTATAGGCGAACAGTTTTCAAAGCATGCTGGGAAAAAGAAGAAAGTGCGCGTAAACTTCTAATTTCCGCACACACATGTCATATTTTGTTCGGTTTCAGGTTCATGCTATCATATGTCTAGATTATCGTTTCGTTTCTTCAAATGTTTTCAGTTTGGAGTAGTCCGAAAATCGTTTCAGAGGTGCGTTCATAGTAAACACAAGGCGTTTGTTAGTTTGAAACGCTTTAATTTTATTGGTTGATTTGCTAACGGTTGCTAACGTTACCGTTGACATTTAACGCCGTTCTCACGTGTTTCCAGGCGTTCTCGTACCTGAACCCGATACATTATTCGACCTACGTTACTGGCTAACTTGCCATATAACATAATCATCCATATGAGTCGTCCAGCGACAAAACCAACATTGTGGACTCTATCGACCCGGATCAGCCTAAGCATGCCGCGCAGGCTAACCCGGACAGACAATTTTCACTTTCTGTGGATTTTGTGTTTCAGAAATCATGACTCTATACCTCTATCCCCCTGAGACGGAATGTGTCGGCCCGGATTAGCCTTCGCGAACTGCGCAGGCTGATCTGGTTCGATACATTACGCAGAGGCCATTATGTTGGTTTTATCAGGAAACGGCTCAATTATAGTAGCGAGTCAAACTGATCATTTTATAAACCATTGAGTATAATGGAGGATTGAACTCACGACTCCTTGACAGATAGACCACGTCGTTACCGGCTGTGATATGATCTGAACGCGACTATTTTTTCAATATGCAGACAAAGTTAGACACATCTGCATCAGACTACCATTGAACACATTGTAACAATATGCCATATTGATTTCAAAATTGTTAAATAATTATACTCTCATTTAAATATATCTTCTACATTATTGCAAATGTATTATCAACGCCATCTGCTGAAAAATATTGTATTAGGTAAAAAAAAAAAAAACATTAAAGCATTTTTTATACTTTTTAGGGACCGATTTCGGACGGCAATCAACGTTCTAGGAGATGCTTTTGGGGCTGGAATAGTGGCCCATTTATCTGGATATACGACTAACCATTTAAATAGAACTGAATATACTAACATAGACAACAACGAAGGTGACAATGAATCTATCGCCATACTGATCAAAGACTCAGATGCAGTGTAGACATTAGCAGTCGGATCATTGTCACGTTTAACCCTTTCTCACATACAACTTTTCTTTCCGGACGATTTTTCAAAAACTATGTTGAATATACGGATAATCCTTTTAAATGAAAGAAAGTATAATTTGAGCCGTCCCGCGAGAAAACCAAGATTGTCGACTCTGCGTAAAGTATCGACCCGGATCAGTCTAAGCATGCCGCGCAGGCTTACCCGGATAGACACTTCGGCTCCTGTGGGTTTTCTGTTCCAAGAAGCATTACTCTATACCACTATCCCCCTGAGACGGAATGTGTCGGTCCGGATCAGTCTGCGCGGACAGCGCAGGCTGATCTGGATCGATGCATTACGCAGAGGCCATAATGTTGGTTTTCTCGCCGGACTATTTATTTTTAGTATAGACTAGGAGATATTTTATATAATTTAATGATGAATGTCTCTTTTTCTTACAATATTTCAAAAGTTGTCTGCTGGATATGCGGTTTGCGTGTGGGAAAAGTATTGGCGTGATAACATAATAAAACACAAACAGCAGACAAGTTTCCAAATCGTTATGTGGGAACCCCGTTCGCTTAGTGCATATAACCCTGTCTCCACCATGTTTTCTTTATCAAAGTACAACGTTGAACGCAGAACTCGTATTAAATATGTTGTTTTTTCTGGCTCGAATCTCGTAAGATCTTCCCACACCCTTGGTTTGCACCAGTATTCCTAGTCTGGTTCCCGACTTCCTGTGATAGTAAGGAACGTCTAGACTACAGTATTACACACAAAAAATTTCCAGGCGACTGACTACCGTAAACACATGCAGATTTTTTTTAATTATTTCGTGTAAGGCAAAATACCAATATATACCCGATACGCATACATGTACGAGTCGAGACTCATAGTTAAACTTTTCCAATGTTCATAGCCTCGATAAAGTCGACGGCGAGTTAGTTTATCTTCAATGCAAGGATTTTTGTCAAAAAAGCGATGAATTGGATACATAATATACTTGAAAAAATATATCATTTAAAAAAATACATTTTTGTGATGGTGTTATGTATTGCGACTGGTTGGATGATCTATTTGAATCAATACAGAATCAGGTAAACAACCTTATTTTTTTTTTTTTTTTAAAGATAATAATAATAATGATTAAAATAATGATGATAATATTATTATTAATAATAATTAATAATGATGATGATAATAATAATAATTGTTATTATTATTGTTATTATTATCATAATAATAATAAAAATAAATCAAATAACATAATAATAATAACAATAATATAAACTATAATAATAATAGGAAGAGTAATGAGTTACGGTTTAAGTTTTGTGATGAAACTGGTTGCCTAAAATGGCTGAGAATAATGCAGAAGTATTAAGTTTGATAATTTCTATGGACATTTTACACAGTAAAACCTAAATAATTGATGCGTTTCTTATTTGTTTTCCTTTGCGAATACCTATGTTGCGCGAAGGCATAGCATTTGGATGATTCAGCCGAAAAACCTAGGCTATGGTGGTATCGAAATAATGAATTTTCTTTGATAATATTTGCTATCATTTGATATCAAACGTTGACACTAAAGAGAAAAACCCCATACATAAGGACCAGGAAATTGTCTTAAAGGTCAACTTACGCCAAATACATCCCCGGCCATGCTGATCTTCAACTAAATAGTCCAGAAAAAAGACTTTGTGTTTGTGTAGAAATGAGTAGAAATGTTTGTGTATAAATGCATAGAATATATGAAATTGAATCATTGGCCATTCTTTAGTATTTTGACCTTGTTTAAAGTGAAAGTACAAAATGTGAAGAACCAGTTTCGTGACAGTCCGATTTTCGTCCGAAATGACAGTGACCATTTTTGCTGGGTTAATAATATGTCTTGCACAGTACATGACCCCCCATTTTCTTTGGTAATTCTTTTCAATTATATTTTGTTGATCCACATGAGAAACGCTTAGAAAGTATGACAATTGAGGGTTGAAAGTGGTTGATTTATATGGAAACAAAGAAGGAATTTATTTTGTGTGATGTAACTGAACAATTGTTGATATTGGCAAGTGTATAACCAGAATGGCCAGTGCATCTGTGAAAGTCTCATCTGGTTCTGCACTGTTTGCCATTCAGTCATAAAATGTTTCAAGGAGCCTCTTTTAATAATTTTAAGATTAAAGGTACCGAACCCCAGAAAATGCATAGTATAGTCAAAGTTTTAAAACTGTTCAAAAGTTGTCTTGAAATATTAAGATAAAATCACAGTAATAATTTCACTTTCCAGTACCAAAAACATCTAAATGTTGATCGTTTATGCTTCACTTTCAAGTGACAATTTTTCAACATTTACTGCCAAAATAGTTTTGAATTCTACGTATTACTTACTTTGTCGTCACTATTAGCAATATTTGCAGAATTTCAACATTTCAAAATTTTGATCCAAGCTCGACCAACATGATTTCCGATGTTTGACAACCAATAAAACAGGCGTCATTTATATTCCATTATTGTTCTAACAGTCTATGTAGAAAAGTAGCCAGTTGCTTGGAAAGACTATTATGTGAAGTACTGTTGTTGTAAAGCTATGGAATACATGAGAATGTTTACCGGCTTAAACAAATGTTGAAATCAACATATACACCTGTATCAGAAAAACTTACCGATGGTAACGGAAAAACACCATTCAAAATCATAGTGATTACAAATAGTTTTCGGCGATAGCTGTTTAACCTCAGTGTTGACCTAGATGTTAAACAAATGATCTAGATTGTAGACCAATCAAATGTTGTATTTAATGAATAATGTCGTAAAAATAAAGGAAATGAAACGTTTTGATTGGTTCAAAGTTAAGTTGGCGATCCTACGTGAGGCATTAATGAGGTAAAGTTTTAAAATGAAATGTTCTGCATACTAACCTTTAATTGTTTTCCTTAAGAAATACATTTCAGTGAACAAAATCAGTGAACACGTTTGAAATATAATATTTAAGAGCAAAATACTAATTATTTTTGAAACATAAATTTTCAGTTATTTATCGTCAATTGAAACTTATACACCTCTTGGAAGCCTCGCGTAATCTCTGTCATGTGTCGGCCCTGATTGCACATGTTCCATTTCCTAGTGTTTTCTCATATTGATCGCCGTTTATCTTTTTTAAAAATATTTCTTGTTTTAAATAATGATAATCTAGTAATTGTTATGAGTTATTAATTTGATATGCTTTGGGAAATCACCAACAGGCAGATGAATAAGGTAAATTTATTCATTCCATGGGGTAAACATTTTCCCTCGTAATGGTAGCCGACAACTTTTAAAATATCCAGCAAAATCTCTATACGAAAATGTATATGTTTACCGAAGTAAATAGAAACATTGTGATTCCGTAGTATTAATTCGAAGATGTTTTAAAATGCACATGCATAAAGGAAAGGGTTAACTATAACATGTGCAGCCAAGCAAGCATACACAAATATTCCTCTTGCTAGATATCGTTTTATTTGAATGAAGGTAAAGTCTCAAAATAAATTACCCTTTAAATATTGCATACTTAGCATTTACCCGTATCCTACTATACGTATATATTTCTTTATTTCCTCCATAAATTGAAGATTTACAAAAGCACATGTGTATACAAGAAATTCACAATTCAATGGTAATGAGAATAATATTAACATTCATACACCCACATACACGCACGTACAACCACATTTTCGCACATAAACCTCACACATACTCAATAACTGTCAAAAATGAATATTATTTACATATAATACGTCCCATGGCTAATCCAACTACCAAAATAGTAATTGCAGCGGTTAAATAGAGATAAAACTCACATTAGCCGCTGCATACTTAAAGCGAAAGCGAAAATAAAGTTGAATAACCCATGGAACGTGTCAGTGCTTTGAAGAGCAAAATTCATATTTAATTACAAGTATAAAGTTTCCACGCAACTTTTTTTCTTTTTTTTTTACATATAACACGTCCCATGGCTAATTGATTACCATTAGACTGAGCCGAGCCCCGGTAGCTCAGACGGTAGCGACGCGGGCTGACACTCCATTATACTGAACCGCCTCGATGGTGTATTGGTAGAGCATACGCCTCGAGTGCGGTAGGTCGCGGGTTCAGTCCCCGGCTGGGTCATACTAAGTACTTAAAACATGGTAGTAATGGCTGCCCTCCTTTGCGGTAAGAGTTGTAGGGTTAGCATCACGACTGATTGGCTGGTGTCAGGATATATAGGCCATAACTTACCCCGGAAACGCCGTGATATAACTGAACAATTGTTGAAAGCGGCGTTTAACACCGAAAAATCAGCCGTTAGACTGAGTGGCAGCAAGCCCTAAATTGCTAGTGCCGACTTTAACAAATGTGAGAGTGATTATCAATTCAACCTCACAACATGTCCAATTGAATAAAAAATATAGCCAGTTTCAGTGAAATAATTTGTAACATGTTGAACATTCTATCCTTAGATGTACAAAACCAAAATTAGATCTAACATCCTTTTCGCAACTTTAAGAACAGTTATTAAATTAAATATTGCTTGATCAGGGATTGGTGTAAGTTGGTAAATTGTTCGTTTCAGAATAATGGCTATTTCGTCATTAAGCTACACGATCAAAAGCTTGATGGGCACATAAAAGACACGCAGATACATTACAATTGTACTATTGTTCTCTTTACAATATGTATTTGCGCAAATATGACTTGTTTTAGGTTTTGCAAGATTATGTTTTACATGGCAGATTTCCGACAAAGTGCATTTGGAAAAGATATTTAAACACTAGAATATCAAGTTATTTTGTTAACGAATGGAATGAGAGAACTACTGCTCCGGAGCTTGAGGTATATAGACAAATACAGCAGCAGCTCTCTGTGAGTCCTGTACGGGATTTAGCTCAACACAGTTAAAGTATGCTTTCTGTCTGCTTTTCTGTGGCTCAGATGATAGCCTTTCTATCTTCCACAGACTCGACGTGTTCTAGGTGTGGAATAACTGACATAACATGTTGTATAATAGAGCTTATTTTAATTGCAACTGTGTGCAGACTTTTAAGCTCATTTTCGAAGAATGTATTAATCGATAATTCGATTTTATTGCGACTGAGTTTATTAACTCTCTACATGGAGAGGAGTATGTTAGAGCTCTGTTTGGTTTGGACCCAAATTTGGAACGTCTTCTTCAGGGAAAAAATTAAATGTTTTTTAATGTGGTTGCATTGTTCTCCATGATGCATGAAATTGTTACAGGTAATTTATGTAACTTTGTCAATTCTGTACATTATGGAACTTATATTGTCAATTTGAATATGCAAACTCCCTTTTTTTGTACAGTTTTGCAGGGACGTAGATAAGATCATCTACTGCAATCTTTTTTGCCTACACTTATCAAATATTAGAGTTATTTGAGGAGTGTGGTTATATCTGGATTCTGCTTTTGAGGGGGTAGATAGACATTTGTATTTATACATACTCATCCTGTACCACATCAGGACTGCTGCCACATTATTTGTGTCCTAAGATTGTGTAAGGATTTCAGATGAGGCTGAATTTATCAATAAGAACATTCTCATTTCCTGCATTTCTTACACATGAAGTATATAAACTCACCTTGAACTCTTCTTCCGTGCACTTATTTTGTTTCGGAGAAGTTTTCAATCTTTTCTATCAGATGATAGGCATTGGCTTTGATATAAGTGTGGTAATTTAAAGAGATATTTTATTTTTGTGTATTACATTTTCTTTTTGTTCTTTTTTTCTTTTTTTCTTTTTTTTATCAATGTGTTCATCTTTGTATGATCTTCATATATTGGAGGGAAATAAAGATTATATCATAAATCGAAACCTTTTTGTCTCAGATAGTGTTTAATATATTAATATTAATATATGTTATAACTACAAATGCGTAAACAATGCGCAAGTCCATGCACTCATATGAATTTACTCCTATGTATTGGTTATATACTTATTCACCCTCTCGTTTTAAATTATAAAACATTTAATAAATCGCCATTTTCTATTTTACAAACACTTATTGTGTATTCGTGCATCACACAAGTTAACAAGTCAAACAATAATACACAAATAAAAGCCGCTGCAAGTGAAAGGAGTCTGTCTGCGTTTTATGACATGAAAGTCTCAGAGAGCCTTTGTAGCACATACTATCGAGGAGTTTTCACCGCCTGACGACATAGTTTGATACCTTTATATGAGTCATATCTCATTGGTTTCATACACATGTACCCTTGCAAAATCAAATTGGCAAAATTAGTCATAATCCTTGGCATTACATTTTAAATGACGCTCAGTATGTAATTGGAGTAGAAAAGAGAAGGTTTTTCATTATACTCGGCAACCCTTAGCCTCTGCTACTTTGTTTTTCAATTCTTAAACACACGTTTTGTGATCGCCATTTAAACTCGCCAGGTACACTTGGAAGTGCAATTGTTCAGTTTCACAATGGTGTTCTTAGAAAAGACTACTTGACTGCTTCTAAAGAATGGATTGAAAATAAAGTTAAGTATGTTTCTATTGAGGGAGTGCACCAGTACTTTGAGTGTTTAAAGTAAAACGCTTATGCATTGTCTTGTAGAATCCAAGTAACACACTTCAGAATCGATAAATCCTTTGTAAAATTGTTCTGCAAAGGCAATATGACTGCAATACTGATGGTCTAATGTCTCAGTTGCTGCTGGTAAGTCTTATAATGTGTGTAAGTCCATCCAGGACAATGTTGGAACAGTCAAGGGATTTTGAATGAGAACAGATTTGTTCATGTAAAGAGAAATTTACCTGTATAAAGAGAAGTCAATTATACGTAGATCTGATTTTGCAATTAAGTAAATATAATTATGTTATATGATACTATAACTATAATTGATTGTATATATATATATAAAGCAATTATAAAGTTAAAAATACGATTCTTAAAATAAATCAGCTTTCGATAAAAAAGCATAAGGCACCAATCAAATATATTTGGCGTTTTAAAAGTAAAGCTTACGACTTCAAAAAGTATAGCAGGATTACCAAAAAAACTCAGAAAAAGTAAGTTCCAAACATTCATTGTCATTCCATGCTGGTGAACTTATATTTCATCCCTAAATATATCAAAATTAAGTTGCTTAATTTCTAGTCAACGCGTAGTTTAACAGATTCATAGAAAAATAACTAAATATACATGTAAGCTGGTATACGTAGGCATTATGGCTGGATTCCGATTACAAATGTAACCGGCTAATTGTTCAAATAATACTGTTATATGATCATTATATAAACAAAATCAATTAGTTTGTGGAATTAATTGAATTTACATATTTCTTATATTATTAGCGCAACTTGTATTTAACATTTTATTTTATATTTTGCTACGAGATTAAAACCTGCCTTCATCTGTATTTCATTGTACAATTATAATTCCTTTCTATGCTTGATCGTACATATCAGTCATCAACAAATAGTTTACAAATCGGTTTATGTAAAAATGTAAAACAAAACCTCACTTATACTTGTCTAAATAGCCACAATAATCGTATTTTAATCAAACGCAAAAAAGTGATTATGTGATGACTTTATATAGCTTGATTTTAGTAAAAACCGCGAAGATATTTTTTGTGTAAGTGTTATTTGTTAAAAAACAAACGATGCTTTGGAAACGTAATCGATATGAAAGACGAAATCGTTTTAAATACATTGTTGTGATAGTTGTATGTCTTGTGACAGGATGGATGATCTACATGTATGTTAAACAGATCCAGGTAAAATTCTAAAGTATAATATTTATTCTAATTCTATGAAAATAAATATATATACTTTAGATAAAAATAAAATAATATTTTACCGACGATATGGGAAAGACGCAAGGTGCCAAGACAAAATGTTGTTTGCAGTACTGGTACAAGGAAATACACGAATAGGTGTTAATTGTTTTTTCTAAAAAAAATCAGTTAAAGAATTACATGTCACGACATATATAATGTGAACTGATATAACTGTAAAGCTGTGTTTATGATTTCAGGAAGTAGAAGTCTATATGTTCAGCAAAAATGAAAAGTAGTAGGATCTCTTAAACAAGAGGACCATAATGGTCCTAAATTGCTCACCTGATTTAATAGAAATCACAGTTTTCAATGTTCGTAATATATGCATACAAGGGAAACAAGCATTGTGTTCATTTGTGCCAAATTATTTTCAAATTAGCCGTATATGTTTGGACATATAGATTTTAAACAAGTAGATTTTAAAGTGTTCACTATATATACATCTAAGGACAACAGGCTCCGCCCCCTGTCCACATATTTTTCTACGACATGCTTTTAAATGAATCAGACTATTTTGAACACATTTATATAGGGTCACCTAAGAAAAGTTTTTGGCAAACTATTTTCTAATCGGCCCACCGTTTTTGTACGAGAAGATTTTCTAAGTTTTCTTTATATATACATACAAGAAACGCCGCCATGCGACGAAAACCAGGTTCTCAAAGATTGCCAGGAAATCTTCAGCCTGTGTTGTGAGAATTATAATCAAACGTCTGTGTTACATGTTATGGGTTTCAAAGAGCATGCCAAATGTTGCCAAAACGTTTCCATTTTAGGAACAGTTACATGAATGTTTAGTTGTATATAAATGTATACTGTATCGAAAGAATTTAGTTTAAACTGTTTTTTCGATTCTTAGTAACATCGAGATTGACCTTGAACCAATGGGCCCAAAATGAATCCATGAAAGGTCTCCATAAATTTTTTCTACATTCCAAGTTTGGTAACAATATGTCAACCGAAACTAAATGTATTAAGTTTCAGCTGATTTTCTATTTTTAGTAACAGCGACCTTAACCGTAACGTAATCCCATTAAAAGGTCTCCATAAACTCTTTCATACATACCAAGTTTAGTTACAATATGTCAACCGTCACTAAAGAAATTCAGTTTCAACAGTGTTTCTATTTTTAGTAATAACGACCATGACCTTGTCCATAGGGACGCAATCCCATGAAAAGTATCCATAACCTTTTTCTTCTACCAAGTTTATTTACAATAACTGTAACTAAAGATATTCAATTTCAACCGTTTCCGTTGTTGTCTCGCCACGACGAAGTTGCGAAGGCGAGACTATATATGGTGTTACACGTCTTATATGTAAAGTAATTCAACAGGTTTGAGGGTCATATGTTTGGAATTTTGTTGTTGATTTTTGTTGTTGTATTTTCTACGTTGAAAACCTGGTTAATAAGGAAAACAAACCCCGTAACCAAAGTAACATTTGAGAAACATTAATTCAAATCGGGCCTGTATTTTTGGACAGGCAGATGTTTAAAGTTTTGTATTTTCCCTTTTTCTGATGCCGCAGCAACCATCGTTCTGCATGGAATTGAACAACTGTATAAGAGATACACCTATAATTGATTAAGGAACATTCCTGTGAAATTCTTTTGAAAACGGTCCATTGATTTTAAATGAGAGGTTGTTTGTAGGAAAATGTGAACGGACAGACGACGTCTACAGACGGCGGACGGTGGGTTATGTACATAGATAGTTCGTGGTCTCCCTTATACATTAAGTTAAATTTGAGCCGTTCCACGAGAAAATCTACATTTTGCAGTCCGCGCAGGCTATCCGGGCGGACACATTCCGTCTCAGGGGAAAAGAGGTATAGAGTAATAATTCCTTGAACAGAAAATCCACATGTGGCGAAAAGTTTTTGTACGGGTTAGCCTGTGCGGCATGCTTAGGCTGATCCGATACCTTACGCAGAGTCCACAATGTTGGTTTTCTCGCGGGACGGCTCATATCAATATATCTGCGTAATGTATCGACCAGATCAGCCTGCGCTGTCCGCGCAGACTGATCCGGCCGACACATTCCGTCTAAGGGGGGATAGATAGAGTAGTGATTCCTGAAACAGAAAATCCACAGGAGGCGAAAAGTGTATGTCCGGATTATCCTGCGCGGCATGCTTAGGCTGATCCGGATCGATACTTTACGCAGAGTCCACAATGTTGGTTTTCTCGTAGACGGCTCATTTGATATTAGTACATGTTTGTAAGTACATAGAGAAAATAATACATTTTAAATTTTCAAATAATGTAATGAAAATTCAATTTCTTAGGTTATCATTCATCGGAAAGAAAATACATATAAATGGGACTAACGGTGTTTTTATTATATATTATTGTTTTGTCCTTTTTACTTTTGGGGTTTGAAAAAGTACCTTAAGAGAGGTTTTGTAACTAATATCTTACAAGTGTCCAACGTTCTTTATTAGATTCGGATGATATTGTGAAATTGTTACTATTACAGGCCGAAAGTAATCTTGAAGGTTGATTTATGGAACGCCGTAGCTGTCTTATGTTGAGATATCTTATGTTATTTTGTCAAAGTGTCATGCTATCTTGTGCATAGAACATGTCATTATGTCAATAGAACATGTTATTATGTCACACGCTCATGTCATTATGTCAAAGTGCCATGTCATCTTGTCAATATGACGTGTTATTATGTCAAACTCTCATGTTATTATGTCAAAGTGTCATGTTATCTTGTCTAAATGACGTGTTATCTTGTCAAGATGACGTGTTATCTTGTCAAGATGACGTGTTATCATGTCAAACGATCATGTTATTATGTCAAAGTGTCATGGTATCATGTCAATATGACGTGTTATTATGTCAAACGATCATGTTATTATGTCAACGTGTCATGGTATCTTGTCAGTGTGACGTGTTGTCAAAGGGTCATGTTATCTTGTCAATATGACGTGTTATTATGTCAAAACGTCATGCTATCTTGTCAATATGACGTGTTATTATGTCAAAACGTCATGCTATCTTGTCAATAGGACATGTTATTATGTCAACCATTAATGTTATTATGTCAAAGTGTCATGCTATCATGTCAATATACCATGTTGTTATGTCAAACGCTCATGTTATTATGTCAAATTGTCATGCTATCTTGTCAAAAGAACATGTTATTATGTCAAGCGCACATGTTATCTTGTCAATAGAACATGTTATTATGTCAAGCGCACATGTTATCATGTCAAAGTGTCATGCTATCTTGTCAATCTGACATGTTATTATGTCAAACGGTCATGTTATTTTGTCAAAGTGCCATGCTATCTTGTCAATATGACGTGTTATTATGTCAAACGATCATGTTGTTCTCTGACTGTACCATCTTGTTAAACAAGTATGGTATTATGTTCACACGACGTTATGTTGTTGACGAACTTTTATTGGCGCGAAACCACAATTCAAAATGGCGGAAAGCGACACAATATGTAGCGGGCAAATTTCCGCAACTCTTTCGCGTGCCGGATTGCCGGCACTTACAGACACTTTTCTGAAGGAAAAGATTGAACCAAACATCATTTGCTCGATGACTGATGAGGATTTGACCCGTTTGGGAATAAGTACAATTGGAGAACGGATACGCCTACGAGAAAGCGCGAAACTAGAGGTTCGTAGATATTTTTATGCCCCCGGAATCACTGATTCGGTGGGCATTTAGTTTTTGGCCTGTCTGTCTGTCTGTCTGTCGAAAAAAACTTTAACCTTCACCACTACTTTTGAACCATAACAAGTACGGCTTCCATATTTCACATGTGTATTCCTTGTGACATGACGTTTCTGTCAGTACCAAGATTTTTCACCTTGCGACCTTGACCTTTGACCTACATTTTGAAAACTTCTTTGTCTGTGGCAAAGAAAACTTTAACCTTCACCACTCCTTTTGAACCGTTACAGGTACGGCTTCCATATTTTCATGAATCACCGATTCGGTGGGCATCTAGTTTTTGGCCTGTCTGTCTGTCGAAAAAAACTTTAACCTTGACGACTTCTTTTGAACCATAACAGGTACGGCTACCATATTTCCCAAAAAGTTCAAAGAAACGTCCAGAAATTAAAGACTGGACAATTTTGAACGTCCGGAATTTCCAACTTATGCCCGAAAACTTTGAGAAAATCCCTATACACACACTGTACTTAGACAACCCCTCGATAAATGTGTAACATGTATATTTAACGCGAGTCAGCTGTGTTGTGTAATAAATCTGGACTACTCACGTATTTCAAATTTACAGAGACCAATATAACTGAACCATAATAAAACGGAATTATACCTATATATATATTAAACTGACAGTCTGTCGATTACAGTAAGTGATTAACCATTTTCTTTAACTCATCCAAATTGAAAACATAAGTCTCTCGCTTTCCGGGCTATTGCTGTACCGACAGAGCTAACCAGGCCGCTTGCACATATTCATCTGGAGTAGGTTACCAACTACACATAGTTACATACACCCCCAGAACAACAGTATTCATCCTTGAATTTCTAATCTGATACACCTATAGATCATTTGTGGTACGATCCCAAAGCACCTACAGTCTAGTCATGGCCCCCTGTTGGGTGCCAAATGTAACCAGACATTGAAAAATATGCAGCCAGTCCGGGACGAGGGACCGCCCGCTTACAGGGCGATTTGCTTTACCCCCTGAGCTATAAAATTTAAAACATGTACTGACAGAGTGAAAACAGTGTAGTCACTACGAGCATTTTGAATTCTTCCTACACTGTTTTTAAAGGCCTTCTGTATCGGGTTCGGGAAAATGTGGTATTATGGAGCATAGGGTTAATTCACTTCTTATCAGTAATGGGTGAATTATGTTTACATTTACTTCAACAGAGTGAAAAACAATGCAGGAAGAGTTAATATTGCTTGTGACAAGCAATCTGAACTCTCCCTACTGTTTTTGAAGCCTTCTGTATTGGGTGCGGGAAAATGCTGTACTATGGAGCAAAGGGTTTTTGTTTGAATGGGGTTTAATGCTGTTTCAACAAAGTTTCAGTTATATACAGCAGTCAGTTACCCTATTACCATGCTTCCTGGGATTTTAACCAACTGTACTCCACACAAATACTCTGCAAGTGGCTGACATGACATGTCCCTTTATGGCATGTATGCCAATCAACATATTTGTGTCGTCATTGCACACTGTCCTCTCTTTCAAGTTCTCAAAGAGCCATTTTTAAAACCAAGTTGTGTAATGGCTCGATGGGGACTATTAACTTAATTAAGGGTGATTATGGATTATAATAATAATGAGTTAGGAATTCTCATAGTTACAGGTATGAGCTATATTATTTAATGACATTCAATTAAATCTTTCCTCCATAAGAATTTTATTGGACTCAAAATTTAAAGCATTAATTCAACACTTATCAATAATGGGTGAATTATGATTACATTACTGAAAAAGTGGAAAACAATGCAGGAAGAGTAAAGATTGCTTATTACGAGCAGCCTTAAATCTTCCTACACAGTGTTTTCAAAGGCCTTCTATATTTGATGCGGGCAAATGTGGTATTGATATGGAGCAATAGCGGTTTTCCAGCATTCATCCGAGAACAAAATTACATTTTTAGCTCGACTATTCGAAGAATATGAGGAGCTATACTACTCACCCTGGCGTCGGCGTCCACGTCACACTTTGGTTAAGGTTTTGCATGCAAGTACTTAAATACTACATGTATTGCATTGAAACTTTCTACAACCCTACTAAACTATCACACATATAGATTATCAAGTTAGATAACTGTATCCTGCATTTTATGCAAGTTATGGCCCTTTTTTACTTAGAAATTCTGGTTAAAGTTTTGCGTGCAACTAAATTAAGAGTCCATATCTCAGTATTTACTTGATGCATTGCATTGAAACTTTATACAACCCTACCCAAGCATCACACCTATGTAGATTATCAAGTTAGATAACTCTATCCTGTATTTTATGCAAGTTATGGCCCTTTTTTTACTTAGAAATTCTGGTTAAAGTTTTGTGTGCAACTAAATTAAGAGTTCATATCTCTGTATTTACCTGATGCATTGCATTGAAACTTTCTACAACCCTACCCAACTATCACACCTGTGTAGATTATCAAGTTAGATAACTCTATCCTGCATTTTATGCAAATTATGGCCCTTTTTTTTACTTAGAAATTCTGGTTAAAGTTTTGCGTGCAACTAAATTAAAGAGTCCATATCTCAGTATTTACTAGATGCATTGCATTGAAACTTTATACAATCCTACCCAACTATCACACCTATGTAGATTATCAAGTATGATAAACTGATCCTTGCATTTTATGCAATTTATGGCCCTTTTTTTACTTAGAAATTCTGATTAAAGTTTTGCATACACTACATTAAGAGACCATCTCTTAGTAACTACTTAAAGCATTGCATTGAAACCTTACACAGTCCTTCCCAACCATCACACCTATGTAAACAATCAAGTATGATAACTCTATTCAGTATATTTTGCAGTTTATGGCCCTACTTTAACTAGAAATTTGGTTAAAGCTTTGCATGCAACTACATTAAAAGTCGATATCCTAGTATTTACTTCATGCATTGCTTTGAAACTTTATGCAACCCTTTCCAACTATCACACCTATGTTGATTTTCAAGTTAAATAACTCTATCCTGCATATTATTCAAGTTATGGCCCTTTTTGGACTTATAAATTCTGGTTAAAGTTTTGCATGCAACTACATTAACCCTTTTCCTCATATGGCAATTTTACAGCAGACAACTTTGAACGTATTTTGTCAAAAAATAGAAAATCTCCATAATTGAATGGATAACCTATGACCAAAAGTGGAAAACATTGTGGTAAAAGGAGAAATTGCATGTTTTGTGCAATTTCTTCTTTTGTCACTATGTTTTCAAAAGGCCGTCTGCTGCAGAGGCGTCAGAAAGCGTCTATATGAGGGAAAGGGTTAAGAGAACATATCTTAGTAACTACTTCCTGCATTGCATTGGAACTTTATACGATAACTCTATCCAGCATTTTATGCAAGTTATGGCCCTTTTTGGACTTAGAAATTCTGGATTAAGTTTTGCAACTACATTTAGAGTGTAATCTCATTAACAACTTGAAGCATTGTATTGAAACTTTATACAACCTTTCCCAATTTCACAACTATAAACACAACCAATTAAGATAACTCTATCCTGCAGATGATGCAAATTGTTGCCGTTTTTTTACTTAGAAATTATGGTTAAAGGTTTGCGTGCAACTACATTAAGAGTCCATATCTTATTAACTACTTAATGCATTCCATTGAATGTTATACATCCCTTCCTAACTATCACTCCTATTAAAATAATTAAGTTAAATAACTCTATCCTGCATATAATGCAAATTATCACCCTTTAAGGAATTGTGCTTAATGTTTTGCATGTAACTACATTAGAGTCCATTATCTCAGTAACTTAAATAAGCAGTGGAATAGTCGAGCTCGCTGTTCTCCGACAGCTCTTGTTACAATGATCGTCATTAAGGCATATAATGGAAATTCAATCATAAATAAATGAAACGACACAATTTTAAGAGAATATAAATCATATAGCAAAGAACTCATAGCTTGGAAAGCAGCAGATTTTCCTAAGCTTTAAAATCCATTGGCTGTACAGTTTGGTGCTAAAAATATCGAACGTATTGCATTGAAAATTGAGGGATATGCATTGTGAATTTTATGGACTGTGTCTGGTGTCAAAATCGAATTAAGATTGATTGGATCGGATTAATGCAGCTCTAATGGTTTATATAGTTATATTTCAATGTATGTTGATAGAAACTTTTCTCACTGAACAAGTCAGTTTAAACTAATTATTTTTTCATATCAATTCTAGATTTCCAACACCAACAACCCTAGTTCAAGAATGTTTCCTGGATTTCGAAATTTGTGTAGACAAAAGGCAAACCAAAGGGTCGGAAAGAAACATAAGGCTGGTAGCTGGACAGCACAGTTTTTTTGTATAAGTTCTATTGAGCAACAAAGGACACCATCTTGTGCAGAAAAAGAAGTTCTCCATAAAACAGGACTTGGCCTGAAGAAAGTTAAAGTGTTGAGCACTTTTAATGAAGAAGAGGTAATAGACTTGTTAAAAAGTGACGAAGTGTTTCCAAAATTAAAACAAAGTGGGGGCTTTGAACTATTAAGGACAATGCAAAATGGGCGAAATCTTGTTGCAATTCCTCCCCCATGGACTTCAAATGATTTGAAAATCAATGTTGGACCTCAGGCCAGAATATATGTTAGACCGATTCAACATTCGTTATCTGTTGAACCTATAGTTGCGGCTATAAAAGAGCCAAGTGTGCAGATTGCATGCGAGAAATGTCACGTTGCGTTTGCTATTCAAGAATTAAGAGATCATGTGAGACATTGCAGTCAACCATTGGAACTGCCAGATATTAGCTCCTATGTCACTGTGGTTAATGATCAACAAATACCAGTAGATTATGAAGATGAAGATGAAGGCCAAAACCAGTATTTCAACTATGTTTTGACTGACTATTCTGAAACTTTTGTTGAAACCCAGAACTCTCATGAAGCCTCCTTTCAAAATTCTCTTGATGTTCAGAACCAGGATTCGCATGTTGAAAATCATGAAATCAACTTGCATGGCACACATATGCAGGATAGCAGTGGGCTTTCCCATGAAGCTCTGAACTCAAACGAAACACGTGTCTTTGGAGAAGTCCATGATCAATTAAATGATACAGTAAATGCTTGTATTATCTTTTGTAAAAACAACAACATAAGCAATCCAGTGGAAATACTCAGGAAAATACAACAAGAGATTGTTGTAGGAAGGCCGTTGGAGGTGGAAGATGCGGCTTCTTCAATTGAGGGTGAAACAACTTTCATAAGCATGGACAGGGATAATCTCTTAGTAACGGGCATGGAGGAGATCGGTGTCCTATCCACAGAAGAACTCGGGAAGACACTTGAAGTTCAGTTTTATAACGAGGTATTAAATATTGCCTAAGCTTTAGTAGTTTTTAGTCACACATTAAGAAAGCTTAAACATTTAGTGAATATTGCTTTTTTCTACAAATCGGTGAAATACTGAAATTGTCAGTGAGATATTTCCCGTTGTCATCTAACAATTAGTATAAATTAAGATTTGATTGTTGGAGTGTGATTTCAAAATATATCGTCATCAAACATCACTGAGAAAATTCAATATTTTGACTCGCACTTCATGTTAGTGATTATCTCACTTATCGATGTGATATATTTTGATATCAGTAATCACACTTCAACAATCAAATACCCTCTATTTAAATGCAGTCATTGTAAATAGTTAATATTTTAGTGCAAAAGCAAACCCAATTTATTTTACGCTAATCTGTAAAATACTGAAAATTATCAGTGAGATATTTCCTGATATCACTCATTGTTATGACGTGTTGTCATCTGTGAGATACTCCCAACATCACTCACTGTGCCAGAACTACCAAATAGTTTAAATGTTCAAAAAGAAAATTTGATTGCTGGAGTGTGATATTGAAAGACATCATCATAATAAGTGAGAAAATTCCATATATATTTTCTTATCAATGACTATTTATTTCGATATCACACTCCGAAGTCTTCTCCTCTGAAACCACTGACCGGATTTTAATATAGTTTAATCTGATTTGTTCCTTTGATGTTTTTAGCTATACTCGCCTTGATTTGTTCCTTTGATGTTTTTAGCTATACTGGCCAAAGGCCAGAAGAGCTTATGCCATGGCATTGTGTCCATCGTGCGTGCGTCCGTAAACAATTGCTTGTGAACGCGATAAAGTCTTAAGTTTTGATTGTATCTCAACCAAACTTAGATAGTAGTTAAATATTGATGAGAGCTCGGTTCCTTTCGAAAACCAGCCTGATCCGCCTATAGAAGACTTGATTATGGCCCTTGAAATTGTCAAAATTGCTATAATAGAGCTTGTGAACACAATAGAGGCTCCATTTACTATCTCATCTTCACCAAACTTAGATAGTAGTTAAATATTGATGAGAGCTTGGTTTCTTTCGAAAACCAGCCAGATTTGCCCTTTCATGACTGGATTATGGCCCTTGAAATTGTCAAAATTTCTATAATACAGCTTGTGAACACAATAGACCTTCCGTTTCTTATCTGCCCTTCACCAAACTTGGATAGTAGTTAAATATTGATGAGAGCTTGGTTCCTTTCGAAAACCAGCCATTTTGAGGTCATGCTCCAGTGATGTTGAGCAACACATCTTTTGGCAAACATTATACATTTAAAAAAAATCAAAGCTTCTTCACTTGAATCTCAATTCTTATTACAAAAGTTCAATTTTATAACTCTTATTCCACCATACACGACTGTTATTGTTTTTGCAAACAATGAAAAAGCAGACAAGCCATCTCGCCTGAATTATCATTGCTTGCCGCTCTGATACTGGAATAAAGAAATTATCTCTGGAACATGTTGTATTAAAATGCCTCCGGTTATGAAATTGAAAACCTTTAAATAGAGAGAACAGAATATCCCATTTTGAGAATTTGGCAGAATAAGGGTTAATAAAAAAGTATTGGGATTTTTTCTTTCAGCAAGCATGTGATTTTGGTGGACCACGAAAAGAATTCTTTCGATTGATCCAGCTTGAATTGAAAGAGAAATACTTTGATAATGGTTTACGAGATTTGTTGGCTGCAGATTATAAGACAGTTGGAATCATTCTTGGTATGTTGTTTCATCTATCGGTCAGCCTGACATACAGATATTTATACATGTTTAAGAAATAATAAATTCATATGAGTAATCTATTATGAATTGTCAAGTAAATCAGATCATGAGGCCATTAAGAAAAGTGATCTATTTACCAACATTTCAACTCCTAACTGTTGTCTAAATTACGATAGATCACTTTTATGAATTTATTATTCCTATTCTGATATGTCTGTAGTTTAAAAACCACAACAAAGAAACGGACAACAAATTATCCCCATAGCATGTTCAAGTTCACAGTGCGTGTTGAGATCATTTTGGCTTTTGCATTTACCTCCTAGGTTTTATGAAAATGGTGTATCGCTGCAGGAAAACATTTTCAATAATTAATCATATGTCATTAGCTCGACTATTCGAAGAATATGAGAGCTTTACTACTCGAACCGGCGTCTCCGTCTCCGTCGGCGTCCGGTTTAAGATTTAGGGCAAGTTGGCATTTTCATTCATAAGTAATTGTGCTAGGGCTTATAGTTACATCTTTTATCTTTCTTCACATTGAATGCTAAAGATGCTGAGTGTGACCTTCCTTTTGGGGAAAAAAACATGATTTTCGGTGGTTAAAGTTTTAGGGCAAGTTGGATTTTTTTTTTTTTTTTCTCAATAAGTACTTGTGCTAGGGCTTTCATATTTGGAATATAATTACATCTAATACCTTTCTTCATATCGTATGCTGAAGATTCTGAGTGAGACCTTCTTTTTGGGGTAAAAGACATGATTTTGGGTGGTTAAAGTTTTAGGGCAAGTTGGCATTTTCATTTAATTTTTAATTTTTCTCAATAAGAATTTGTGCTAGGGCTTTAATATTTAGAATATAGTTACATCTTATACGTTTCTTCACATTGAATGCTGAAGATGCTGAGTGTGACCTTAATTCTTTTTGGAGTAAAAAACATGATTTTCTGTGGTTAAAGTTTTAGGGCAAGTAGGATTTTATTTTATTTTTTTAACTTTTTCTGAATAAGTACTTGTGCTAGGGCTTTCATATTTGGAATATAATTACATCAAATACGTTTCTTCATATTGTATGCTGAAGATTCTGAGTGTGATCTTCTTTTTGAAGTAAAAGACATGCTTTTGGGTGGTTAAAGTTTTAGGGCAAGTTGGCATTTTCATTTAATTTTTTAATTTTTCTCAATAAGTACTTGTGTTAGGTCTTTCATATTTGGAATATAATGACATATAATACCTTTCTTCACATTGTATGTTGAAGATGCTGAGTGTGACTTTTAGGGGGTAAAAAACATGACTTTTGTTTGATTTTGAGAATTTTAGATAAATTCATAATTTTTGGTTACATTCCTTTCTAATTGTGATCATTCATTTATCAAATATAACTCTTCAACATATCAAACGGGTTTTGCATGGTGTCAGACATTTGGAAAACCTTTTTTTTAAGATTTTGCTAATTTTGTCAGTTTTAACATTGGCGTTTAGCTCAACGTTAAAGTTACATCATTCAAATCACTTCATACTTCACACATTTATTAAGGACCATCGTAAAATTAGGTTAGATAACCTCATTGTATCTTAAATATGGAGTAATGGCCCTTGATTGACTTAGGAAATTTTATTTTTAAATTATATATATTTAAATGTATGTATCTATTCAGTTGCTTTTACATATAGTGTATATAATATGATTTAATAGTACTTAAGTGCAATTTAATGAAATAGTGCTTTATGTGAATAAGCGGCATATAGTCGAGCGCGCTGTCCTCCGACAGCTCTTGTTTTTATTAGCTTGTCTATTCGAAGAATAAGGGGAGCTATTGTAGACACGTCGCCGTTGCTGTTGGTTAAAGTTTTTGTGAAAGCTAGCATTTACCCTTATAACTTACATACGCCTAGGCCAATGATCTTCAAACTTGGTCTGGACATACTTCATAGCAAGTTGGTGATGCCTACACAGTTGGAAGTTAGTAGGTCAAAGCTGAAGGTCACTGTAACTTTCTATATAGAAACATGGTTAAAGTTTTTGTGCAAGCTAGCATTTACCCTTATAACTAACATACACCTAGGCCTATGGTCATTAAACTTTGTATGGATATTCTTCATAGCAAGTTGGGGATGCCTATAAACTTTGGAGTCAGTAGGTCAAAGGTCAAGGTCACTGTGACCTTCTATATGGAAACTGTTCAGGGTTAAAGTTTTCGTGCAAGCTAGCATTTACCCGTATAACTAACATTCACTTAGGCCTGTGCTCTTCAAGTTGGAGTTACTAGGTCAAAGGTCAAGGTCACTGACCTTTCTGTAAAAAAACAGTTAATGGTTAAAGTTTTTGTGAAAGCTAGCATTTACCCTTATAACTTACATACGCCTAGGCCTATGATCTTCAAACTTGGAATGGACATACATGACATAGCAAGTTGGTGATGCCTAGAGAGTTTGGAGTCAATAGGTCAAAGGTCAAGTTCACTGTGACCTTCAATACAGAAACATTCCTTGCCTTAAAACTACTGATTGCTTAGGCCTATGACCCTGAAACTTAGTTTGGGTAATGGTCATGATCAGCACTTGACTCAAACATATCATGGGATCATAAGGTCAAAGGTCAAGGTCACTTTGCACCTTGCAATTACTTTTAACTAGTTGCATATGGTGCAACTTCTTGCACTATGGTTAAAGGTTTGCGTGCAACTACATTAAGAGCTCATATCTTAGTAACTACTTGATGCATTCTATTTAAACGTTATAAACCCTTCCTAACCATCACACCTATGAAAATAATCAAGTTAAATAACTCTATCCTGCATATAATGCAAATTATCACCCTTTAAGACATTGTGGTTAATGTTAAGCATGCAACTACATTAGAGTCCATTATCTCAGTAATCAAATAAGCGGTGAAATAGTCGAGCATGCTGTCCTCCGACAGCTCTTTGTTTCTCTAACACTTACACTTCAAACAGTAATGAGTAGGAGTTGTAGTAGTTTAAACAGTTCAGTGCAATAGCCAAATGTGGGTAATTATACATATGGGGATAGAAGAATAGATCATCTTTAAGATTGTTCTTTGTCACCAAAGCTTGCAAATCTTGTTAGAATATTATTTATTTTTGCAATTCTGTTTGCCCTTTTCAACAATTTTTCTGTAATTATAGAAGTTTGATTATTGGCCAGTACTCGGGCGATCAATTTAGGGCCATCTTTGGCCTCTTGTTTTAATGAGGTCTTTGTTCCATCAAAAACAATCATTAACTAGAATTGCGCAATCGATGGCAAGCCATTGCATATCCACGCACATACTTGTTGACCCCTAACGAGAATTTTCTACTCATCATCCTGTTCAATATGATATGCTACATGACCATGTTCTGAAAATTTCTGTTTTTGTCCCCTGTCCACTCCACCAGGGGAACAATTAAAATGTGAAAAAGTATTGTGCACTCCTCAGACCATTCAGCTATCATTTCCCAAAGTTTGAAGTTTCTAATAGTTTGGGAGGAGTTCCTTGCTAAGAAGGACAGATGCTACTTTTTACCCCTTTTTGACCACACAATGACCACCCAATGACCCCCAATTTGACCGCAAAGGTAAAATTGTAATTGAAGAATGGTCTGGGAGGAGTTCCTTGCTAAAGACGTACAGATGCGCGGGGATAATCAGAATTGAAAGTCATTGTTAACAGCATGCACACACACACATGTAGTAAAGGATGAGTTTGGTTTGTACCAAAATGCTATTAGAAAATATTGGCCCAAAAAATAGAAAATTATGTATTAACAAGCAACTGTCATTTATTACAGCCTTGACCATTCTTCAGAATGGTAAATTACCGACATTTCTTTCCCCTGAAGTGGTGGAGGAGATTGTCAAAACTGAAGAACCACAGTCCTTAGCAGTGAAGAAGCTGAGGGAAGGGTTTAATGTTCTTGGAATGTATGATGTAAGTTTCAGATATATTTTTAGCTCACTTGAGCTTTGCTCAAGGTGAGTTATTGTGATCACCTTTTGTCCGGCGTCCGTCGTGCGTCGTGCGTCAACTTCTTCTCCTCAGTAACCAGTGGGTCAATTTGGATGAAACTTCACAGAAAGCATCCTCTCAATGACCTCACCAGAATTCCTTCAAATTTTTGGGATCCATGCAAAACTCTGGTTTCCATGGCAACGAAACCGAAACCCCACACTTCAAAATTCTTCTTCTCCCAAATTCGTTGGCAGATTTTCAAATAATTTTGTAGAAATGTTCCTTGGATGACCCTCTATCAGATTCCTTCAAGCCGTGTTGATTGGTCGAAAAACATGGCCGCCAGGGGGGGGGGCGGGGCTATTTTGCCTTATATGGCTATAGTGAAAACTTAAAAAATCTTCTCCTCCGAAAGTGTAAGGCCGATTTTCAAATAATTTTGTAGAAATGTTCCTTGGGTGACCCTCTATCAGATTCATTCAAGCCATGTTGATTGGTCGAAAAACATGGCCGCCAGGGGGGGCGGGGCTATTTTGCCTTATATGACTATAGTGCAAACTTAAAAAAATCTTCTCCTCCAAAAGTGTCAGGCCGATTTTTAAATAATTTTGTAGAAATGTTCCTTGGGTGATCCTTTATCAGATTCCTTCAAGCCATGTTGATTGGTCAAAAAAACATGGCCGCCAGGGGACGGGGCTATTTTGCCTTTTATGGCTATAGTGAAAACTTAAAAAATCTTCTCCTCCATAAGTGTCAGGCTGATTTTCAAAAAAAATTGTAGAAATGTTCCTTGGGTGACCCTCTATCAGATTCCTTCAAGCAATGTTGATTGGTCGAAAAACATGGCCGCCAGGGGGCGGGGGCTATTTTGCCTTACATGGCCAAAGTGAAAACTTAAAAAATCTTCAACATCTTCTCCTCTGTAACCAGTGGGTCAATTGGGATGAAACTTCACAGAAAGCATCCTCTTAATGACCTCACCAGAATTCATTCAAATTTTAGGGATCCATGCAGAATTCTGGTTTCCATGGCAACGAAACGAAAAAAAAATCAAAATTCTTCTTCTCCCAAAGTGGTTGGCAGATTTTCAAATAATTTTGTAGAAATGTTCCTTGGATGACCCTCTACCAGATTCCTTCAAGCCATGTTGATTGGTCAAAAAACATGGCCGCCAGGGGGGCGGGGCTATTTTGCCTTATATGGCTATAGTGCAAACTTAAAAATTCTTCTTCTCCAAAAGTGTCGGCCCGATTTTCAAATAATTTTGTAGAAATGTTTCTTGGATGACCCACTTTCAGATTCCTTCAAGCCATGTTGATTGGTCAAAAAACATGGCCGCCAGTGGGCAGGGCTATTTTGCATTATATGGCTATAGTGAAAACTTAAAAAATCTTCTCCTCCAAAAGTATCCGGCCAATTTTCAAATAATTTTGTAGAAATTTTCCTAGGGTGACCCTCTATTAGATTCCTTCAAGCCAAGTTGATTGGTTGGAAACTATGGCTGCCAGGGGGCGAGGCTTATATAGCTTAAGTGAAAAAAAAATAAAAAATCAGGTGAGCGATTCAAGGGCCATCATGGCCCTCTTGTTTAGCTTACCTGAGAACGAAGTGGTCAAGGTGAGCTACATGTATTGCGATCACCTTTTGTCTGTTGTCCGTCCGTCGTGCGTCATCAACAATTCCCTTGGTAACACTCTACAGGCAACATTTTGCATCCAATCTTCATGAAAGTTTATCAGAACATACATCTTCATCAAATCTTAGACAAGTTTGAAACTGGGTCATGTGGGGTCAAAAACTAGGTCACTAGGTCAAATTGAACTTGGGTCGATAAGTCAAATTGAAAGAAAATCTTGTTAAGACTTTGGAAGTCGCATTTTTAACTTGAGCATGTTGAAACTTTGTCAGAATGTTTGTCTTAATGATATCTAGGCTAAGTTTGAATATTGGTCTAGTCGGATCAAAAAATAGGTCACTAAGGCAAGTTTGAGAAAAATCTTGTTAACACTGTAGATATTGTAATTTTTACTTCAGCAACTTGAAACTTTGTAAGAATATTTGTCTTGATAATAGCTAAGCCAAGTATGAATATGGGTCATGTCAGGTCTAGATCTAGGTCACTAGGCCAACTTAAAGAAAAATCTTGTTAACATTTCTTGAGCCGTATCTTTTAATTGAGTATGTTGAAACTTTGTCAGAATGTTTGTCTTGATTATATCTAGGCCAAGGTTAAATATGAGTCATTTCTGGTCAAAAACAAGGTCACTTGGCCAAATTGAAGGACAATCTTGTTAACACTCTGGAAGCTGCATTTTTAACTTGAGCATGTTGAAACTTTTTAAGAATGTTTGTCTTGATGATATCTAGGCCAAACACAAATATGGGTCATGTCAGGTCAAAAACTAAGTCACTGGGCCAAATTTGAGAAAAAATCTATTTAACACTCGAGAGACTTCTGCAGCTTGAAACTTTGTCAGAATGTTTGTCTTGATGATATGGAGCGATACTTGCCCTCTTGTATAAGCTTACCTGACTGCAAAATGAGTAATTGTGGTTGGTATGACAAATAACATTGCATAACTCAGGTGAGCGATCAAGAGCCATCATGGCCCTCTTGTCCAAATACTGTATGAGAAGGTACATTTTTAGCTCACCGTCGCCAACAATTTCTTAAATCAACAACTCCTCCTAAACCACATAGCTAATTTCACTTAAATGTTCCTTACATGATCCCCTTTAAAACATTGTCCAAATAATTGTATTTCATACACAATTGTGGTTGCCATGGCAACGAAAAGGAAAACATTAAAATTCTTCTTGACAGAAACTACTGGCCTTATTTAAAAACAATTTCACATAATTGATCCTTGGGTGAAGCCATTGTGAGGCTGGGGATGGTTTTCCATATATGGTTATTGTAAAAAAATCTTCTCATACGAAAACTGCTCACCAGATTTCAATATGATTTGGCAGAAATGTTCCTTGGGTGACCTTCTACCAAGATTGTTCAAGCCGTTATGATTCGTCAAAAAGCATGGCCGCCAGGGGCGCCCGGCTGCACTTGATTTTCCATATTTGACAAAGTAAAAGTTGCCTATATTGTTTAACACTTTATTCCAGTATTTTTAGCACGAGTGTTTGAGAATAGTCTGAGATATTGCAGTCACCCTTTCGTCGGTGTACACAATTTGTCTAGCTTGTCCAGAACATAACTTTCTAAGTATTAAAGATATTCAAGTGAAATTTCATATATGAATATAGGCCAGTTTGAGGAAGTGCAGTGTACAAGAACCATAACTCTAGCATCAATAATGTTTGGATTATCCAACTTCTTTTATGTTAAAAATTGCTTGTCTGGGCCATAACCTTTTAAGTATTAAAGATATTCAAATGGCCAATGACAGGAAGTGCAGTGTGCAAGCAGAGTAACTCTAGCTTCAATAATCTTTTAGTTAATGCCCTTTTTGGCCGAATTGCAACATAAATGCGGTCTATGGATTGACGATTTCTGTCCATATATCAGTCCATCCATCTGGCGTCAACATTTTGTTAATCTTTGTGTTTAGGTCCATATCTCTACTTGTCACAGGTCAATGAGATTCAACATGTGACTTAACCTTGATGAGTCCTGCATGGTTATCTACTCTGTTAGAAAATCTTTATAAACTTTACTGCAATATGATATGTCACACAGTCATGATTTGTGTCAGGAACAGTCAACTTTAACCCTGTACTTCATAGATACTAATTATTTTGCACCAATGAAACATTGTTAGGTTAACTGACCGCAAAATTGTACAAAAGGCATTTAACTCCATTCAATCAATTGACCTTTTTGTATTTCCTTTAAATAAATTTTATTTTTCAGTTGTTCATGGGTCTTCCAGTGCTGAAATTCCTCCTTCAGTCATCAGCGATTGTCATCACTATGAAGAGAGTGGTAACCATGTTAAAACCAAATTTCTCAGCAGAAGGAAGTAACGCCATTCAGTATGAAAAAGATGTTTACGGTCTTTTCATTAAGTACATGAGAGAAGTAACAGGTATCTTTTTAAGTCATAGAATACATTTGAAATATGTTTTACCAATGAAGGACACTTTCTATAAAAAGTCAAACCTGACTTAAGCAGCAATCGAAGGAAAGGCAAAATGTTGGCTGCTTAAGGCAGGTGGCTGAAATTGTCATTTTAGTAAATTATCAAGTGGCTGCTTAAACCAAGTTGTTGCTTAAACAAGGTGACTGTTATAGCTGGTTGGACAGTAAAAATTAAGTATGATGTTATCTCAATTACATTTCCCAGAGGACTGGGCTTGTTTTCCTTATATGTATATATATTGAAAACTAATTAAGAATCTTCTTGTCCAAAATTACTGGCCTGATTTAAAAAATAATTTGGCACAAATGTTCCTCTGGTGATCCTCTATCAAGATTGTTCAAATAATTCCAATCCGTTAAAAAACATGGCCGCCAGGGGGTGGGGCTTGTTTTCCTTTTATGTACAAATAGTAAATGTTTTAAAATACTTGTACAAAAGCACTGGCCTAATTTGAAAATAATTTGGCACAAATGCTCCTTGGATGACCCTTTACCAAGATTGTTCAAATTATTTTTATCAGTTGATAAACATGGCCATTGGGTGTGGCTCATTTTGCTTAAATGTATGAAGATTCAATTTTAAAAACTTTTAAAGTTCTATTAAATCAGGTGAGCGATATAGGACCATCATGGTCCTCTTGTTAAGTAATTTTTAGAAATTTAGCAGTTTGATAATGGGCCATTGATCAGGTGATAGATTTATGGCCATCTTGTCCCTCTTATTTGTGTCAAGGTCCTATGCATATTACACACTCAACTCTTGTTTATTTTTGCAAAACTAATTTTAAACACTTGCTCTGATCTAAACTTCAGCTGGAAGAAGAGGCAACATAACACTGTCCAGTATACTGCAGTTTGTTACAAGCACAGACGAAGAACCAGTTCTTGGGTTTAAGATACAGCCATCTATACAGTTTTGTGAAGTCATTGATGGATTTTTGCCAACTGCTAGTACTTGTGTGAATTCTTTGACAATACCTTGACCTACTCAAAATATCAGATTGCCCGAACGTGAACAAGTATTCAATCTGTATGACTATGCCTTTTCGAATACATTTTATGGGTTACATTAACAAGGATGATAGTAACTAACTTATGTACGGATACAAAGAAACCTGCAAAAGAAGAAGAGTGAAAGGATATTGTCACTGTGATCATAATAACCCTCTTGTAACTTAACTGTTTTCATTATAGAATACTTATACATACTTCTGGAGAGCAGAGATAGTATTTAGTTGTAAAGCTACATTTCTGAATTATGATGTCTCATTTATTTTGCATTTTCCTGCCTCTGCAGCAGATATTGAAAAGATTAAGTAAAAAAGAGCTATTGCTTATAAACAACAGTTTGCTTGTAAGTCCCTATCTTGGGGGAGGGGCACATATACTTGCTCTTGTCTGTATGTATGTATGTATGTACGAGGGTTGTTTTAAAAAATTCCAGAAAAGTGCCATATCACTTTTAATAATTAATATTAAATATTAAATGCATCTCTTTATGTTTATGTATTACAAACATCGCACATTTTATAATCGAAGAAGCAATGTCATTTTAATGTGAGTGGGGCAGCTACAAATAACACATAAATGTTTTACTTAAAAAGCCACACACCAGTTGTTGTTGGAAAACTACCTCATAATTGAATCTTCTCAAAATACTATCCTGCATTCGTAACACAATTTTCCCATTTATGTACCCATGATTTATAACAAGTTCTGAAATGTATAGTGGGTATTTTCTGTATGTATTTGTCCACTATCATAAAAGCGAAGATGCTTGGATCAAAGTTTGATGACGTTGACAACCTGCCCATGGTAGTGCACAAATGCATACGGAAAATTCTTACTAAGCATTTTAGAACTTGTTATAAACCATGGGTACATAAATGGGAAAATGTGTTATTTGTAGCTGCCCCGCTCACATTGACATGACATTGCTACTTTGATTATAGAATGTGCAATATTTGTAATACATAAACATAAAGAGATGCATTTAATAAAATATACTTGAAAGTCATTACTGTCAACATTTCCTTAAAAATATTGATTATTAGATATTTAAAAGTGATATGGCACTTTTCTGGTAACTTTTAAAACACCACTTGTATGTATGTTTGAAATATTGCATGTTTTTCACACAGAGAACAATTACTAAACTATAAAAGTTGTTGTAGTTTTGAAGTGTTACATGTTTTTCACACAGACACAATTACCAAACCGTAAAAAGTGTTGTAGTTTTGAAGTATTACATTTTTTTCACACATAGAGCAATTACCCAACTATAAAAGTTGTTGTAGTTTTGAAGTATTACATTTTGTTCACACACAGCAATTACCAAACTATAAAAGTTGTTGTAGTTTTAAAGTATTACATGTTTTGCACACAGAGAGCAATTACCAAACTATGAAAGTTGTTGTAGTTTTGAAGTATTACATATTTTGCACTCAGAGCAATTACCAACCTATAAAAGTTGTTGTAGTTTTTAAGTGTTACATGTTTTTCACACATCGAGCAATTACCAAACTATAAAAGTTGTTGTAGGTTTGAAGTGTTAATACTATAAAATTTGTTGTAGTTTTGAAGTATTACATTTTTTTCACACATAGAGCAATTACCAAACTACAAAAGTTGTTGTAGTTTTGAAGTGTTATATGTTTTGCACACAGAGAGCAATATCCAAACTATAAAAGTTGTTGTAGTTTTGAAGTGTTACATGTTTTGCACACAGACAGCAATAACCAAAATTTAAAAGTTGTTGTAGTTTTGAAGTGTTACATTTTTTGCACACAGAGAGCAATTACCAAACTATAAAAGTTGTTGTAGTTTTGAAGTGTTACATGTTTTGCACACAGAGAGCAATATCCAAACTATAAAAGTTGTTGTAGTTTTGAAGTGTTACATGTTTTGCACACAGAGAGCAATTACCAAACTACAAAAGTTGTTGTAGTTTTGAAGAGTTACATGTTTTGCACACAGAGAGCAATTACCAAACTACAAAAGTTGTTGTAGTTTTGAAGTGTTACATGTTTTGCACACATAGAGAAATTACCAAACTACAAAAGTTGTTGTAGTTTTAGAAGAGTTACATATTTTTCACACAGAGAGCAATTACCAAACTATAAAAGTTGTTGTAGTTTTGAAGTGTTACATGTTTTGCACACAGAGAGCAATTACCAAACTACAAAAGTTGTTGTAGTTTTGAAGTGTTACATGTTTTGCACACAGAGAGCAATTTCCAAACTACAAAAGCTGTTGTATTTTTGAAGTGTTACATGTTTTGCACACAGAAAGCAATTACTATAAAAGTTGTTGTAGTTTTAGAAGAGTTACATATTTTTCACACCTAGAGCAATTATCAAACTATAAAAGTTGTTGTGGTTTTGAAGTATTACATTTTGTTCACACATAGAGAAATTACCAAACTATAAAAGCTGTTGTAGTTTTAAAGTGTTACATGTTCTGCACACATAGAGAAATATCCAAACTATAAAAGTTGTTGTAGTTTTGAAGTGTTATATGTTTTGCACACAGAGAGCAATTACCAAACTATAAAAGTTGTTGTAGTTTTGAAGTGTTACATGTTTTGCACACATAGAGAAATATCCAAACTATAAAAGTTGTTGTAGTTTTGAAGTGTTACATGCTCACAGAGAGCAATTACCAAACTATAAAAGTTGTTGTAGTTTTGAAGTGTTACATGCTCACAGAGAGCAATTACCAAACTATAAAAGTTGTTGTAGTTTTGAAGTGTTACATGCTCACAGAGAGCAATTACCAAACTATAAAAGCTGTTGTAGTTTTGAAGTGTTACATGTTCTGCACACATAGAGAAATATCCAAACTATAAAAGTTGTTGTAGTTTTGAAGTGTTACATGTTCTGCACACATAGAGAAATATCCAAACTATAAAAGTTGTTGTAGTTTTGAAGTGTTACATGTTTTGCACACAGAGAGCAATTACCAAATTACAAAAGTTGTTGTAGTTTTGAAGTGTTACATGTTCTGCACACATAGAGAAATATCCAAACTATAAAAGTTGTTGTAGTTTTGAAGTGTTATATGTTTTGCACACAGAGAGCAATTACCAAACTACAAAAGTTGTTGTAGTTTTGAAGTGTTACATGCTCACAGAGAGCAATTACCAGACTATAAAAGCTGTTGTAGTTTTGAAGTGTTACATGTTCTGCACACATTGAGAAATATCCAAACTATAAAAGTTGTTGTAGTTTTGAAGTGTTACATGCTCACAGAGAGCAATTACCAAACTATAAAAGTTGTTGTAGTTTTGAAGTGTTACATGTTTTTCACACATAGAGAAATATCCAAACTATAAAAGTTGTTGTGTTTTTGAAGTGTTACATGTTTTGCACACATAGAGAAATATCCAAACTATAAAAGTTGTTGTAGTTTTGAAGTGTTACATGTTTTGCACACAGAGAGCAATTACCAAACTATAAAAGTTGTTGTAGTTTTGAAGTATTACATTTTGTTCACATATAGAGAAATTACCAAACTATAAAACTTGTTGTAGTTTTGAAGTGTTACATGTTCTGCACACAGAGAGCAATTACCAAACTATAAAAGTTGTTGTAGTTTTGAAATATTACATGTTTTGCACACAGAGCAATTACCAAACTATAAAAGTTGTTGTAGTTTTGAAATATTACATGTTTTGCACACAGAGAGCAATTACCAAACTATAAAACTTGTTGTAGTTTTGAAGTATTACATTTTGTTCACATATAGATAAATAACCAAACTATAAAACTTGTTGTAGTTTTGAAGTGTTACATGTTTTGCACACAGAGAGCAATTACCAAACTATAAAAGTTGTTGTAGTTTTGAAATATTACATGTTTTGCACACAGAGAGCAATTACCAAACTATAAAAGTTGTTGTAGTTTTGAAGTGTTACATGTTTTGCACACAGAGAGCAATTACTATAAAAGTTGTTGTAGTTTTAGAAGAGTTACATATTTTTCACACAAAGAGCAATTATCAAACTATAAAAGTTGTTGTAGTTTTGAAGTATTACATTTTGTTTACACATAGAGAAATTACCAAACTATAAAAGTTGTTGTAGTTTTAGAAGAGTTACATATTTTTCACACAGAGAGCAATTATCAAACTATAAAAGTTGTTGTAGTTTTGAAGTATTACATTTTGTTCACACATAGAGCAATTACCAAACTATAAAAGTTGTTGTAGTTTTGAAGTGTTATATGTTTTACACACAGAGAGCAATTATCAAACTATAAAAGTTGTTGTAGTTTTGAAGTATTACATTTTGTTTACACATAGAGAAATTACCAAACTATAAAAGTTGTTGTAGTTTTAGAAGAGTTACATATTTTTCACACAGAGAGCAATTATCAAACTATAAAAGTTGTTGTAGTTTTGAAGTATTACATTTTGTTCACACATAGAGCAATTACCAAACTATAAAAGTTGTTGTAGTTTTGAAGTGTTATATGTTTTACACACAGAGAGCAATTATGAAACTATAAAAGTTGTTGTAGTTTTGAAGTGTTACATGTTCTGCACACATAGAGCAATTACCAAACTATAAATTGTTGTAGTTTTGAAGTGTTACATTGTGTTCACACATAGAGAAATATCCAGACTATAAAAGTTGTTGTAGTTTTGAAGTGTTATATGTTTTTCACACAGAGAGCAATTACCAAACTGTAAAAGTTGTTGTAGTTTTGAAGTGTTACATGCTCACAGAGAGCAATTACCAAACTATAAAAGTTGTTGTAGTTTTGAAGTGTTACATGCTCACAGAGAGCAATTACCAAACTATAAAAGCTGTTGTAGTTTTGAAGTGTTACATGTTCTGCACACAGAGAGCAATTACCAAACTATAAATTGTTGTAGTTTTGAAGTGTTACATGTTTTGCACACAGAGAGCAATTACTATAAAAGTTGTTGTAGTTTAAGGGTGACAAGAGAAATGTAAAAGAAGTGGTCATTTTAAGCACCGGTATCACAACATGGAGTAAGTTGTCTGAGATAAAAGTGTGAAAAGCTTGTATTCCAAACTTGTGTGTGCATAGGCTTATTATTTTGGACTGATTGACAGTTATGTTTACAAGATCATGTATTATGAAATATTTCTTTCCCATTTTTGAAATGGCTTTAAGCTCACCATAGCATGAAGTGGTCAAGGTGGGTTATTGTGATCGTCTTGCGTCCGGCGTCCTGGGGACGGGGCTATTTTACCTCATATGGCTATAGTGAAAACTATAAAAACCTTCTCCGACGAAAATGTCAGGCCGATTTCCAAATAATTTTGTAGAAATGTTCCTAGGATGACCCTCCATCAGATTTCACCAAGCCATGTTGATTGGTCTTAAAATATGGCTGCCAGGGGGGTGGGGCTATTAGCCTTATATTAGCTTTAGTGAAAACTTTAAAAATCTTCTCCCAAATATTTTGCTGAATTTCAAATAATTTTGCAGAAATGTTCCTTGGGTGACACTCTACTAGATTCCTTTGATTTAATTATGCCTAATGGCAGTAGAGCGATACTGGTACTCTTGGGCCTCTTGTATTAACTGACCTCACCACAACATGAGTTACTTTGGTTGACTGTGTGGTAGGCATGATAAATCACATTGCATAAGTCAGGTGAGCGATCCAGGGTTATCATGGCCGTCATCCGTTTGTCAACATCTTCTCCTCAGTAACCAGTGGGTCAATTGGGATGAAACTCCATGCAGAATTCTGGTTTCTATGGCAACCAAATAAACTTCAAAATTCTTCTTCTCCCAAACCAGTTTGCTGATTTTCAAATACTTTCGTAGAAATTTTTCTTGGATGACCTTCTATCAGATTCCCTCAAGCCATGTTGATTGGTAAAAGAACCATGGCTACCAGGGGATGGGGCTGTTTTGCCTAATATGGCTATAGTGAAAACTTTAAAATCTTCTCCTCCCTAAGTGTCTAGCCGATTTTCAAATAATTTTGTAGAAATGTTCCTAGGGTGACACTGTATCAGATTTCTTTAAGCCATGTTGATTGTTTGAAAAACATGGCCGCCAGGGGGCGGGGCTACTTTGCCTTATATGGCTATAGTGAAAACTTAAAAAATCTTCACGGTGAAATTTGTGGCAGATTTTCAAATAATTTTGTAGAAGTGTTCCTTGGGTGACCCTCTATCATATTTTTCAAGCCATGTTGATTGGTCGAAAATCATGGCCGCCAGGGGGCAGGCCTGTTTTGCCTTATATGGATACAGTGAAAACTTAAAGAAATCTTCTCCAACAGTGTCGGCCGATTTTCAAGTACTTTTGTAGAAATGTTCTTAGGGTAACCAACTATCAGATTCCTTCAAGGCATGTTGATTGGTCGAAAACTATGGCCACCAGGGGGCGGGCTATTTTGCATTAAATGCATAAAAGTAAAAATCTTCTCCTCCGAAAGTGCCGGGCCGATTCCTTCAAACCATGTTGATTGGTTAAAAAACATGGCTGCCAAGGTCAGGGCTGTTTTGCCCTCCCTATATGGCTAAAGTGAAAACTTAAAAATCTTCTCTGACAAAAGTTTCGGCTGATTTTGATAAAATGTTGTAGAAATGTTTCTTGGGTGACTCTCTATCAGATTCCTCCAAGCCATGTTGATTGGTTTTAAAATATGGCTGCTAGGGGGGGTGGGGTTGTTAGTATTATATTGGTTTTAGTGAACACTTTAAAAATCTCTGATTTTCAAATAATTTTGCGGAAATATTCATTGGGTGAGAATCTACAAGATTCCTTCAAGCCATGTTCATTGGGGCTGGGGCTGTTTGATTATTAGTCCCCTACCAGTCGAAGACCAGTTTGGGGACTATAGGTTTGGTCTATTTCGTCTGTCCGTCTGTCTGTGTGTCAGTCCCACCAAATCTTGTCCGGTCCACATATTAACCATGCATCATAGGATTTCCAAGAAACTTAGCACAAAAGTTCACCATGATGAGGTGGGGTGTCATGCTCAAAACCCAGGCCTGTACCTCAAATGTCAAGGTCACACTTAGAGGTCAAAGGTCAAAATGAGTAATATTTGATAGGACTACCTTGTCCTGCCCACATTTCAACCATGCAGGCGTGTCGCACTTTGTGACTTAGAGGTCAAAGGTCAAAATGAGTACTGTTTAATAGGACTACCTTGTCCGGCTCACATCTCAACCATGCATCATTGGTTTCCCTAGTTACTAGGCACACATGTTCACCTCAAATGTTAAGGTATCACTTAGAGGTCAAAGGTCAAAATGATTACTGTTTGATAGGACTATTACTTGTCCGACCCGCATCTAAACCATGCATTATAGGATTTCCATGAAACTTGGCACAAACGTTCACTATGATGAGGCAGCATGTCGCTCTCAAGACCAAGGCCTGTACCTCAAATGTCAAGGTCACAATTAATAGGTCAAAATGAGTACTGTTTGATAAGACTACCTTATCCGGCCCTCATCTCAACCATGCATGATGCATCATAGGATTCCCAAGTAATTAGGCACACATCTTCACCACCATAAGGTGGCGTGTCACGCACAAGACCCAGGACTGAACCTCAAATGTCAAGGTTGCACTTGGAGGTCAAAGTTCAAAATGAGAACTGTTTGATAGGACTGTACCTTGTCCGGCCCGCATCTCAACCATGCATCATGGGCTTCCCAAGTTACTAGGCAATCTTGTTCACTATAATAAGGTGGCGTGTCGCGCACAATACCCAGGCCTGTACCTCAAATGTCAAGGTCACACTTGGAGGTCAAAAGACACAATGTGCTGTCCTTGTCTGGTAGGGGACTTTTGTATTGCTTGCAATACGACATTAACTTGTTTAATTTTTGCCTAATGGCAGTGTAGCGATACTGGCCCTCTTGGGCCTCTTGTATTGGCAACCGTTTGGTTCTTATGTCAAATCACATAAATCAGGTGAGCGATCCAAGGCCATCATGGCCCTCTTGTTCATTATATCTTTGCTTTATGGTAAAAGCGAGTTACTGTTTCTAATGTTTCTAATGTTTCTAATGTTTGGTTTTTAGATCACTTGAGCAGAAGGCTCAATGTGATCTATTGGGATCTCTATCCCTCTGTTGTCCATTGTTCACTTTTTGCTTCAAATAACATCTCTGAAACCCCCTTGATGAAGTTCATGAAATTGGCATGGATGTTTCTTGCATATTCCCCTTTGAAAAATTGTTTGAAGAATTCCATTCAATGCACAACTTGAAATGATGTCACAGAATTGTTCCTTGGGTGACCCTCTACCATAATCAGGTCATCATGATTGAGATTCTTACAAAACTATGGCTGCCAGTGGTTTTCCCTATAGACTATATTCTATATTAAAAACTTTAAAAATATTCTTGTCTGAAACTACTGGCCCAATTTTGAAATACTTTAAGTTTAGAAGAATAATTAGGCAATACTCAGTGATTGATTTCAAATGGAAAATCCATTTTGAAAATTAAAGGATTTTAAAAGTATAATAGTTTGATAATGGACGATTAAGGACCAATTTGACCCTCTTGTAGGGCATCTCAGGTTCTCTTTAGTCACTTTATATTATAATTCTGTCAGGCAGACACAATTCCATTTTAATTATGTATTGTTTGCCCAAGTTGGGTTTGTTAATTCTTAATTTACATTGATTGATTTATTATAGGCCTTTTTTAGCTCACCTATGCACGAAGTGTAAGGTGAGCTATTGTGATCACATTTTGTCCGGCGTCCATCCGCCGTGTGTCGTCAACATTTCATCTTGTTAACACTCTACAGGCTACATTTTGCATCCAATCTTCATGAAAGTGTATCAGAACATTCATCTTCATAAAATCTTGGACAAGTTCGAAACCGGGCCATATGAGGTCAAAAACGAGGTCACTAGGTCAAATTGAAGCGAAATCTTGTTAACACTCTCGAGGCCACATTTTCAACTTGAGCATGTTGAAACTTTATCAGAATGTTTGTCTTGATGATATGTAGGTCAAGTTCGAACATGTGTCATGTTGGGTCAAACAGTAGGTCACTAGGTCAAATTGAAGGAAAATCTTGTTAACACTCCAGATGCCACAATTTTTGCTTCAGCAGTTTGAAATTTTGTCAGAATGTTTTTCTTAAAAATATCTAGGTCAAGTTCGAATATGGGTCATATTGGGTCAGAAACTAGGTCACTAGGCTAAATTGAAGGGTAATCTTGTTAACACTGAAGAGGCCACATTTTCAACTTGAGCATGTTGAAATCTTGTTAACTCTGTAGAAGCCGCATGTTTTGCTTCAGCAGCTTGAAATTTGGTCAGAATGTTGAGCTAAATGATATCTAAGTCAAGTTTGAAGTCACTAGGCCAAATTGAAGGAAAATCGTGTAAACACTTTGGATGAACTTTGGTCAGAATGTTTGTCTGAATTATATCTACGTCAAGTTCGAATATGGGTCATATTGGGTCAGAAACAATGTCAATAAAGGAAAATATTGTTCAAACTCCGGAGGCCGCATTTTTACTTTGAGCAAGTTGAAAATTTGTCAGAATGTTGTCTTGATGATATCTAGTCCATGTTGGAATATGGGTCATATCAGGTAAAACAAATATAGATCACTAGGCCAAATGAAGGAAAATCTTGTTAACACTGTGGAGGTTGCATTCAGAATAATTGTCTTGATATGTTTTGCATTGCAGTACATTGTATAATTAAGGTGAGCGATCCAGGGCCATCATGGCCCTCTTGTTTGAAAAAACGGGACGTATTATAGTTTTACCTGCGGCGTCCAGTATGTTGTCGGCCCAATAACTTTAGAAGCCTTTGTCCAATCGTAACCAAATTTGGTCATAATGTGTATTATTGTTTGATAACTAGCCATATCGCTCTAGTCACGCTAGAGTCATCGCCCTTTAATTATAAAAATTACCTCAAATTGGTCTTGTCCGATCAATAACTTTCAAAGCCTTTATCCAATCATCACCAAATTTAGTCAGAATGTGTATGGGCATAATATCTCGGACATGTGCTATAATCAGCCATATCGCTCTGGTCATTTTATTTGATCATCACCAAATTTAGACAATATGTTGATGGGCAGAATATCTTGGTCAGGTTCGATAACTAACCACGTTATCTTAGTCACTCCACACTTATGTCCCTCGAAATGGCCAAAACTGTATTAACAGTGGCCGCTTTCTAAAGTTGCCTGACGTACAACCATTTATCACTAAACTTGGTCTCCAAAAAACAGGACGGGCGTATTTTATGACAGTTGGCGCTCTTGTTATTTATTTATTATACATGCACTACATGTATAGGCAATTTTAATAAAGTGTATTGATATATCTTTGTATTTGTGAAGTTTTATCCAAACCAATAAGGGCCAGTTTTCCTACTACTTATTTGTTACTGAAAGTCGAATGCATTACTCTTAACATGTGTTCATCTTTGGTCCTATATAGAAACTTCCATGTTCATGCAAGTTCTAAATGCACACCATGTTCCGCCATAATATATTAATTAGATAAATATACTGAACCAAAAAAGAAACGTTCCGTAGTTACTTTAAACACGGACCTATATGTATATAGGTCCTTGGTTTAAACTTATTCATTTTACATGGATTGGAAAGCAAGTTTTTACAACTTGTTAGCTCACCTGAGCATGGTCATCAATCATTGTCTGGCATGCAGCGTCCCTAGGCAATCCCCTTCAAAAACAGCTAAAAGAATTACATTCCATCCAGAACTGGTTGCCATGGCAACGGAAAGGAAATTCTTTAAGTGACATCTATACCATTGGGCTAATTTCAACTAAACTTTTAAGGAATGTTTCCTAGGTGGTACCCTAGCTAAAAGAATGTTCCCTAGTAATACCCTATTAAAACAGCTAAAATAATTCCACGGCAGCGGAAAGAAAACAAAGAAAATTCTTTAAACGACATCTCCTATACCATTGGGTCAATTTCGACCAAGCTTTGCAGGAATGTTCCCTAGGTAGTCCCCTTTAAAAATTACTAAAGAATTCCATTCTATCTAGAAGTCTGGTTGCTATGGCAACGGAAAGAGAAAAGTATTTAATAATGTTCCCTGTTCAATCGGGCCAATACAATTTTAAAGGAATGTTGCCTAAGTGGTCACCTTTAGAAACGGCTAAACAATATTCATCCCCTGCAGAGCTCTGGTTGCCATGGCAACGGAAAGAAAAAAGTTCGAAAAATCTTTAATCATCATCTTATCCTATGCCACTGGGCTAATTTCAACCATATTTTACAGGAATGTTTTCTAGGTTACTCATGTTATCAGATGAGCGATATAGGCCCATTTTGCCCTCTTGTATTAATTCCTTTCGACAACTCCCTGGGTAGAACCAGTAATAAAATCGTGATAAATGTTCACCCCCGGGGATTAAAGCCCACGACTTTTGGATCCGGAGTCCGAAACTTTGGATCCGAAGGTCGTGGTTTCCATTGTTATGCTGGGTTTTCCCATAGGAGAAATTCAGTTCAGTAACACTTTTTTGAAAGTCATTCTAGCAAAATAATTTTGTTTTCAGAAGGCACAACACATTTTCAAAGGCGCCATATAGCTGGTTCTACACAGGAAGACGCCGAGAGGAATTAATATAAGTTGTAAAAACTTGCTTTCCAATCGACCTAAAATAAATATGTTTAAACCACGGACCTATATACACATGGATTGGAAACTTCCAATCATTATCGGTGACCATCTAAGTAACAACATTTTACCCACTGTTATAGACTGGAACGCCTTACCACCAGACATAGTAGAGGCGGGCACCCTGGACGCCTTCAAGGTCCGAGAGCAAACCATCTGATCCAAACTGAAGATGTTTTTAATTGTGTTTTTAAATTAGACAGTAAATAGCTCTGCCCAGTGGTATAGGAAATGTGTTTTAAAGAAATGGTTGCCGACGGACGATGGACACTTAATGACCAAAATAGCTCACGTTGAGTACCGCACAAGTTCACCTATCCATGTTGGCTTGGGGGTTGCTATTTCTTAGGTTGCGGAAATGTGCCTCGCTCAATGACTCTCCTGCAATACCTGGAGCAGCATTCTAACCGAATGACGGAGTAAATGACAACATTGCTTTTCCATTTTTATGGCCAATATCGTGGTTATGTAAACCCCATAGCACGGTATTTGCTCACATACTGATTTATTTGTTCAGTATCCATAATATGCATGCTTATAAAGTCAATAGTACAACTTAAGTAAAGTTCATGTTTTATTTGTACTTTGGAACATAATCTCATAGGTTTAACGGGTAACTATTCCGTAACAATACTTAAAGCTTTTAAATACATGTTAATACCGAAGTTTGGACAAATCCAGTTCCTAGGGCACTCTATGGATAATCTATGTAAACGATCATCACTCATTTCTAGATGATCTGGTTGATAAATGGGTCTTTCGTTAGTTGGTGGATTGAATTCTCTATCATATTGGTGATGGACAAAGTCCACTGTGTCTAATCCACCGTTTAGAACTCCAGATGTCCACAGGCGCAACGGGGATGTGCCAACTGTTCGAAGTCTATGCGATGCCCATGCCCCTCTCCAGATGTCAAGTTTATTATTTATTTTATGCTTGTAAACATAATGTAAAGAAAATATATGTAAGGGGTTCAATATGTCCAAAATATGTTCGTCTTCCATAAAGGAAAATATACCATAATAGTGTATAAGAACACCGTCATATACGTCACGCCAGAGTCGTTCGATTCTCTGATTGTGCGTGCTTTTTCCAGTGAGTATGCCATTAGAGCCTCTTTTTTCAAACATAAATTCTGCAATTTTAGCATTTTCCATGCCCATATCAGTTCTAACACGATGCGGCGTACCAAATGTTTCCGTTGCTCGTTCGAATATCTCAAATAGTGAATCTGCTCGATTATTGTCTAAACAATGTAACACAGTCACCAGTCTACTAAACCCATCAATGGCACCTGTTATGACAAATCCCCACCTTATAAGTTTATGATTTGTGTCTACATGCCACATTTCGTTAGGACATTGTACATGATAAATGCGACGGTGAAGCCGACCCAGTGTTCTCTCGGCTATCCCCGCTTCATCATGCAAGTGAAGAATGTCCCTCAGTCGGTATCTTGGAATCTACACAAATAGAAAGAGGCACTTAAAAATTGGCATTAAGATCACATGACTTTGTATTAATATTCCGAAACTCATTTTTATGTTCAACCTATTCATATAGTGTGACATTTAAAGGTTGAAACTTACACTTACAGAGACACGTGTGTAGGTCCAACCAACACGGTGCTACGTTTGTGCCATACACCGAAGAAAGGAAAAAATAGCATATACTGATACCATTCTTATCACATGCATATACTGATACCATCTTTTCACATACATATACTGATATCATTGTTATCAGTTGCATATGCTGATATCAGTCTTATCACTTGCATATGCTGATACCATTCTTATCACTTGTATATACTGATATCAGTCCTATCATTTATATATACTGATATCAGTCGTATCACTAGTATATACTGATATCAGTCGTATCACTAGTATATACTGATATCAGTCGTATCACTAGTATATACTAATATACTGGTTCGAGTCCCGTGATGAGCGGGTCCTGACTTTGGGATTTTTCCACACAATCGGCGCGAGTACTGGTTACGTATCCAGGAAGCAGACATCGAGCGTGATTAATATAAGCTTAAAGCTTGTTTCGCAATCGATTTAAAATAAATAAGTCTTATCACTTGCGAATTATTATATCATTCTTAGCACTTGCATACACTGATATCATTCTTATCAATGCATACATGTACACTGATATCATTCTTATCACTTGATTACACTGATATCATTCTTATCATTCTTATCACTTGAGTACACTGATATCAGTTTTATCACTTGCATACACTGATATCGGTCTAATCACTTGCATACACTGATATCAGTCTTATCACTTGCATATTATTATATCATTCTTAGCACTTGCATACACTGATATCATTCTTATCACTGCATACACTGATATCATTCTTATCACTGACACTTGCATGCAGTGATATAATTTATATCACTATGCCACTTGCATACACTGATATCAGTCTTATCACTTGCGTATTAATATATCATTCTTAACACTTGCATACACTGATATCATTCTTATCAATGCATACACTGATATCATTCTTATCACTTGATTACACTGATATCATTCTTATCACTTGATTACACTGATATCAGTTTTATCACTTAATACACTGATATCAGTCTTATCACTTGCATACACTGATATCAGTCTTATCACTGCATACACTGATATCATTCTTATTACTTGCATACACTGATATCAGTATTATCACTGCATACACTGATATCATTCTTATCACTGCATACACTGATATCATTCTTATCAATGTATATAATAATATCAGTCTGATCACTTGTATATTATTATATCATTCTTAGCACTTGCATACACTGATATCATTTTTATTATTATGGCACTTTCCTACAGTGGTATCATTTTTATCACTATGTCACTTGCATACACTGATATCATTCGTATCACTTGCATGCACTGATATCATTCTTATCACTGCATACACTGATATCATTATTACCACTGCATACACTGATATCAGTCTTATCACTTGCATATTATTATATCATTCTTATCACTATGTCACTTGCATACACTGATATCATTCTTAGCATGTGCATCACTGATGTCATTTTAATCACTGCATACATTGATATCATTATAATCACTTGCATACACTTATATCAGTCTTATCACTGAATACCCTGATATCATTCTTACCACTTGCATACACTGATATTATTCTTATCACTGCATACACTTCTATCATTCTTATCACTGCATACACTGATATCATTCTTATCACTGCATACACGTATATCATTCTTATCACTGCATACACTTCTATCATTCTTATCACTGCATAAACTTATATAATTATTATCACTGCATACACTTATATCATTCTTATCAATGCATACACTGATATCATTCTTATCACTTGCATACACTGATATCATTTGTATCATTTGTATACAATGATATCATTCTTATGACTTGCATACACTGATATCAGTCGTATCACTGCATACACTGATATCATTCTTATCAATGCATACCCTGATATCAGTCTTATCACTTAAAACACTGATATCAGTCTTATCACTGCATACACTTATATCATTCTTATCACTACATACACTGATATCATTCTTATCACTGCATACACTTTTATAATTATTATCACTGCATACACTTATATCATTCTTATCACTGCATACACATATATCATTTGTATCACTTGCATACACTGATATCATTCTTATCAATGCATATATGTATATCATTCTTATCAATTGCTTATACTGATTCTTATCACTTTCATGCACTGATATCAGTCTTATCACTGCATACACTGATATCAGTCTTATCACTGCATACACAGATATCATTTGTATCACTTGCATACACTGATATCATTCTTATCAATGCATATATTTATATCATTATTTTCACTTGCTTATACTGATATTATCAATGCATATACTGATAGCATTGTTATCACTTGCATACACTGATATCATTCTTATTAATGCATACCCTGATATCATTCTTAGCACTTGCATACACTGATATCATTCTTATCAATGCATATACTGATATCATTATTATCACTTGCATACACTGATATCAGTCTTATCACTGCATACACTGATATCATTCTTATCACTGCGTACACTGATATCATTCGTATCACTGCATACACTGATATCATTATTATCACTTTCCTACACTGATATCAGTAGTATCACTGCATACACTGATGTCATTCTTATCACTTGCATATATATATTGATATCATTCTTATCAATGTATATACACTGATATCATTCTTATCAATTAAATACGTGTATAATTTTTCACGTTTTAGAATGCTTTTTAGGTTTAGTAAATGAGACTAAGCCAGAAGAACACTGTGAACACATTTACAGTATATATATAAAAGAAAGAAAACACATTAGTGAAAAACAAATCACCGGAACGGATAAATGAGCCTACTGTCAACATATGCAATATTTCTACTATTAGATTTTTTAAATAATCACATTAACTTTTGCTCTATAAACATTTTCGTATGCTCTTCCAAATTGTAAGCATGAATTCAACATTTATCAGTAATCAGTAAAAGGCGTTTCTATATTGGTGCAGGAAAGTACTCGTACGTGTCTACGGAGCAAAGCGTTAAGAACGTGCCCTTTGTCGCGTAATAACATCTTTCTCATTTTCAAAAGGAATCGAGCTATCAGTGATACAAACAAGCTTTTGTATTTATACGCAAAGTCTGACGTCATGCAGCTCAATATGCTTTACGGACGTAAAAGCTTATACTTACAGTGATCTTTTTCTGGTGAAGAATCTCAATCAACATCCGTTCTCCACATTTTGGGAATTCTTGTAATGTCTGTTTAACTGTAATAGTTAGTTCCTCATCGGTAATATCAGCGAATTGGACTTTCCTCAATCCAAACATGCGCATACGTCTGTAGACCGTGCTCTCAGAAACACCGAGTAATTGAGCCATTTCATCTATTCTAAATCCTATACTAATAAGAGTTTCTAGACTTTCTTTTGGTATCTGATACGACGGTGTTCCACCAAAACTACTTTTTTGAGAGATGGGTTTTGTCGACCCATATAAAAGACATGCTGTTCTTAATTTCATAATTTCATTTCTATCATTAAGTCCTACACAACGCATATCATACAAAGACATTTTGCACACAATATCCGGAGTAATCTTTTCCTTTTTGAATGCATCAATTAGGCGTTCCAACCCCATCTTTTTCAAAACAGATTCCATCTTGGATTGTGGTCACGCATCATTAAAAGTTCGTCAACAACATAACGTCTAGTGAAGATAATCACATACTCATTTAACATGATGGTACAGTCAGAGAACAACATTAACGTTTGACATAAAAACACGTCTTATTGACAAGATACCATGACGCTTTGACATAATAACACGCCACATTGACATAATACCATTAATGTTTGACAAGATAGTATGACGTTTTAACATAATAACAAGTCACATTGACAAGATAGCTTGAAACTTTGACATAATAACATGATCGTTTAACATAATACCACGTCACATTGACAAGATATCATGGCTTTTTGACATAATAACATGACCGTTTCACATAATACCATGTAGTCTTGACAAGATACCATGCCCGTTTGACATAATAACACACCATCTTGACAAGATACCATGACGCTTTGACATAATAACACTTCATCTTGACAAGATACCATGACGTTTTGTCATAATAACACGTCATATTTACAAGATAGCATGGAACTTTGACATAATAAGATGAGCGTTTGACATAACAACAAGTAATATTGACAAGATAGCATGGCAATTTGACATAATAACATGAGTGTTTGACATAATAACATGTCATATTGACAAGATACCATGCACGTTTGACATAATAACACGTCATATTGACAAGATAGTATGACACTTTGACATAATAACATGAGGGTTTGACATAATAACACGTCATATTGACAAGATATCATGACACTTTGACATAATAACATGAGGGTTTGACATATTAACACCTCATATTGACAAGATATCATGACACTTTGACATAATAACATGAGGGTTTGACATAATAACACGTCATATTGACAAGATAGCATGACACTTTGACATAATAACATGAGGGTTTGACATAATAACACGTCATATTGACAAGATATCATGACACTTTGACATAATAACATGAGGGTTTGACATAATAACACGTCAAATTGACAAGATAGCATGACACTTTAACATAATAACATGAGGGTTTGACATAATGACACGTCATATTGACAAGATAGCATGACACTTTGACATAATAACATGAGCGTTTGACATAATAACACGTGATATTGACAAGATAGTATGGCACTTTGACAAAATAACAGAAGCGTTTGACATAATAATACGTCATATTGACAAGATATCATGATACTTTGACATAATAACATGAGGGTTTGACATAATGACACGTCATATTGACAAGATAGCATGACACTTTGACATAATAACATGAGGGTTTGACATAATAACACGTCATATTGACAAGATAGTATGGCAATTTGACATAATAACAGAAGCGTTTGACATAATAATACGTTATATTGACACCACCAGTGTTTGACATAATAACACGTCTAATTGACAAGATAACATGACATTGTGACATAATGACATGATCGTTTGACATAATCACACGTCATATTGACAAGATAACATAGCATTTTAACATAATAGGATGAGCGTTTGACATAATAACACGTCACATTGACAAGATACCATGACAGTTTGACATAATAACACGTCATATTGACAAAATCACATGAGCGATTGACATAATAACACCTCATGTTGACAAGATACCATGACACTTTGACATAATAACATGAACGTTTGACATAATAACAAGTTATATTGACAAGATAGCATGGCACTTTAACAAAATAACATGAGATGTCTCAACATAAGACAGCTACGGCGTTCCATATTGATTGATTGATTATGGTTTTAACGTCGTTTTCACAATTGTTCAGTCATATCACGGCGACCATTTCACTTACTCATGTGTTTGCTGGCTTTCTCACACCAGTAATCCACACAACATCCTTTCCAAGTAACTGGCTGGTTTTTCCAAATAGACTCTTAACCCATTGGTGATCTTGAAGGTACAATTATTTTTGATTTACTAGAACATTATTGATGGTTTTTTTTAAAGTAAAATGTCCAGTTTGAAAATGGGTATACGAAATCCCAAAAGTATGTCTGAGCTTTATTTAGAGGTTAATTTCTGTGAATAACTAACGAAGAGTTATGATCAAAATTAGACTGCGAGGAAGAGTAATTCGATGTGTTTATACATAGCTTGTAGAAACCTTATGGTTCGTTATCCTTTACCACGGCTGATATGTAAATTAGTAAAGTGAGTAAAATGTACTAAACATAAACACAAATTAACTTTTTCCCTCATATAGACGCTTTCTGACGCCTCTGCAGCAGACGGCTTTTTGAAAACATAGTGACAAAAGAAGAAATTGCACAAAACGTGCAATTTCTCCTTTTGTCACAATGTTTTACACTTTTTGTCATAGGTTATCCATTCAATTGTGGAGATTTTCTATGTTTTGACAAAATGCGTTCAAAGTCGTCTGCTGCAGAAATGTCATATGAGGGAAAGGGTTAAAAAGAAAATCTACATGTAAATAAATAACGACAACATTCTGATTTCGATATGAGTATGGAAAGCTTCGACGGCGCCGAGACGTGTGAATTAATCGGAATATATCTTATATCTTAGTTGCAACACCTTGGCATACATGTGGGTTTATACAGAGACGATATGCCACAAACCACCTGGGTAAATTTATCTTACAAACAAAGAAATGTGTGCAATATTTGCGAAAAACAAAATCTTAGAATCAACAAATCACTTTCTTAACATCACACTAAACTTGACAGCTGGCACAAATAAACCATATATGAAGCCGAACAGCACACCAGTGTATGTCCACACAAACAGCACACCAGTGTATGTCCACACAAACAGCACACCAATGTATGTCCACACAAACAGCACACCAATGTATGTCCACACAAACAGCACACCAGTGTATGTCCACACAAACAGCACACCAGTGTATGTCCACACAAACAGCACACCAATGTATGTCCACACAAACAGCACACCAGTGTATGTCCACACAAACAACCAGTGTATGTCCACACAAACAGCACACCAGTGTATGTCCACACAAACAGCACACCAGTATATGTCCACACAAACAGCACACCAATGTATGTCCACACAAACAGCACACCAATGTATGTCCACACAAACAGCACACCAGTGTATGTCCACACAAACAGCACACCAATGTATGTCCACACAAACAGCACACCAATGTATGTCCACACAAACAGCACACCAGTGTATGTCTACACAAACAGCACACCAATGTATGTCCACACAAACAGCACACCAGTGTATGTCCACACAAACAGCACACCAGTGTATGTCCACACAAACAGCACACCAGTGTATGTCCACACAAACAGCACACCAGTGTATGTCCACACAAACAGCACACCAATGTATGTCCACACAAACAGCACACCAATGTATGTCCACACAAACAGCACACCAGTGTATGTCCACACAAACAGCACACCAATGTATGTCCACACAAACAGCACACCAATGTATGTCCACACAAACAGCACACCAATGTATGTCCACACAAACAGCACACCAGTGTATGTCCACACAAACAGCACACCAGTGTATGTCCACACAAACAACCAGTGTATGTCCACACAAACAGCACACCAATGTATGTCCACACAAACAGCACACCAGTGTATGTCCAAACAAACAGCACACCAATGTATGTCCACACAAACAGCACACCAGTGTATGTCCACACAAACAGCACACCAGTGTATGTCCACACAAACAGCACACCAATGTATGTCCACACAAACAGCACACCAGTGTATGTCCACACAAACAGCACACCAGTGTATGTCCACACAAACAGCACACCAGTGTATGTCTACACAAACAGCACACCAGTGTATGTCCACACAAACAGCACACCAATGTATGTCCACACAAACAGCACACCAATGTGTGTCCACACAAACAGCACACCAATGTATGTCCACACAAACAGCACACCAATGTATGTCCACACAAACAGCACACCAGTGTATGTCCACACAAACAGCACCCTGCCACCGTCAATTATAAACAATATACCAGACAGCATCAACAAGATACTTTCCAACATCTCATACAACGAAGCAACGTTCACAGAAGCATCGCCACGTTATCAAGAAGCAGAAATATTACGTGGTTCAATCCCCCACGCGCCCCCCCCCCCCCCCCCCCACCCCCAACCCTACAGTTAGAAGAAAGTGTTTTCATGTTTACGCCATGCTTGGTTTTATACACAAAGGATAAAACCAAGCATGGCGTAAACATGAATACACTGATGTGTATGCTAATTGTACCATCATTCTAAATTGCGATTCTGATGAGTGAGGGCATATATGGTCCTTACGAAACAGATATATCAAACGATGTAAAAGAATCGAGCCTTGCTTTGACAAGTATTTTGTGTATCAACCTCGCGTTATATTGTAAACATTATCGGGAAAATCCATTATATGAGTATAGGAGCGAAAGGGTCTTTACAAATAAATAATTGCAATTAATACAAAAGCTCGTTCATATCTTTATATCTTTACACGGAGAGTTTCAAGATCATTTAATCCAAATAAATGATCCAAATAATTACAGAGGAATTTCTCTCGTAAATGATATTTACAAAGTATTCTCATCCATTTTAAATAATCGATTATGTAAATGGGTATCTATAAACAATCACATTGATGATTCTCAAGCCGGGTTTCGTAAAGGTTATTCTCCAACTGATAATATGTTCACTTTGCATGCTATAATACAAAAATATTTATCGAAAAAAGGCGGCCGTATGCATATCATATTTATTGATTATGAAAAAGCATTTGATATTTGTGCATATGTCATGAATAAATGTAACTCTATATCTTCGTAACCACTAACATACCTAATATTATAACATTAATGTTCGCAGATGATATATCGAGTCCAGCTGATACAGTCGTACAATTGCAGAGACAAATAAACGCAATTGAAGACTATTCAAATACTGTTGGTATGTCTATAAATCTTAAAAAGACTAAGGTCGTAGTGTTTAGAAATGGTGGTCCTCTGAGAAAAAGTGAAAAGTGGTTCCTTTACAATAAACCTATTGAAACAGTTTCATTTTACAAGTATATGGCTTTAATTTTCTCCCCTAAACTAAAATGGTCTAAAGCGTTTTTTAGTCTAGCAGCACAGTCTAAACAATCACTAAACTGTATCCGTGCGCAACATCATCGTTTTGGAGCCTTGGATTACATTGACTATTTCAAAATATTTGATACAATGGTCAAACCAATTTTGTGTTACGGGGGCTGAGCTATGGGGGTGCAAATATAGAGGTATTCTTGAAAAGACGAAAATAGCAGCTTGTAAACAATTCTTAGGGGTAAATAAAGGAACCTTCAATCAAATGGTCTTACGTGAATGTGGCCGATACCCTTTATGTATTGAGTATTTTACTAGATTTCTAAAGTACTGGTCCAAATTAATACAAATGCCAACCCATAGATATCCAAAACAATGCTATATTATGTTATTTTGTTTAGATGATCACAGCAGATATACATACGCAACAGAAGTTAGGAATTTATTGTTTAGCTACGGTTTCGGATACATCTGGATTTCGCAGGATATTTGAAATATAAATATTATCTTAGAATTTAAAATAAGGCTTAAAGATTCTTTACAACAAGATTGGCATAACGCTCTAAGTAATTCTAGTAAAACAAAGTACTATAATTATTATGCAATTTAAATCACTTTAAACGTAGAACGTTATTAACTATTGATTTACCTTTTTACCTTAGGAAAGCATTTGCAAAATTTCGGTGCTCGGGTCATAAACTAAATATTGAAGTAGGCAGACATCATAATGTTCCGAAAGAAGAGAGGATTTGCGCTTATTGTCTTGAAAATTTCGCAAGCGTTGTAATTGAGGATGAATTTCATGTTTTTTCTCTTTTGCAAACGCTATGAGAAATTCAGGAAAATTTATATAGGTGATATAAAGATTAAAACAGCCGCCGTATTCATTAGATTCATGTCTTGTTGCGACAGATTAAATATATTCAATATATGTAAATTAGTGCACAAAATGTTGATGATGAGAAATGATGAGTCTAAACTTAGCATTTAGCATTTATATTTTCTGATCTTTATCTACACTAGTTGCTATTCATGTTATATATTTATGATACATAGCAACTACAGTAAAGTAATCTACAAATGTTTGTATTTTGTTGGGGGTAAACCTATACATTGTTTACATTACAATCCATTGATCGTTATACTTTGAATCTTGGATTTTGAAAACATCTAGACAAAAATGTTTATGCACTATAAATGGAATTGGCATCAATTCTCCAATACATGCTTCAAATCCGTTAGCTTCAACATCGGTTTAATCTGTTCACTACACTTTTTCCTATCTATGGTATATATTTTGTAATATAACATCTAGGGGTTAATACAAATAACTGTATTTTGTGGGGACAAAAATATATATGTATTGTTTATATTATGGGCCGGTGGCCTAAATATTTTAAATGAAATATTTGAATTTTAATTTGAGTTACCAAAATATATTAACAATAACGTATCAATGTACAAGAGAAATACAGAACAAGAACTATGATGTTGCAAATATGGGAGTATAAGCAGTTGGTCTGATCTACTATTAATGCTACTGCTTTGTCAGACATTACCTAATCTAATATAATATCATATCTTTACATGAAATACAACTTGTGTCCGAATTATCCGAGACGGACCGGGACAAAGCAAGAATCTGGCAGCCGGAGCAAATCCATACTGGACTTAACTGCAGCGACCAGTACTTAACTATATCATCTGTGTTATAAATGAATAAACAACATAAATAAACCAATAAATTTGTTTTATTACTACCCAAGCAGTTTTCAAAGTAAATCCTTTCATATTGTATGTTGGCATGAATGGGCGCGACTTCCATAAAACATTGACAATTTGTAAGAGTGGGCTAAGCAACTAAACAAGAGTGGGCTGCCAGCTAAATCAGCTTTTTAAGGGCTAGCCCCAATATTATTGTTCTAAAGATTTAGATACCCAAATTAATGTCTTTAGCCCCAAATTTTCTATAAGCAAAGTCATAGTCAATTTCTATAACTCAAAGAATGAAAACCAGCCAACCCTGGGATTCAGAGGTAGGCAGCTTCAAATCGAAGGTTAAACTATTGAGTAAATGCAACACCAATTTACATATTTAAATATCACAACAAATAAACACGAGACCGAAAGGTTCGCTGACCGCCGACCCTTGTACCAATGTCATAATGGAAGACGCGCCGAATTATTGTACTTGAAGTCATGAAATGTCTATAATGCCGCATGGCTAAGCACTCATTAAATTAAAAGCTTGTAAGTCAGCTACTGGCCCAGGAACCACAAGGACTATGAGATCATAGACTCGAACGGTAACATCCAGGAATGCATCCGTCTTCCTGTCCCATACTCTGGATAGAGAATCTGAAATATAATGAAAACCTGGCGCAGCAACCGTAATTAACAAATGAGGGGAGGTGGGTGGGTCTTTAATTTTTTTACCCGCCGCTTCTTCTTAGGGTAGAATTAAAAAGGCCGGTGTTGGCTGTGTAGCGTGACGTTTACACATGCATGATAAATACCAACCATCCCATTCCCCTCCGATAACATTCGACTATGGATGAACCATAATCGCATTTATCCGAGACGGACCGGGACAAAGCAAGAATCTGGCAGCCGGAGCAAATCCATACTGGACTTAACTGCAGCGACCAGTACTTAACTATATCATCTGTGTTATAAATGAATAAACAACATAAATAAACCAATAAATTTGTTTTATTACTACCCAAGCAGTTTTCAAAGTAAATCCTTTCATATTGTATGTTGGCATGAATGGGCGCGACTTCCATAAAACATTGACAATTTGTAAGAGTGGGCTAAGCAACTAAACAAGAGTGGGCTGCCAGCTAAATCAGCTTTTTAAGGGCTAGCCCCAATATTATTGTTCTAAAGATTTAGATACCCAAATTAATGTCTTTAGCCCCAAATTTTCTATAAGCAAAGTCATAGTCAATTTCTATAACTCAAAGAATGAAAACCAGCCAACCCTGGGATTCAGAGGTAGGCAGCTTCAAATCGAAGGTTAAACTATTGAGTAAATGCAACACCAATTTACATATTTAAATATCACAACAAATAAACACGAGACCGAAAGGTTCGCTGACCGCCACAAAAGGCAGCAAAAGAGAAAACTGCCTGACCGCCACAAAAGGCAGCAGGAGAAAAAAAAGCTGCCGCCCCTACAAAAAGGGGGGCAGAATAGTGGTATCTGACCCCTGCAAAGCGAACCTAAAGAGTTGGGATGTCGCGCCCCAGCCTAATTACAACACCCTTGACCACTTTCAATAAAAAGCTTTAGTCCTTTAGCCAGTTGTTTTAGAAATATGGCATTTCCCAGTTCTGTCAAGTGAACACCATCTTCCATGTAGTTAACCTTGTTTACCGAATTTAAACCTGGATGCATTATATAACAACCACCAGCATTTATTGCCATTTTTCCGGCAAAACTATTAATACGTTTTCTACTGCGTTCCATTGCCACATTATCATGAGAAAATCGCCAATTACTACGAGGCAAAATCTCTGACCAAATAATGGACACATTTGGAAAAATATTTGTAATAAATTGAAATGTATCAAAAATAAGCCTTTAATGTATTGCTCGACAAGGAAGCAGTCAGAAGTCTTGAGGCCTCACTTTGTAAATCACAGATAGAAAACTGGGGGGTATCTCTTCTGGCACTTGATTTGCTGCTGGGTCCAACATGAAGAACCTGGCCCACTGTTTGCGAGAAATTGCATCAGCTAAAGAATTGTTACTTGAAGAAATGTGAGAGGCTTTAAAATTGATGTTTTCTTTCATGCACAGTAAAACAAAATGTCTGAGAAGGACCATGACTGATTTTGAACGACAAGTTTGCTTATTTATTATTGAAACTAACGCCTCATTGTCAATATATAGAAGAATATTCCTTCCTCGCAATTCTTCCCCCCACAATGCAAGTGCAAGTAAGACTGGGACCATTTCCAAGAATGTAATATCATACATTACTCTCAGCGATTGCCACGCTTTTGGCCAAGGAAAGAATGTCCATTTGCCATTTAAAAAACAGCCACAACCCAATTCAGGAGAGCCGGAACTGTCTGTATAGAGACACAATGTGTCGCTATCTAACCAAACTGAATCCGGAATGTGACAAATACCATTAAATTCCTCAAGAAATTGCACCCATAGTAACAAATCTTGTTTCAACTCATAATTGAGTCTTAACCTGTGGTGGGGCTTTCGCAGGGACGACATAACATCATAAAACCTCCTTAAAAATGCTCTACTGGAGCGTATGGCCCTACAAAAGAAACTCAATTTGCCGGTGAGCTTTTGTAAATCCCTTAACCTTACCTTTTGTTTCTCTATGAATAAATTAAGGAATTGTAAACATTCCTCAAGTTTGTGCAAAGGGATTCGAATGACCATTTCCTTTGTATCAATTTCTAACCCCAGAAACACCAAGACAGTACAAGGTCCCACTGACTTTTCGTTGGCAATAGGAACCCCTATGTCCTGGCAAATGCTTGTGAATGTATCCAATAAGATTTCGCAGTCTCCTGACCCTTTACTCCCCGCAAAAATGAAGTCGTCTAAATAGTGATCAAGTGTGTTTCGGTTAGAAAGATATGAAACCAGCCAATGTATGAAGGACGAAAATTTTTCAAAGAGGGTACAAGAGCTACTACAACCCATAGGAAGACATTTATCAATGTAAAATTTGCCCCCTACTTTTATTCCCAATAACTGAAAATCCTCCGGGTTTATCGGTAGGAGCCTAAAGGCAGATTTAATATCTCTTTTAGCTAATAATGCATCTCTCCCCAAGCTAAAAATCATGTTTGTAACCTTATCAAAGGAAGTATATTGTACAGAAGAGAACTGTTCATTGATTCCATCGTTAACACTGCTCCCCGCAGGATAAGATAAATGTGTAATTAGGCGCCACCCCCCATCAGATTTGGGTACTAGTCCAACCGGTGAAACCTTAAGATTACTCAACGGTGCTTCGTTATAAGGACCTGCCATCCTACCTAATGCTATTTCACTGTTCAATTTGTTCCCAAGCTCAACAGGTTGCAAGTGAGCCGACTTTAAATTTCTACTTTCTGAACCCGTTCTTGGGCCAAAATAACCAATCTTGAAACCAAAGGTGAAGCCATCAAGTAAAATTGTTGCCTGTTTTTGACAAGGATATAAATTCAAATAATGTTTTAGTTTTTTTACATTGACTGGTGTGTCAGCTATTTCATTTAAATTATTTCTGGAAATAGGGCCTAGGGTTTTGCCCATATTGTGGTCCGCGCTGCCAGTACTGGTTTTGACCTTTTGGTTTTTGTTGCGACATGGGGTCTGTAGCTTGTTGGCCCCTTCTTCCTGAACCGCAAGACCTAGAAGGATGATCCCCATTACAGTTCAAACAAACATGGCGATAAATACAACGACTTTTGTTACATTGCCTGAAGTTATAATCAAAGCATCTCTTTTGTGCCAATTTGCTGGCCTGCGGAACGGACTGACTTTGGTAAGGGGCGGACATATAAAGCAGCCAAAGTTCGTAATCAATTTTGTCAAATGATCTACTGACAGGGTCAGCAGCAAGTCTCAAACGAAATTGCTGGTCATATGACCTCCATCCTAAACCCCCATACTGCTTAGCACCCAATCTGACATTACTGATATATTTTAAGAGCTCCTGGGCTTTATCAGGATTGGCAGACAAGTAAATACTGGAAAATACCAGCATTGCATCGGTCCATGAACCAATGTCAAAAATTTTGGGGCCAGAATGTTGACCTTTTAAAACAAGACCGCCATTTGGATCTAGGCCGATCATTCTATTATCCTGTTGTGATTCACTGAAGTTAAGGAGAGTCCCCAGATCTATAAAACGACCCGCTATTATTTTTTCCCTTAATTGTAGGGACACTTGGCAGCTTATTTGATTATGGGCACTAGGTGTTAGAATCATTGGTACATTGTCTAACTGAGGGGCTAAATTTAAATCTAAATTTAAATCTACATCTACCATTTGCATACATGTACCTTCTGACTCTGCCGACGTCCCTGGCTGAACAGAAGAGGCCATGTTCCCAAACGCCGCCTCGGCCTCCCGAACTGTATTAATTGCCTCCACATCATCCCTCTCCTTCCTCGACCTTTTATTTTCCACCTGGCTGGCCAATGCTGAGGCAGGACCTCTCTTGTTTCTCTTAGGCATTCTCGTAATGTAGGTACCCACGAATAGAAAGAAAAAACTATTAATTAATATTAATTAACTGATCATTTAAGTTTAAGCGCTATGCTGTGGGCACGCACCTATTGTTTAAGTTCAAGCGCTATGCTGTGTGCACGCGACCTTGTCGCAGATCTCAATTCACAAATAAATACTGCTTCATCCTCCCAGCATCCTGACCACCATAATCCCCACCAATTTCACCTGAATTTAATTAAATTCGGTATGTGGGGAACCTGCATGTTAGGTCAAGTGAGGAGAACAAGAATTGCCATGAGCCCACTGACAAATAAACAACGAAATAAGGCTAAATCAAACAAATCATTCAACATCATCATTATCATTCAAACAATTAAAACTAGTTACTGTATAAACAGCCTAAAACTAATCGTCCCGCTCTTTAGTAAGATGGATGATTATTGATTTTACCTTTAATTTTTTTACCCGCCGCTTCTTCTCAGGGTAGAATTAAAAAAAAGGCCGGTGTTGGCTGTGTAGCGTGACGTTTACACATGCATGATAAATACCAACCATCCCATTCCCCTCCGATAACATTCGACTATGGATGAACCATAATCGCATTTATATTAGAATAATGCAACGTTGACGTTATGAAGACACATTTATGTCATTGTTGAATACATACGGAATATTACGTTGCGGGAGCGATAAAAGGGTTAGTATTGCACTACAAGTAGCGTGGAAAAATCGGTATCTTACGAGACCGAAGGTCGAGTAAGATATGGATTTTCCCACGCTACGAGTCGTGCAATACGAACACATTTATCGCTCCCGCAACGTAATATTCCTTTTATTATATATATACCTATGATCTATGAAGAGCGAAAAAACTAACAAATATACAGATTCAATATATTTGTTATTGGGGATACAATTTTGTAATCTTGAAATGAAAATATGAATGGCGGGTGAATATTTACTACAATACTTAGGCCACGCCCTTAACAAGTATGCTAATACGTAAGTCCCGCCCAATAACATTATCAAATTAAATTTCCATTGTTTTGTGGGAGAAAATGACAACATAATCTTTTTACTTGCGGGGTTTTATTAAATTTGACGCTAGGTTTTCGATACATACAATAGAAACAATTTTCCTAAATAGTACTGGTTGTCTGCATATTTTACTACGTAGCGCAGATTCAAAACGGGAACCTCGCTGAAAGTAGCCCGCGCACTGTCTGACGTCACAATCTTGTATTTACACCGCATGTAGATACGGAATTTCAATCTGTCGTGGTGTATTTGCGCATATCAATCTGCATGTATTTCCACCGGAAAATGTACAGGCATGTAATAAACTCTGTTATTCTACACTTCGTTACTACTTCTACTATTTTCCGTTTGATAAATAGATGCAGTATCTGCATGCGTTGATGTTGCACGCATTAGTAGTGCCCTAAGGTCCTTTCACGTGTACCAAACAGTAATGTTGCAAAGCACCTCCATCCACACTTTGATGAGTTTCAAATCAAGCTTTCAATGTTTACATCGTTTTACATGTATTTCACAAGCGGCGAAAAATTGGTCCAATCTGCTCTAATAATAGCGCTATACGTTTGTTCTGACGTAATAATGTGACGTGTAGATCATCGCTGTTTTGAGATTCGCTGCATGTACTGTCATGCGCTATATCATTGTTTGTGATTGTCGTTGACGATGTTTTAAGTTGATCTTAACAATCAAAAGGGATTTAATATCTGCTATGATAAAAACGTTTTTCTACGCAAAATAGAAGATGTATATTCATCTTCATCCTAATGAATAACACAACTATTCATGCGTAAATACAAGAATAAGAAAATACACATTTTTTATGAAATCCACAAAAATCCTTCACAGTGCAACAGTCGCTATATAGTGCACACATATACTTGACGCTATGTCTTTGTACGTCACTTTCATCTGGCATTTCACCCTGTGAATAAGAGCCCCAGAGGGTTTGTACTATTAGGGTGTTTGCTAGTTTACGCATACGCATACCTTTGGATAGAGAAGTAAGCTTTGCACTAGTCAAGCCAATATAAAGTTTGCAACACAACAAAACCAAAGAAATACATTTCGTGAAATTCGCTTAAGAAATTCGGATAGTAGGTACTATCCAGATATAGGTTCATTGTAGAGTTAAATGAACGATACGCATTGAATAAATATGGGTTATAAATATGGTATATTCGGCCTAAATCACAGTAAAGCACTTATTATTGACTTTGCTTAACAGTAGAAGGAACTTAATGAAACATATATGCATGCTTAGCAATAGTAAGGGTTGGTTGGGGTAAGGGAATAGGGTTTGTTGATTCTTATCTACCGATAAATTCATTAAGTAGATAAGATTTAACTGACCTGCTTTTTAACGCTTTCCCTCATTCAACAATTCTGCAGCAGACGACTTTGAACATATTTTGATCTCTATAATTGAATGGATAACCTATGACTAAAAGTGGAAAACATTGTGACAAAAGGAGAAATTGCTTGAAAGGCTTGACTAACATGAGCCCTTTAATTTGAATGAGCCAAATTTATGGTTCTTGTCTTCTTAAAAACATCTGAAGGACGCATAGAACGACAATCGGGTCATTTTAGATGCCAACCAAAATGCATTCGACTGTAGTCATAGAGAACATCTGCATACAAAAAGTGATTTAAAAAGGAGTTGTTCACATCGTGCAAATTCTCTTTATCTCAGTTGTAATACATTGCCTACGCGATATGAGGTTATCGAGTTAAAACAAAGAGATACGATTTAACAACGTCTTATGCTGATTTCCACTTTTAATAAATCTGCAGCAGACCACTTTAATAACACATGTGTGCATAACTATGGAAAATCTGTATGAAAAGCGCATTGAGTTTTACACATTGTGACACCTTGTGACACATTGTGACAAGAGGAACAACTGCTCAATATAGGCAATTTCTTCTTTTTTCGCAATGTTTTGTAAATTCGGCTTCTTCGGAGGCGTCAAATCACGTCTACATTTGAGAAAGGGTTGTGCGCACTCAAAAAGTCGATAGTGTGAATGAAATCGACGGTGAGTTAGTATCGCGAGGAAATCTTCTATGTAAGGGTTATTTGTTAAAATCAAAAGAGGGACGATGCTTTGGATACGTAATAAGTTTGAAAAATACAATCGTTTAAAATACATTTTTGTGATAGTGATATGTTTTGTGACTGGATGGATGTTCAGTGTTAATCAATACAGATCCAGGTATGTATACAATAATTTTCGTTCATCTTTTTTATTTAAAAAATGTATAACGATAATAATAATCATGATAACATTAAACACAAAAATATATATATTAATAAACAAAAAATATAATAATAATAATAACAAAAAATGGGGAAAAAAAAAAAAGATAATATTAATGATGATGATAATATTAATAATTATTAAATATTAATAATTTAATACATAAATAAAAATAAAAATAATAATAATAATGATGATGGTAATACTACTACTACTAATAATGATAATAATTAAAAATATATATTAAAAATAGTAATAAGATAAAAAATAATGATAATGATGAAATAAATAATGATAATAATATTAAAAATAATAATAAAAATAGTAATAATAATAATAATGTTAATATTAATACTAATAAATATTATAATAATCGTAATATTAATTCAAACTCAAACTCAAATTCGTAATATTAATAATAATAATAATAATTACTGATGATGATGATGTAACAACGAGGAGGGTTGTAAAGCCTGGGGTCGTCAGGTCGATAGTTTGGGGGTGTTTACGTCATTTTCAACATTATCATCATGTATATCACAGAGACAGCTCACTCTGTATTCATGTTTCTTGGGTAAACACAACAGTATTAGGCTAGTAAGTGTGTCTTGCCCAAGGGCACTCCATCATGAACGTGTTGCGACTAGGGACCGAACCATGAACGCCCGGATCACTCGGTCAAGCCGGATTCCTTTCATAAATCCCGATGATTGGCCAAAGTCATGGTCACCAGGCATCTCCCGCCAGCGAGCAAAATAGTGTGAGAAAGAAGCAATGTTGTGTGAAGTACTGTTCTATAATTTTACTTGATATTTATTAAAATAGACGATTTTTTTTTTTCGTCAAAACTTCTGTATGGACATGAAGACACGATGTCAAATTTGGAAATAAAATAAGGAATCACAATCAAAGTTAAAATCGACATTATTGTCACAGTCAGTTTATATCACCAATTTAATATTGATCCGACCTAAGTCATTACAAAACACAGTCAACGAGAGATACAGATGACACTGAGTAATTGACTGCTGATGCGGAACACAGCTCCGGTAGCTCAGTCGGTAGTGACGCGGGCTGTCAATCTAGGGGTTGTGAGTTCGAATCCCGGCACGGCCAACTTTCTTTCCGACGATTGACAAAAGACAATGCGACATGCGTCATTCGTCTTCCACCAATGGGCTAAGTCTATGTGGAAAAGCAGCCAGTTGCTTGGGAAGATTGTTGTGTGGAGTACTGGTCTGAGAAAACCAGACAATGCATGAATAGGTGAACTGGCCGCCGTTTTATAACTGAGAAATTGTTAAAAACGGCGTTAAACCCCAATTAATCAATCAAAATACGTTGCTCCGTTGTTAAATATTCGTTAAACCGCTTATGAATACACATGTATATGTAATCTCAGACTTAGAAGGATGAAAAAGGGAAGTCTTAAAATGTTGATCCGTTTAATTACGTGATTATGTTTAAATAAATAAATAAAAAATAAAGGAAAAAAATCCGAATTCCATTTCTTTACCTAATAATTCCACTGTGTGGAGAATTAAAAACAACATAAATAGACCGATCCCCACCACATTGTTTGGCGACGGAACCCGGGAAGTGAATCAATGCTGTTAATGTTTTATGGAGCTAATCAATAAAAGTATATAAAAATAATAAAGTTAACGCAACGACGGAATTAAAATATATAAGCCATTGGAGTCAAACCTGAGCAAGGAATAACCATATACGAAGCAACGGAGCAAACGGAGCAATATTACATTGACTCTCATGTCTGACACAATTTAAAGTAACATTGATGTAAAACAAGTTGGGCTACATTCCTATAATTCTAGTGGGAATTAAGGTCTTATTAACTTTCCGGTCTGACACAATTTAAAGTAACATTGACGTAAAACAAGTTGGTTTACACTTCTTTAATTTTAGAATACTTTATGGTTATATTGACTCTCATGTCTGACACAATTCAAAGTAACACTGATGTAAAACAAGATGGGCTACATTTCTATAATGCTAATGGGATTTACGGTCTTATTAACTGTCCGGTCTGACACAATTCAAAGTAACATTGACGTCAAACAAGTGGGGCCATATTTCTATAGTTCTAGAGGGATTTAAGGTTATATTGACTCTCATGTCTGACACTATTTAAGACCCGGCCGGGTAGCTCAATTGGTAGCGTATCTGACTCGTGATATGGAGGTCACGGGTTCGATACCCGGTTGCGGCGACATTCTTTCGGGCGATGTTTTCCATTGCCTCTCACCTCTGATCTATGTGAGAAAGTAGTCAGTGGCTTCGAAAGAATGTTGTGTAAGTACTGGTGTTTGAAAGCCAGGAAAACATGGGTAGGTGCACTGACCGCCGTGATATGACCAAAGCTGTTGAAAGCGGCGTTAAACTCCAAACAAACAAACTGACACTATTTAAAGCTTCATTGAGGTACTATATTTGAATAGTTCTAGTGGGTTTGAGGATGTTATTGACATCCCAGCCTGACACAATTTTAAAACAAAGTTAACATAAACGTACAACTAGTGGGGCTACATTTCTAGCGTTAGTGGATTTAGGGTATTATTGACTCTCCTGTCTGACACCATTTCTGTAAAAACTATTGGGGCTAGATTTTCTATAGTTCTAGTTGGTGTTAGGGTTAAAGTGACTCTCGTGTCTGTGACAATTTAAAGTAACATTGACGTAAAATTAGTGGGAATAGGCTTTTCTGTGGGTCTAGCGGGTTTTAGGGTTTTATCGACTCTCATGTCTGACACAATTTAAAGTAACATTGACGTAAAAGTAGTGGGGCTAGGCTTTTCTGTGGGTCTAGCGGGTTTTAGGGTCTTATTGACTCTCATGTCTGACACAATTTAAACTAAAATTGATGTAAATTTAGTGGGGCTATGCTTTTCTGTGGGTCTAGCGGGTTTAGGGTCTTATTGACTCTCATGTTTGACACAATTTAAAGTAACATTGACGTTTGCTTAGTAGTGCTACATTTCTATAGTTCCAGTTGGTTTTAGGGTCTAAGTGACTCTCATGTCTGACACAATTTAAAGTAACATTGATGTAAAATTAGTGGGGCTAGGCTTTTCTGTGGGTCTAGCGGGTTTAGGGTCTTATTGACTCTCATGTTTGACACAATTTAAAGTAACATTGACGTTTGCTTAGTAGGGCTACATTTCTATAGTTCTAGTTCGTTTTAGGGTCTAAGTGACTCTCATGTCTGACATAATTTAAAGTAACATTGACGTAAAATTAGTGGGGCTAGGCTTTCCTGTGGGTCTAGCGGGTTTTAGGGTCTTATTGACTCTCATGTTTGACACAATTTATAGTAATATTGACGTTTGCTTAGTAGGGCTACATTTCTATAGTTCTAGTTGGTTTTAGTGTCTTATTGACTCTCGTGTCTGACACAATTTAAAGTAACATGACGTAAAATTAGTTACTTACACTTATATGGTTCTTGTTGGTTTTAGGGACTTGTTGACTCTCATGTCTAGGTTTTAGGGTCTTATTGACTCTCATGTCTGACACTATTTAAAGTTTAAGTTAACTTGTAGTTTAAGGTGCTTCTCTTCTAGTTGTTCCAGCGGTTTTATCAGAAAACGTAGTTATGTTTATGTAATATTTTGTTGGACAGGGAAGGCTCGGGTAAGAATGTACCTGTGTCTTCTCTGTTTGCAAATGAAACAATAACATCAAATAGCTTTATGCACATGTTATCCACATTAAAATTATATTTGTCAAGTGGGGTTTTATTATGAACAGCCTTTGATACGGCTGTTTATGTCTATTTCTAAATGGACATGTATACTATTTAGTTATCGCTCGATGTTTATCTAGAGCCTTTGTTTCAATACATTTAATCATTAAAATTATCTATCGTTTGTTTATATTGCAAATACACCGCGCCGTTAAATGTCTGCTTGACATTGGGATGGTAAATTGTAACCCTGTCCAGCATACAACACAATATACAGCAGATACACATCATGGATTTTTTTAAATAGAAACATTGTGATCAAAAGAGAATTGATTGATTGATTGATTGATTGATTGATTGATTGGGGTTTAACGCCGTTTTTAACAATTTCTCAGTTATATCACGGCGGCCAGTTCACCTACTCATGCATTTCCTGGTTTTCTCACACTAGTACTCCACACAACAATCTTCCCAAGCAAGATCAAAAGAGAAACTTGTTCATTATGAACTCTTTTTCTTTTATTTTGCCACAGTGTTTTCAAAAGTCGTCTGCTGTAGATTCGTCAATTTACATCTACATGTTGGAAAGGTTTAAATCAAACATTCTTTAAGCGCATAAAAGTTTTTAAGTTAATTTTACATCTTAACCCTTTCCCACATACAGACGCCTTCTGAAGCCTCTGCAAATTGCGACTTTTGAAAACATTGTGCCAAAAGGAGAAATTGCTCAGAATGAGCAATATCTCCATTTGCCATAATTTGTTTAACTCGATTAAAGATTTACATTGTTAGACATTTAAACAAATATTACTTTCAAAGTCGTCTCCTGCAGATTCGTCGTATGTGGGAAAGGGTTAAACCCGGTTACATTATATGGCAAATGTTGGGTCGTTTATTTAAAACACTTTTAAATGAAAACATTGACACACGCGTTGACGAATATAACAATGGTTTGAAGATAGTGAAGAAAACATTTTTGAGAAATTGAGAAACTGTTCCATTTACCACAATGTTTTCAAATATCGTCTGCTGTAGGGTATGTAATAGGGAAAGCAGAGTTAACGGTCTTATCTCGGAATCATCACAGGAAAAAAAATGAGCGGTGTTCAAGGACAACAAACCTTGACGTAATGTTGACATGTGTTGAAAAAACCTGCTTGCGTATTTATAATAATTATCCAAATGGAAAATGCTATACAGAAATGTATTGAACCAGTCTAAGACAAGAAAGCGACCATTTCGGGGATATGCTTAGACCATTCGTTTAACCCTTTCCCTCATACGACAATTCTGCAGCAGACGACTTTGAACATA
>JASEVX010000001.1:170221654-170471654 GCA_031761405.1 Serripes groenlandicus | reverse complement strand
CCAATCAAATCAGTGAGAAGCAGAGGGCAACCAATCGAAGACTAGACTTTCGCGGAGGTTGGGCACGGTTGCGGCCTTAACTTTTTCCAACATACAACAAATCAGCAGCAGGCGACTTTGAAAACATGTAAGAAAAACCTGAAAAATCTCCGTAAAAGATAGCTTAATTGTTAAATAAAGTTGAAAACATTGTGGACAAAGGAGAAATTGCTCATCATGAGCAATTTCACCTTGTTTGCACCAATGTTTTCTTAAGTCGTTTGCTGTTATTGCTGTAGAAAGCCTCTGAATGTGGGAAAGGGTTATATCGACTTTTCGAAACTCACGTTAGGAATAGGAAAAGCCCCTATCCAAAAACCGTTCTGTATAAAGTTAAAAACAGTGTATAGGAGAGGAGAGTATATACCCTCAATATTTTAAAACGACGCCCGCTGCCAATGTCGTACACAAGGGACATGGAGTTTTAAGGGAATATTTAAAACGCCTATAAAATAATACATGTATGTTTCCGTTCGCCACGTGTTTACAATAAACGGTCGCTTAATCAGTTTTCTATATCTATACGCATCTGCAGCAAAAGACTTTTGAAAACATAATTGGGGACAAAACTAAACATTGGTCATTATAACCAAATTTCCTTTTGCCTCAATGTGTTCAACTCTATTCAATACTACAACTTCTTTTTTAAAGATTTTCACCATGCAGTTCATGGTACGTGGAAAAGTGTACAACCACTGTTATAACCTTAAACACTTAACCCACATATTAAGTTCGTAACCTCTCGATGACTTGAAGGTGTGTTTATGTTTGTGTCACAATGTTTTCAAAAGTCGCTGCTGCTATTGCGTCAAAATGCGTCTGCAGGTGGGAAAGGGTTAACTCTTTTTCAAGGCAGAACCGGTGGCATTTGTCTAACTTCACTATAATTCGTTTTGTGTAAGAGAATACAAGAATCAATTTTGATGCATAGCATCAAAGACGCCGCGCATGACTTTGAAGCATGACTTAAAGGAAGCAGATGCAGTTCAGTACATTTAATTAACCTGTGCAAGCAGACAGGATGTAACTATTTCGAACAAGAAGGCCAAATGTTCCTTTATTTTAAACAAGAAGCACACTATGTGCCTATATTGCTCACCTTGCTACCATAGCCTATATAAAAAGGTTACCAAGAGCAGAAAGGGTCAATATTGACGTAGGGGTTAAACGTTTTATATGCTACGATATATGTGATATTCGTTTAGTCGTGAAATGACAAGTTAAGTCCTGAAACCATTTGATTTACGGTTTGCTTAACATTCACTGCAACTATAATGTGTCACACAAGCTGAAGTTTCTCAAGGTTTTTTTTACCAATAAACTGTTTTAAATCCTCTAACCAGATACATTAGCTAAAACAAACCATAGGTGCTTAACTATTAACATATATTAAGGTTTATTGCCTCTAGTTATAAGTTAAGTGTGACACAAGCTTTGGAAGGAGAGGGGGAAGTATATTCTCCTTCCAGTTTAGCAGAAGTATAATAGCAAAAACGGGAATATATAAACAAAAAATACGAAGTAATAAAAAAATATTTATTATCAAGATTGAGCATTATGAAAGTTCACATGTATAGTCAACATATAGCAATACTTACTAAGTCTGTTTTGTTTATATGTAATTTCACTTTAATCGTTTTGAACATGCCAGTAGAAAACAGAAAAAAGAAACAAAAGAAAATGGTCAAGAGCAAAGAGCGAAAACCCGTTGGTACGAATCGTTCATCTCGAACGAAACATGAACACCAATAACATTTAGAAATCGGATGAAATCGTGAAAACAGCGAAGTATTCATAACGGAAGGAAGCAGAGACAACTTAATTACTCTTTGGGAACCGATGACACCTTGTCGTCTTTTAAATAAGAATGACCAAAATCGCTAAGCGATGACATGATGCATTTACAAATAATAGACCGGGTCACGTTACGGCCATGCCTATTGCATAGTTGGGTTAACGTTGTTTTTACAGTTTCTAGAATTATACTGTAATATGTCATATGTAAAATGAATCATCATTGATTTTTTAAAGATTACCCATTTATTAAAAATTTCAATATTGTAAATAGGCAAAATCATCGCCAGAAACTTTTTTCTGAGCTTTGATGAATCGGGTCGTAACCAAACTATAAAAAAAAAGCGTAGCCTAGGAAGTTAGGGAAAAGTTATTAAATACCCATTACATGTGTCTGTAACAAGTTTTGTAAAAACGGTAGAAGAATCATTTTATACAATTTATTTATTCATAAAGGGATTTTTTTAAACATATAACAAGAGTTTTTCTTAACAATAATTATGTTGGTTGCTCCCTTTTTGATTACGTCACCCCATGGTACAAAATTACAACCTTTCCCATACTGACGCCGCGCTTCCACGCGGCGTTAATAACATTTCGCTACCAAATAGTGCCATACAATATTATACTTGTCAATGGATGAACTCTTTTATTATTCACACAAAGTTTAAATCTTTCATCGCCAATGGTAATTATATTATGATATTAAGGATTTTGCAAACAATAAAGATTCAGATGAGTCAGCTCGCAACGAACTGTACCACCTGAAATCAGCATTGTTTGCCATTTAGTTATCAAAGTATTCCAAAACTCTAATTACGTGAGACGCCCACTTTGAACATGGAAGAGTCTTCTTTGAATAATTCGGCGCTGAATAGTATACATGTAGTTAGAGAGTTCTCTGGCTATAAAGCATACGAGTCAGGAAGAAAATGTAACGTCTGAAAACTTCCAGTTTTGATATGGAATTGAAAACATTATGGGTAAATGAGAAATGTTTTCATAAATTTATGTTTTCTCCATCAATGTTTCAAATATCGTCTGCTGTATCATTTCGAAAGTGATAAATGTTTTGGTGGCTTTTTGTTCTTTTCAAATAAAAAATCAATTCATTTTTCTCTAAACCACGTGTATTTTTATATGGGTAAATATTTGCGGCAAACAGAGCTGTATTCGTATTTTCTTTATTGGGATGAACCCAGGTTAACACTTACCCAAATACGAAAAACCTGCGACAGACGAATTTGCAAAACGTGTATTCAAAACTGTTGAAAAGGATTCATTTCTCATCATGAGCTAATTTACGTTCCCTTTCGCTACATTTTTTTCAAAAGTTGTCAGAAAAAAATATAAAAAAATACATTAACCATATCTTAGAGAGGGATTTATATCACATGAGTATATGCATGTCATATCTTTGAAATAAAATGCTTTGGGAATAATAAATAAAAAAATATTATTTTACTGTTGCAGGGTGTTAGTAGCCAAAGTAACAGAACCAAGAATGACACCGCTAATAATTTATAGAAACTTGACAAAGATTCCTCCAGCACCCCGCGGGAAACTATGGGCGGAGGAGCTCTATCTGTACGATCGCCCACTAGCCGACATCCGGGAATTGGCAGACCCAATGTTTTCTTTAATTCGTCTGGAAGGGAAGCCGGATATTCAGCTCGGAGAGTCCATTCATGTCACTGTTGTTTTATACGACGGATATAAAAGAAGAAAGAAAATAGGCGGAGATTTGGTAATAAATTCATATTTTATCCCCAAATACACCTGAATCGTTACAGACTAAAACTGGGTTCGATGCATATATCCCGTACTGTCATTACAAAAGAAACTCACGAGGAAACGTCCATTGGACCAACATCCCTATATTTTCTTCGTATAGTTACATTTGTGATTATTTTGCGGTCAAAAGACTCTAGAGAGAGAGTGCGATGATCCATCCTGGACTGAGCCCTATTTGCAGATGCGTTATGCTATACTTTTGCCTTATGCAATACTTATGTGACTAAAATAATGCAAGCATTTCAAATAGTACACGGTGACCTTTTGTTCTTCTACTCGCTGCATTTCTCGATCAATTCAGGCATATGAAATAAACCACGAAAACCCGAAATTGGCGGATCAAGTGCCAGATCCCTTTTCCTATTTTGAAATTTTGCAAATGGTTATCCCTTTCCCACACACAGATGCAATTGTGACGCTTTTGTAGCAGACGGCTTTCAAAAAAACTTTGTAACAAAAGAAGAAATTGTTCATATTGCTCAATTTTGGCCTAGATGTTAAACAAATGATCTAGAGTGTAGGCCAATCAAATTTTGTATTTAATGAATACTGTCGAAGATATAATGGAAATTAAACGTTTTGATGGGTTCCTAGTTAAGTTGGCGATCCTACGAGAGGCACTAATAAGATGAAGTTTTAAAATGAAATGTTTTGCATACTAACCTTTAATTGTTTTCCTTAAGAAATAAATTTCAGTGAAAATAGTCAGTGAAAATGTATGAAATATAATATTTAAGAGCAAAATATTAATTATTTTTGAAACATGATAAGTTTTCAGTTATGTATCGTCAATTGAAACCTATACACCTCTTGGGTTGCCTGGCATAATCTCCAGTCATGTGACGTATTCTCGGCCTTGATAATCTATTTATAGAAACTGAAGCTGGATGGAGATGGCCGATTAGCCTTTGGTAAAAACATAGATTATTGCGCAAATGTTATAATTCATGGACAATTACTGATTGTTTTGATTATTAACAAAACCATTCTGATATTCAAGTCAAATAATATGCGCATGTTCCATTTCTTAGTGTTTTCTCATATTAATCGCCGTTTATCTTTTTTAAAGATATTTCTTGTTTCTTTTGTCACAATGTTTTTCATTTTTTTCAATAAAAAATACTTTCATTTAAAGAGAGTGTTCACATTTTGTGTCTAGATCATTTCCAAATCGTCTGCTGCATATTTGTTGTATGTGGCTTATATAAATTAGCAGAACGAACAAGAAATATGTGAGCTACTGCTCACTAGTGATACCCCCGCTCATGTTTTGAAAGACATATGTGATGGTGGGGTAAAGGGCCATAACTCCGTGAAAAATCATCCAACCGGAACGCAAACACGATATGCGCATCTACACTTGGTGGTGATCCTTCCTATGAAGTTTCATAAAATTCCAAAAAGCGGTTGCAGAGAAATAGCCCGGAAATGAATTTAGTCATACATAGCCTGATGGTGGAGTAAAGGGCCATAACTCCGTGAAAAATCATCCAACCGGAACGCAAACACGATATGCGCATCTACACTTGGTGGTGATCCTTCCTATGAAGTTTCATAAAATTCCAAAAAGCGGTTGCAGAGAAATAGCCCGGAAATGAATTTAGTCATACATAGGGGTAAAGGGCCATAACTCCGTGAAAAATAATCCAACGGGAACGCAAACACGATTTGCGCATCTACACTTGGTGGTGATCCTTCCTATGAAGTTTCATCAAATTCCAAAAAGCGGTTGCAGAGAAATAGCCCGGAAACGAAAGTGTTACGGACGGATGGACGGACGGAAGGACGGAAGGACGGACATGGGTAAAACAGTATACCCCCCCCCCCCCCCCCCCTTTCCTTCGGAACCGGGGGTATAAAAATAGAGTTGCATCTGACTCATTTCTTTACGTGGTCCTCTTTTCATGACAGGCCCTTAAATGGGCTGTGTCAAATGATTATATTCTTCCAGACAGCTTTACCTGCTGAGTAAACACAAATATAGACCGTATATATCGATGTGTTTTCATGTTCATTGTCGACAAACAATGACCCGTGAGTCTAGTCCTAAATCTGTGTCTGACAAATTGTTGATTATTTTTGGCGTGAAACGGTTGTAACTAAAATTGGTATTTTTTTTACCAAGGTTAATCACCTCGCCTTAAAGTCTATATAAGTCATTTTTCTTCGTAAACAATGTAAATTTAGGTGCCATTGCTCGTTTTGAGCAATGGCACCTAAAATTGCATTGTTTACAAAGGGGTCAAAATTGCCCCTAAATAAGGGTTTTCAAAAACGTTTTTAGTTAAACTGTTTCACGCCAAGCCCTCGATACCTTTCCAACAAAAAAGACGCCTCTGAATCAGAAAACCTTTGAAAGCATTTTGGCAAAAAACAGAAATTTTTGATAATGAGCAAGTTCTCCTTTTGCCACAAAGTTTTGCATTTTTTTGTTTCAGTACTATCATTTATAGAGATTTTCCATACGTTTATCAAGATATTTTTCCCTGTTGCAGATTCGTTGTATTGCTAGGAAAGGAAACCAAGAATGCTATTCTAATACGCATTAATATGTAGGGAACAGCCATATAAACCTAATGTGATAACAATATTTTTTCGAAAATATCAAAAAAAAAAACTTAAATAAGCATTTAAAATCCGAATTCAAAATAAGCCAGTTCGCGATTATCAAAAAATATACATCGGCAATTTCCGTAAAATATATCGGGAGTGACTTCAGAGGGTGGAATTCAATTCAATGTTGACTTTCATTGTGTTGACAGTTTTAATCGTGAACGCATCGATGAATTTGGAATATTTAAAGAGACATAAAACGTAAAAATGCCTAAAGAGTGTGTGGTAGGGGGGTGTTCTAATATGCCGAAGGACGGTGTTAGCTTTCATAAATTCCCAAAGGACTACACAGTAAGAATCAAAGTACTGAAAGTACAAGTAACGAATTATTTTGAACATGTATTGTAAAATCTAATTTATGAATGCAATTGATCATGCTATTGCACAATTTAGTCTATTTTATTATTATTAATATTTTTGTCCAGAGATTTTTTTTATCAGTTGACAGTTTTAGTAAATGTAGGATTTCAACGGCGATGCGAGCGTTTAACATGCACACTAACTCTTTCACTGAGCTCTGCGTAAAGTCTGTCAAAACACCCATGGCATATTTGTGAGATTTACATTGTTAGTTCGATTTGTTTTCGTCACCAGCGGCGGATCCAGGATTTCGGCTTATATTATAACTATGTTTCATGTGAGTGATTTAATTATTATAAATCTATAATGTTTAACAAATCGCATAAAATAAGAATTAAAAAAATAAAAAAAGATCAGTTCCTATTGGGACTCGAACTCGCGTCCATTGGTAGTCTATGATTAGTAGTTCTACACGCTCTCCATTACGCCATGGTACTTTGATACAACAGATGAGCGTTACTTTCGTATATATATTAAGCTAACTGAATGCGCGCGTATGTAAACCATGATCTATAATTAAAAAGCCACTTTGATCATCGTTATCAAGTTGGAAAAAGGAGAAACAACGGCGATGCGAGCGTTTAAAATGCACACTGACTATTTCACTGAGCTCTGCGTAGTGGCATATTTGTGAGATTAACATTGTTCTATACAGCGTGGGGTCGAGTGAATGGGCATACGACTAAAATTCATATACTCGTGCCTTATACGTACCTGCCGACAAATGAAATATATATGCGCGTACTGTTAATTTGATATTTTCTAGAAAATAAATTGATTATCTATGATGATTCGATAGTATAATTATGACTTCACTGTATTGAAATAACACCAAAGACCTAATAACAGTGTTATTAGGTCTTTGATAACACGTAGAAGTCATTTTAATATCAAAAAAATACTAGGACTATTTAGGTGCAACGAATGTGTATTATAAGCGGAAGTGTAGTTTAACCGTGACTTCCGGAAAAAAACACGATCACGTTAACTGTATTATTTTTTGAGAAAAAATAATTCGTTAAAAATGTGGTTAAAGGCGGTAGATTCGACGCGGAAACTTTGGAAAGGTCCGACATAATATAGCTTAGTTTGTTCCGACCATTTTTTAAATGACTGTATTGATCCAGCGTTTTGGATAAAAAAATCAATGGGAATATATGTAGTGAAACAGTTAGTAAAAGGAGCCGTTCCGTAAATTTTTGCTCGACCTCAACCGATAATGAGTGAAGATATCTACAGAAAAGACTACCAGACGTCCGGAAGAGAAAGTCGACAAGCCCGAGTGAGAAAGAAAGAAAAGCAACTGGTAAGTAAATGAATTTAATTTAAGATTCTATATGACATTCAAATACAAAGGAAGCACCCACTTCAAGCGTCATTTTCACATTTGACCTGAGAACTAAAAATCGTCCAACATGAAATCAGGAAAACCACTTACGAGAATATTTATCCCACCTACGAATAAACACTTTGAGGCATGAAAACAACCATCTAACCAATCAACACTATTATTTCATGATGATTAGCGTGTAATTACTTACAACTTGATTACTAAAGTTAAGGACTTGATTAAATAAAATAATTTTGCTAAATTCAATTATATAAAGATGATCAATGTTTGTTTTTCACAGCTTGCATAGAAAAAATTCTTTCCAGTTGATTTTATCTTCAAAAAAAATTGAATTATCTATAAACACAAGCTCATAATTGTTTCCCATTGAAGTAAAAAATAATGTTTTCAAAGTAACAACTACTGAAGACTTGAAACATATCAAATTGAAAGGTGGCCCCTTATATTATTGTCATGGGTTTTCGTGCATTATTCTGCTGCAGAATTGTCACATAATGGAGAAGGGTAAGGGATAAATAAGGGTCTACTTTGTAAACACATGTGGTGTCTTATGAAATGATTTATGACATGTATTAATGGAGTGGCATCCTGTGGTCTAAAATGCCACTTCAGTGACTTACAATTTGACTAATTAATTGTTATGACCTTTCCTTTGGATGTATTTGTTGACAAAAGTGACATCATCATTAGAGTTGCAATAAAATATATATTATATTTATTCAAAATATCACCCGAAGGTCATAGACCCATGTGGTTAGTCATGCATACAACAGTGAAACATACAAAATAGTACAACAAAATAATGGTATATACAATTCATTACATATACACGCTTGTTTAGATGTACCTAACTACATACATATAAAGATGCTTGTATGTAAGCAAGACACGAGATGCAAACTGAATTTACTATAAAAACAACAAAAAAAACAAAAACAAAAATATAGAGAAATATAAAGATATAACACCCATTTAGACCAATCTTGTCCGAAACGAAAAGACAAGTTTGTCATTAGGTGTTCTTATACATGCAATGCTAAATTATAATTATAAAATTTATAATTTAATAATTAATCTGTTTAAATTTACACTCACAATCAATTATATACATGTGTATCCCTTATATACATTGCCTTTTCAATATACACACCTAAATTTAGTATGTCTTTCTTGTTTTCAGATTTAAGGAGCTGCACTAATTTAAACATGTTTGGTCTTTCCCTATAATATTTACGAATAAATTGTTGCCTTAGATCAGTATATATGTTGCATTCCAAAATGAAATGAAATTCATCTTCTAACAACTTACATGAAAAACAAACCCTTTCACAAATTGGCTTACTAATTGGTTTTGCCCATCTTCCTGTTTCAATAGCTAATCTATGTGATGAGGTACGCAAACGCGAAAGAGAATTTCGATATTTATTTATAGTTAGCGTATCTAAATAAGGCTGAAAACGGAAATCACAAATTGATCTGTAAAATATAGCTCTACTTGAATCATTTAATCTACTATGCCAGTCTTGAATGAATTGATCTTTGATTCTTTGCTTAACAACTTTTAAAAACATCTTTACATCTCCTACACTTTGATAAAGCCAAGCGTCTCCAAAACCAAGATTATAAAGAGCATTTCTAATTAATGAACACCAGTTTATCCTATTCATGAATGTTTCGCAATCATTCTTTAACATTAGATAGATTTTCTTGATATATTTATTTTCACCTGATTGTAATATTTTAATCCAATATTTTATAATAATAAATAATCTGTACTTTTGTAAACACATTCTACCCATTTCACCATAAATAAAATCATTTTGCGTCGATTTTTTAACATTCAGTAATCTTTTACAAAATTGCAAATGTATCCTTTCTACCGCCATACCATGATTAAAACCCCAAACTTCACTGCCGTAGTTTAATATTGGTAATACTAATTTATCAAATAATTCTAATTTATGAGAAAGTATTTATTCATTGCGTAAATTGCCTTGAGAGATTGACCGGATAATGTTTGTTGTGCTTCAGAAAAGGAGCCGCCCGTTGTGAAAACGATTCCAAGATAAACAAATTTATTCACAATTTCTAGACAACCGTTATCATAATTGAATCGTATATTTGCAGGTGTTCGGCCACCTTTTTTGAAAATCATAATTTTTGTTTTTGAGACATTTATTTTTAATTTCCACCTGTTACAGTACTCATGCATCGAATTTAAACTTTTTTGTAATTCGTCAGCACTATTTGCGAAGATGACAATATCATCAGCATATAATATCAAAAACAGTTTAAATGTACTAACATCTAAGCCACATAGACCCTCATTTATAAAAACATCTTCAATGTCATTTAGGAACATCGAAAATAGGAAAGGAGATAAGCATTCTCCCTGTCTGACACCCAGATTACATTCGAAACTGTCACTAATTTGATTTTGATATTTGATTTTTAATTTAACTGATGAGTACATAGAACGAATTATGTTCAGTATGTTTCCACGTAAACCGAGTTTTATTAATTTATACCACAAATTATCCCTCGTAACATAGTCAAAGGCCTTGCTAAAGTCTATAAAAGCACAGTACAATCTATTACCACTATTAATTATGTGATTTATCAGCCCATGTAAAACAAATAAATTATCTATAGTACCCATATTTGATCTGAAACCCGCCTGTGCCTCAATGTAAACTCCATAATTTCTGCCCAATCATTTAATCTATTATTTAAGATTCGGGTAAAAAGTTTACCTAAGGTGCTCAATAAAGTAATACCCCTGTAATTATCTACGTTATTTATACTACCTTTTTGTGCAAAGGGATGATGTATCCTTCCGACCAACAATCTGGGAAATATCCAATTTCTAAAATTTTGTTGAACAAAGTTAACAACAATGGACTTAATACAGTTTTGCCGTTAATGAAAAATTCATTTAGAAATTGATCTGGACCTGCACTTTTGTTTGACTTAAGCTGATCAATCGCTGTATTCAAAGATTGAGAAGACACAGGTAAATTTAATTAATCAAACATAATACTGAATTCATTATTTTCATACATTTCTATAAAATGAAGTACGTCTTCATCTGGTGTGAAAAACTGGTCATTTGGATTGTTTACAGATTTAAAATACTGTTCAAATTCACTAATTTGTATATTTGATGTTTTCAAGCCAGCTGTTTCCTTTAGCATATTCCAATATAATTTGGCATTCTTATGTTTCGCCTCTACTAATTTTTAAGTTTTACTCTTATCAAAAGTATACCTAGCTTTCCTGATACAGGTTTTATATTCAGACCTAGCTTTAACCATATTGACTCTGTTGTTATTACAATTATTATTTCTAAAAGTATTTAAAGACTTATAAAATAAAGTTCGTTTACGATCACATTCATCATTAAACCATTGATTTTGATTGTCATTACAGTGTGACCCATATGTCCTAGTATTCCGTTTAAATAAAGGAGATACGACCCCATCTAATATATGTGAAAACCGGTTTATGCTCAAATCAATATCTGAAGAAGTACACGCATTACTAGTATACTCATTTAATTCCGTTAACGTAAACAATGTTTCATCGGATGACAAATCTATAAGATACTCATCTTTTAAATCACTTTTCCATTTATACTTAAAATGTACTTTTTCATAATGTGATGTGGTAGGTTAAGTGTAAGTTTTTATCAAACTGAAAAGTAAAATCAATTAAACAATGATCAGTTAAAATATTTGGATCGTCTACACGAAATAAAGATATATATGGCAATAAGTTTGTTGAGCAAATAACATAGTCAACTACGCTTGACCCACTACTACCAACATAAGTAAAACGACCAATACTTCTATCATCACCCATTCGTCCGTTAAGAATGCGTAAGCCCGTTTGTTTACACAAATCTATTAACATTAAACCGTTATTGTTCTTTGTTCGACCCTTATCTTGTGAACATCGTTTAAAATTGAATATGTAAACAAAATCAAGTAACCCTGTACTGCTGCAGAATTGTCATATAATGGCAAAGGGTGAAAAATAAGGGTATACCTTGTAAACACTTATGAAATGATTTATGACATTAGTGAAGTGGCACCCTGTGGTCTAAAATCCACTTCAGTGACTAAATTGCAATTTGACTAATTACTTTTTATGACCTTCCCTTTGGATGTATTTGTTGACAAAAGTGACATCATCAATAGAGTTGCAATAAAATCTGTAAAACATTCATGTAACCTTGTACTCCATATGCTTTTTTTAAAAAATCATTCTCCCTTAGGAGTTATATATCAATAATTTTTGAAAACATTATGGGTAATAAAAAATATAGTGTGATACTCCATCTATGTTTTTGGTTTGTAAAGTATTCATGTATTTATTTTTTTCTTCTATTTAAGACTGAAGCTAGCTGCATTTCAATGAAAATGTAAACAGACCAGCTGCTTTAACCAAATCTGGTGTAAAACGACATATGGTAACCTTTCCCAAATTTAAGAAAGGTGAAAGTTCAGTGAGAGAAGTAAAAGTGGCTGCATCATACAACTATGTGAATGACCTCATTGGAGAAATTGTCTACAGATGCAAGGCTAATAGTGAAAAAACAATATTGGAAGAAAGACTGCCACCAGCACCCCCATCTTTAGCCAGTGGTTATGTTAAATTGGACAAAACTATGTTGGTAGATTTAAAAAGCACAAGATATTCTTGCAAGAAAAAAATACAACCTACAAACCCAAATAGAAATATATCAAAAACATTTTACATCCTCAAATTAAAATAGTAACCTTTTCAATAATACAGATACATTTTGACATCTGCATCAGAAGCCTTTTGAAAACATTGTAAAATTTGGAGAAATTTCTACCAATGAAATCCTATTGCAACAATAAGTTTACCTACATAAATATTTTGAGAATTGCAGAGATATTTCATGTTTTCGCCTCATGCTTTCAAAGTCATCTAGTCATTATTTGTATAAAGGTTGAAACAAAAACTGATTGATTTTCGAATTATTAGCTTTTTCCATTTTCTGCAATGTTTTTAAAATAAAAATTGTATTGGTTACAATGGAAAGTTAGCTTACTGTGTATGGATTAACATGTTTCTAGGAATACAAGATTATTAAATGATTTGAGGGTATGGAAGATTGTCTAACAAAGTAACTACAATGGCTTTAACATATAGTTATTGTACATGTATTGTAAATTGCCATATCCTGTCTTGGCAGGAATTGTGCAAGACCTTATGCCTTCCTGTTCAATATACAATTCATTTAAATTCTTTTCTTACAGACATTCTTGTATTAAACAGATGGCATTTAAAAGCAAAATATAATGGCAAAAGGAGAAAGTTTCCCCTTTTCTAAGACAGTTTTGAAAAATGACTCTTCTACCTCTCCACATATTTTCAAAAACCTTCTGTCATATAGACACTTTCTGATTTCTCTGCAGCAGATGACTTATGAAACCATTGTGATGAAATTGAAGTTGCTCAAGATGAGCAATTTCTCCTTTTGCCACAACGTTTTAACCCTTTCCCTCATACGACAATTCTGCAGCAGATGACTGAACATATTTTGTCAAAAAAAAGAAAATTTCTATAATTGAATGAATAACCTATGACTAAGAGTGGAAAACATTGTGGCAAAAGGAGAAATTGCAAGTTTTGTGCAATTTCTTCTTTTGTCATTATGTTTTCAAAAAGCCATCTGCTGCACAGAGGTGTCAGATAGCATCTATATATGAGGGAAATGGTTAAACTCTACAATAACTACACTTTCATTAATAGATTTTCTGTGATATGTACATAGTTATAAATAACAATTAAAAACTTTCAAGTTTATTATTTATTACTTTTTTTAACACAATAATACCCTTTACCATACTATAACAACCAGTTACTGATGCTTCACAAAATAAAGTCTATAACTGGCATTAAAACACCCATTTCATCCTGCAAAGTGGAACCCCTCATACGGTAGTCACCAGAGGGAAATGTTTCTCGTATCTTACACACAGCACATGATGGCAGAACTACCCGAACATCTTTCCCCAAAAATCCCCAGCACCATCTTGCCAACTGTCTGTAGGCTGTGAAGCGCTTCCTTCTGAAAATACAATTGGATAATTTGCTTAAAAAATTGGAATTGCCAGTAACATGACTGTCCATGTGTTGTGAAAATTAATTTCTCATGTAATGCACATATATCATTTGGACCATTACACTGGAGAATATGTGCAACATATATAGGTAACCAAGTTTTGTTAGATGTAAACCAGCCTATGAGTATCTCACAATTTGTGAGTTGCCTATATTCTATGAAAATCGGCCGAGTCATACCAAATACTTACCAATTTAATTAATTACTGCCCTTGTCTGTGCTCAGAGTTGCAGGGTTAGCATTTCCACAGAATTGCTGGTTTCAGGATAAATAGACCAGTAGTACTTCTAACTTACACAGGAAATGCTGCGGTATAATGTGGAAAAATTATTGAAAGTGGAGTTAAACACTAAACAACCAATTAAAAATTTCAACAACTTTCAATTTCTAGATGGTTCATATATTATGATACTTACTTATTTTCATCAATATCATTCTCTCCATACTGCTGTCTATACTGCAAGTAGGCTATTTGAAGAACATATCTGTCAAGGCAGGCACTGGCAAAACCTGAATGCTCTGTAATACAGGATACATCAGTGTTACTTTCCTCAATATACTCATCCAATATAGCAGTTACTTGTGGAATGTTTCTGCAACACCTACATTCTGTGGCTGTAGCCATTGGCAAACAATGTGTACAACTGCACCTGTAAATTATCATAATTAGTTCACTGTATTTAATTCTGGACATCAGAAAAATAGTTGGTCTGTCAATATGGTTACTCTTAACCCATTCCCTCATTCAGATACTTTCTTACCCCTCTGCAGCGGAAAGCTTTTTGAAAACATAGTGACAAAAGAAGAAATTATCCATTCAATTATGTATTTTTGACAATTTATATATGTTCAAAGTTGTCTGCTGCAGACTTGTTGTATGGGGAAAGGGTTTAAACGCCGAATAATACCAAATAACTACTGAATAATACATTTAATTTGCAAGAAATACTCTTTTATTTGATAAATACATATTGAAAATTGATTATTCAGTATATATACTTTATTATTATTGGCATATATCATATATGGTGGTCTCCAAATGTCTGTTTCATATATTTTGTATTTTTCTCCTTTGATACCGTTCCAAATAGTATACAGGTGTAGAGTATATGTATTCATGTTTGTTCGGCCTTCTGATAAGTTATATCAAAACCATATCGAAAGAAAAGAAAAAAGATTAGTCATATGAAAAAGGCTTACTTTGAACATAAGCTTGAAACCATATCGCAAAATATATACAGCGGGGGAAGTTAGGCCTATAGACCAAATTATTCATAATTTATTATCTTAGTAGAATAGTTTGCAAATTAATTTATTGAAAGTGGAAGAGAAATCTAAGGAAATTTCACCTAAATGTGAAATATTATTTGCAAAGTAATGTATTTATTCTGTAGTTTTATCAAATTATCCGGTATTATTTGTATTAACCGGTATTATGCGGCTTTAAGAGTAACCCCTGTCAGCTTACATAGAAGTACAGTAAGATAATATGCTTTTTACTTTGCTGTGTGTAAGCCAAGGGTTTGTATTACAAGTACTCAAGTTACTCAACCACCTACTAAATATGAAGAGGTGCATTCATATTATGTATTAGTTGGGAATGTTTCTTGAAACTTCTATAAGTAATAATAATGATAATTTGAGACACATTGTTGACATGTACAGATTACAATAAATGCAATAGTTTGATGGTAGCGCACATCTAAGATGAACAGATCTTAACCCATTGTTAGATTAAATTATATATAATATACAGTCATCAAAAGTGAAAATTAAAAATAACTGGGTGGGGACCGGCCTCGTCTATCGTTATTTCGTATTGATATTTGTCAGAAAGTCATAGAACTGTATCATGTTGTGTCTGATTTTATTTACATCGAAATAAACACTTTCGGAGTGTTCGTACATGGTTCAAACAGGTACGTATGTGGAAAAAAATATTCCCCGTCAAAATGAACAGAAATCGAACTAAAAGTAGATCTAGATCTAAATAATTAAGTTTAAAATGCTTCTTAAAAGAATCTTTTATAAACATTATTATATATTCACGCATATTATCTATACTTTTTTACTGAAAATAGAACGAACCATTCATCACCAACAATTTCTCGTCTTGCTTCGTCGTCTTCAGACTGTTTAACTGGCTCAAACTGGTATGGCCTGATTCCTAAAGGTACTAGATCGTTGCCTAGGTCATCTGTATCACTGTAAATTGATGAATCATCACTGTTTTCTTCGAAAGAAGACGACGAACAGTATAATTCTTCGTTTAAAGCTCCGTAGTTTAACTCATCCGCCATTATTGAAACTGAAACGACTCTCCCCTCTGACGTCATCATTGTAAAACCGGAAGTGACATTTCGCACTCGGAATTTTCCGTGAAAGCGTAATTTGATTACACAAAATTAATTTTTGTCATACTAAAAACCTTTGTTTTTTTGTTTTTGTCTTGCGTTATTATTCAAACATTATTTTTTTGATAGTCAAATTTTTGTATTTGACTCTTGGTACTCTTTAAAGCAAAAAATACACTTCTGTTGAAAAGGGCGTTACCCCACGCCCACGCCCCCCCCCCCCCCCCCCCGCTTCCCAAGTTAAAATCAATATTACTGACTTGTAGACTTACTTGCACATACTTATACCGCTAATATCCGGTTTATTCATTTAGGTTCGCGTTTGGATGAAAGAACCGTCTTTAGACGCTAGCGCAAATGGCAAAGTCATTGACAACAACGACGGAAGTTACACCGCCATTTTAACTGCATTCTGGCAAGGACAGCCGCAAATAGTGGCGGCCATTATAGCTCCTCGAGAAGTAACAGCGTTTTCTTTCAAAAGAAGGTACGAATACACACGAACAGTACCATACTTAGAGATTCTTATTGAATAGAGTTGCAAACATTGTGTCTTTTTTTGTCTCAAAGTTTTTAAATGTCGTCTCCTCAGAAAGAGTGTACATGAGGGAAAGGGTTAAAGACACCTTAACACGTTGCATATGGTGTAACACCTGTAACTTTTATTTTTATTAACCATTTCCCATATACGACAAATCGGCAGCAGACGACGTTGAAAAACACCTATGCAAACATATGGAAAATCTCTATAAATGAAAGTTTAATTATTGAATGAAGTTGAAAACATTGTGTCAGAAGAAAGTTGCACATTTTGCAATTAAAGCACGAGGGAAAGCGTTAAATAATATGTACGGTTTTGGTAAGCCGAGCCTTGTAGTCTATAGTACATACGATGGACTTTACAAATATGCTTAGGAAATGGCTGAACGGATACGTTGTGTCGCTGTTCGCATTTCAACTCATTACAACACACACACACACACACACACACACAAACACACACACACACAAACGCGCGCGCCTTGTCAGAATATTTTGGTCAATAACTGCGTGATGCTTGTGATATAGATAGCAAATTCAAATAATGCACATGTCTCTCTCTCTCTCTCTGTGTGTGTGTGTGTGTGTGTGTGTTGTGTGTGTGTGCTGTGTGTGTGTCTCTCTGTATGTATGTCTGTCTGTCTCTCTGCCTGCCTGTCTGTATATATATATATCTTCTCTCTCTCTCTCTCTCTCTCTCTCTCTCTCTCTCTCTCTCTCTCTCTCTCTCTCTCTCTCTCTCTCTCTCTCTCTCTCTCTCTCTCTCTCTCTGTGTGTGTCTCTCTCATTCGTTTATCCGGTATACACGTATCATGTGTATATGTTAAGCGTTAACCATAACATATAGATACAAGATACTCATAAAGAAATTGTTAACATATCTATATCATGTATAGCCCTATTCATAATGAAGTTTCATCACATGTATTCCCCTGTCATGAATGGGTCTTGTTTGACATACACTCAGTGGAGATTGCTTTTTAACCCTTTCCTACATACAACAAATTTAGCAGACAACGTTCAAGACATCTACGTAAAATATAAAACATTTTCATAAATTTGAAAGTGTAATTATTGAATACAGTTGAACACAGTGTGGCAAAATGAGAAATATTATTATGAGCAATTTTTCTTTTTGGCCTCACTATTTTCAACAATCGCCTGCTGCCGATGCGTAAGAAAGTGTCTATATGAAGGAAAGGATTAATCATTATATGTTTAATATTAGATACAGATTACCGTTAATCCTCGTTAACACGGCTGTTTTTGAACATCCAGAGGACAAGACTATTTCCGAAGAGACGCCGTGTAACTACGACCCTTATGTTCCAGGATATGACGTCATCTGTAATTTTACAGCAGAGAATTATGACTTGCCATGGTATTGTGGGAAACCAAGGTAGGTTTCAAGGTTTTGTTGTTGTTGAATAAGTGGTTAATCTCCCATTTAGCAAGTATACCAACTTCGAACAACTTCGAGGAAAAACGTTTATCAAACCTGTAAAAATGTCAAGGACAAACCAGCACTGCCCCGATTTTAATCTACACTGAAACTAAAAAATGTTTCGCGAAAATCCAATATGTTTTAGAACTTACTTCGTTACAATGAAACGAAATTGATTATCGTGAGTGACCATGAAATATACAGTGTCTATTGAACCCATCCCTGTTTTAAACCGCGTCAGTCCTATGACGCTTCGTTACTTGATCATATAAAGGTACATTGGTCTACAACTAGTGCAGCTACACTTGAGCCGTCCCGCGGGAAAACCAACATTGCGGACTCTGCGTAAACTATATACCTGGATCAGCCTAAGCATGCCGCGCAGGCTAACCCGGACATAAACTGTTCGCCTCCTGTGGATATTCTGTTTCAGGAATCATTACTCCATACCTATATCTCCCAGAGACGGAATGTGTCGGCCCGGATTAAGCTGCGCGGACTGCGCAGGCTGATCTAGGTCGATACATTACGCAGAGGACATAATGTTGGTTTTCTCGCGAGATGGCGCACTTATAGTTTATTTTGTAAAGAGATGCGAACAGTGAACACTCTGGTGAGACTGTGCGTCATCAATGTACTAATATCTTTGACCAAACTTCAAGAGACATTCTATGCATGTAATTGAAGCAAAGTTATGTAAAGAAATTAGTAGTTAATTGGTCAATTTAATGATTTATGCCAGTATCCATAATACATATACACGTCTTTTTGCCCAGAATTTGTGAAAACAGTGATAAAATAGAAACATTTCATTTTGGTTTGTTTCGTATGTTCTTTTAACCTTTTTATAGTTTTAAAATATGAATTACATCCATAAATGCCAATTGTAACACTAAAGATGATACAAATATTAACTAATTCTCGAGAGGAATCCTAACTACTTTTAAAACGGATACAAAAAATAGTATTCAAACATGTTAAAACTTTCTATAAATGAAAGTTTAATTATTAAATAAAGTTGATTATATTCCGGTAAAATGAGAAATTGCTCATTGTAAACATGTTAAAGTTTTGTCAGAATGTTTTCAAAAGTCGTCTTCTGCATCTAAGTCTGTAGGTGAGGTACGGTTTATCGTAACTGACATTACTGCCAAAACATCCAAGAGTCGGTTTTCGCGCGACGGCGCTCATACCAGGTAAACAGTTAATCATAGACTATAATCAATTTATCATATATTTTCAGAACATTTCGACTTTCCTGTTCCGATTGGTCAATGGTCGGAGCTAGAAATCTCTGGCAGCTAGGCATCGAACAACAACATCTATCTCCTCTAGAAATGGATCTCTTATCTTTGTAAGTGTAGTTTTTACTCCCTTTAAATAGAACTTTCGCATGATAGAACTTTCGCATGATAAATACATAACAATGTCGGTTTACATGGACAGATAAAAAAAAGTGTTCGTTGTTGACCTACATGTACATGTATAAGTCACTTGGCCACAAAATACACGCCTGTTTGTTTAATGTAGATCATCCAAGATGGCTCGACGATGTCCGTATGAGGTCGGTGATAATAAGCAGTTCATATGCTGGGCGATGTCAGTCCGAAATCGTTACAGGTCGGTATTGTTTATGGTACTGTATGTCATTTCCGTTGAAAATTACCGATTAATCCACGGACAATACCGATTTCTAAGGACCTCATACGGAAATCCCCTAGTCAGTTAGAGATATTTTACCTTAACTTGGTTGCGGTTGGAAAGAAAGGCCCTCACCCTCATTAAATTCGCCTATCATATAACTGTTTTTATCAATGGGTTATTATAATTGCATGTCAATCTGCTTGCAGAGAGTTGTAGCGATGTGTGTAATTATTCTGTTCATTGTTTTCAGAAAAAGGAAAGCTATGGTATTACAGCAGACAATAAACATTACTGTAACACAAGGTATAGCGTAACATCCATTATTATTTCACGTAACAACTACTGGAAATATTTGTATTTATGTAATAATTATGTTAACCGTTGTTATACGCCCGTTTTGAAAAAAAAACGGCTCGTATTATAGTTTTACCTGCGGCGTGCGGGCGGGCGGGCGGCGTCCAGTATGTTGTCAGATCAATAACTCAGAATGTGTATTGGGATAATATCTCGGACAAGTTCGATAACTAGCCATATCGCTTTAGTCAATCAAGAGTTATCGCCCTTTAAATATTGAAATTACCCAAAATTGGTCTTGTCAGCTCAATAACTTTAGAAGCCTTTATCCAATCATTACCAAATTTGGTCAGAATGTGTATTTGCATAATATCTCGGACAAGTTTGATAACTAGACATATCGCTTTAGTCAATCGAGAGTTATTACCCTTTAATTATAGAAATTACCTAAAATTAGTCTTGTCAGCTCAATAACTTTAGAAGCCTTTGTCCAATCATCACCAAATTTGGTCAGAATGTGTATTTGCATAATATCTCAGACAAGTTTAATAACTAGCCATATCGCTTTAGTCAATTAAGACTATCGCCTTTTAATTATAGAAATTACCTAAAATTGGTCTTGTCAGCTCAATAACTTTAGGAGCCATTGTCCTATCATCACCAAATTTGGTCAGAATGTGTATTGGTGTAATATCTTGGACAAGTTCGATAACTAGCCATATTGCTCCAGTCGATAGAGAGTTATTACCCTTTAATTATAGAAATTAGCCAAAATTGGTCTTGTCAGCTAAATAACTTGTGAAGCCTTTATCCGATCATCACCAAATTTAGACAGTATGTTGATGGGCAGAATATCTTGGCCAGGTTTGATAACTTACAACGTTATCTTAGTCACTACACAATTATGTCCCTCGAAATGGCCAAAACTGTACTAACAGTGTCCGCTCTCTAAGTTTGACTGACATACAACCAATTACCACTATACTTGGTCTCAAAAAAAACAGGACGGGCGTATTTTGTGACATTTGGCGCTCTTGTTATTAACTTCTTTTATATTTTGACTACCAGTGTCCGAAACTATTAAACTCTGAAAATTTTCTCGGTGCTCAAAAATGAACTCCCCGCACAAAATAAAGTTTCTGATTGGTCAATTTGGGAACGAATTTGTTTTTGACCAATCAAATACTTGATCACACATTTTGAGCACAGATTAAACTTCATAGTTTGGAGCCTACGTGTTGTCTCTCCACGTGTCATTAAACAATTACAACTGAGCTAGAACGTGTAAGTGTGAAAGATAGCCAGTTGCCTGGGAAGGATTCAATAACGCTGAAGTACTGGTGTGGAGAAATTCATCTTCAGTGAACTGTGCCCTTAACGATAAAACTCCTGAAACGTTCTCCATGCTCAGACATGAACTCCATACTATAGGCTTCTGACCAATCGGATACTTGAGCACAGTCAGGGACGTAGCTTGGCAATAATCAATGTGTAGACCGTCTCGTGAGAAAATCAACATTGTGGACTCTGCGTAAAGTATCGACTCGGATCAGCCTAAGCATGCCACACAGGCGTACCCGGATATACACTTTTCGCCCCCCCCCCCCCCTGAGACGGAATGTGTCGGCCGGATCAGTCTGCGCGGACAGCGCAGGCTGACCTGGTCGATACATTACGCATATGTGTATCGCCAAAGCTGCATTTTGTGGCATTTTTGTGTGCCTACAGTGCCTAAAGGGAGCTACACGCCCCTGACAGTTTTAACTTTCATAGCTTTAGGGCCTGGTCGTCGTGGTTTATCTTAAATAAACTGTTTATAGCGGCTTAATCATTTCCCACTTACAGATACATTTTTTAATACATTGTGACAAAAGAAGAAATTACTCATAATGATCAATTTCACCTTTTTGTCACGATGCTCTCAACTCTATTTAACAGAGACCTAAAATAATATGTTATTTATTTATTTTGGTATCTGTATTTAATAGTTACTTAATTAATTACAATGTTATCTATAGAGATTGCCTATATTTCCAAACATCTATTTTCAAAATCGTCTGCTGCGAAATTGAAATATGTGGGAAAGGATAACATTTTAATATAGCATGTAATAAAACAATTGTCACTCGTTATCGAAAACTGTCGGTCGTAAATGACTATAAAAGTTAACTACAGGACACTGTTGGTTATAAATAACTTTTGACCTCTGTCATCTCAACCGAACACAATAATAGTTTATTATAGCAATACGGGTAATCCTATATTCTTTTTAATATTTTACAGATAATAATCAGCAGAGTATCAAACCTAATCAAAGTTGTAACCGCACCAGTCCTTCTGCGACATGGATGAACGGGGCACCAACGGGATATTTATTGAACCGGAAGTGGCATAGTAAATATTGCCACAGAGAACCGACATTTGGCGAAGACTTCAAACGGTGCCTAAAAAACACAGATATTTGGATAATAGGTGACTCCACAATGAATCAGCTGTTTCTGGACTTCGAAAGGTTAATGCCGTGTAATTTGGTAACGGAAACATGGTCAAAGAAAGCAAAGCATAGACCTGTAACGTGCGCAAATTCGAATTTAAATTTTTCTATGACATATGCTCTCCATCAACTTCCGTTTTGTACCCAGGATACACCGCGTCAATATTTTAAATCTTTCCGGGCATATTCACATGAAGCAAAAGGAAAAGCAAGAACTGTGATACTTATTAATTTATTCGGCCATTTTCTTAACCACCATTCACACGTGTACTACGAGACTTTACAGCGCATGCGCAGGGATATTTCTGATTTGCTGATCAGAGATCCAAGCGTTATCATCATGATAAAGGGTCCACATGCGTATTCGTTTGCACGAAATACGGACTCGGTTTTATGGATGCCAGATATTTATGCCAATATTTATCAGGAGTATTTGTATGAAATATTTCACGATCTTGGGGACAGAGTTATCTATTTGAATGCTTTTGACATGACGGTGTCCTCCGAACAGTGGCATATACACTCAGAGGGATATATCATTAGGGAATTGGTGCTAAATATACTTGGCTTCATATGTTAATTAAAATTTTCCAACATGTTCATCTGCACCAGACAAAAATTTAAAAAATGAGGAAAAGTAGAGCGTAAGCATAATAAGATGAAATTGTTCCCAGGTTTCTTTTCTAAAAAAGGGGAAGAGGCCTGGGGCCTTTGAGAAGGGAAAAATTTCGCGGCGTTTTAGAAAAAAAAGGGGGGAAATTGTAAACTAGTATAATGTGCATGTTTAAATGTTATCATTACAAGGCCATCTCTCTATTTTTCATGTTCTTGAACTCCACTAGATTGTCATAATCCAGTTCACTCAAACTATACCACTGTCAAGTTTGAGAACTTATTAGAACTTTAATTTTAAGCAACACAATGTGAACTACAATAGTGCAATACACTGTTATGGTCAATCATGAATGTAATGTAAACATGGTCCAAACCATGCTGTGAAAAGAAGCTGCTGAGACTGGCAGATATACGGCATAGTCTAGAAACCGTGTTTCAATTGCTGGCTCCATATGGCAAAGTATGGGGTCTTTTTTGTCTTAGTCCAAACAACAACCATCTTGTCACAGCAATTTTTGGGTCATATGCTCTAAGGGCAACATCAGCAACTTTAATTCTCATCAAAATATCAAGTATTTCAGCACCAAGCCTACACCTCAAGTCAAATTTTATTCTGTTCATTGTGGAAAGATAAATAATGATTTAAGCTAATGTTCAAAGGTTAAATATGAAAGAAAAAAAAAATATATCGGAGGGGAATTTATATTTTTACGGGAAAAACGATGCTTTTTTTCCGAGGGGAACGGGCCGTTAAATATATTTTATATAAGGTAAAATAAACCTGGAACTTCCTGTTACCACAATCTTTTCAACTGTATTAAATACGTATACCTTTATTCATAGGGATTTCCACTCGATGTTTTCAATGTTTTTGGGGCAAATATTGTAATGGGTTCATACTATTACTTAATATGCTGCTTCCGGTCGGTTAATATATTGAATGTTCATGGGAAAAATTAAATGTTTGCATTTTTGAACAGTGTAGTTCCCGATCAGCCTCTATATTTGCTAGTCCGATTCCAAACACGTTGACAGAATCGTCATACAAGCTCGTGTAGATAATATTTGAACGGTCTAGAGCTTGACCAGACTGTAGATGCACAGACTGGTCTGGATCTATACTGTTCACAAAAGCCAACGTGGACGGTATCAGCCTCATGTAATGCCAATTTGACAAGATATTGCTATGTACAGTCCAATCTGTGTTTAAAGACCACCCATAGGAAGAGAACAATATGGTCTTTGTCCATAGGTGGGCTAAGTCTATGTGGAAAAGCAGCCAGTTGCTTGGGAAGATTGTTGTGTGGAGTACTGATATGCGAAAACCAGGAAACATATGAGTAGGTGAACTGGCCGCCGTGATATAACTGAGTAAAACGGCGTTAAACCCTAATCAATCAATCAATCAATTGTTCATAGGTCGTCTATAATTGCATGATCATTTACGCAGAAAATGAGTATTTGGGAAATTAACAGTGTGTTGCTATAGACAGGGAATTTCTGTACAGAGGTGATCTTCAGCACGGGTCTGATTGTTTATTTGTCTTTAAGCAATGTGACATGGGAAATACTTTATTCCCACTTTCCCAGAATAAAACAGAAAATAATGAAGAATGTTTGACAATCTGAATGATTAGGTCCAAAGGTGGTTTTAATTTGTATGAGACTTTTTACGTGCGCATGTGTCGTACATAGTAGCATTTGTGCCATTGTGAAATAATATGATTGTATGTTCATGAGCATTTAAATTATATGTATGTTGACTAACGTATTTCTGACATTGCGCTCATATAAACCTACTTAAATTCACTCTCGTGTGTGTGTGTGTGTGTGTGTGTGTGTGTGTGCCATTTATGTTAGACGACTCTATGCACAGTAACGCGGTTTTTAAACAAATCATACAAGTATGTGTACTTTCATGTCTTCTTGTCCAAATTAGTTGGCACTTTCATGTCTTTTTTCGCCATTAAAACATGCACTTGCATGCCTTTGTTCCATAAGAATAATACAAACCTATATACTTGCCATTCGAATGATATCAGTCAGTGTTTGTTACTTATGAATGTATGTGTACCACTTATATTATACAAGCCTTTGCATGTGCATTGAATTATATTTACCAGTGTGTATTTGTATTATTAAAGTTTGCTATAGTTTATTATTCTGAAATATTTGTTTTTTATATCTTCTTCGTGCAGTTTAAAGGACATTTTAACTCAGGGCAATATAATTTGGCTGATCCATTGTTGATAAACAAATAATGTTTTTTTGGGAATAAATTAGTTACGACCCCACCACTCAGCCACATACTCTGCACTAGCTGGCATATGTATCGTGTTTTGTATCTTATTTTAACCTTGTTCATAAACATTTTTGTCTGGTCACTTGTTTACATTTACATATAAATTTAGATCAGCCAATAGTATGTGTCCGCATTATAGTGCTTCTTGCCTGTTGAAACACGACTGACGAGTATTACTTACAAGCGACGATCGTTTTTCTAATACCTGTCATAGCTCATGCAACATTAAAGCTAGAATCACGTCCCTGGAGTTAAGTTTAAAAGACGATAAATGTAAGTGCTTCAAATTTCAAAGCAATACCATTTTTTTAACGAAGATTTCTTTCAATGATATGTTTCGCCGTTTTCAGAGGTTTTTTTTTTTCTATTTATTTCTCGGCGTTTCCTTGGTGAGTTACCAGTACAAACGGTCCATTTATCCTGACACCAGCCAGTCAATCGTAATGCTAACACCGCAACCCTGAGAGCCAAGGAGGAAAGCCACTACTACCGCTTTAACCCTTGCCCTCATATAGACGCTTTCTGAAGCCTCTGCAGCAGACAGCGTTTTAAAAACATAGTGACAAAAGAAGAAATTGCACAAAACGTGCAATTTCTCCTTTTGCCACAATGTTTTCCACTTTTTGTCATAGGTTATCCATTCAATTATGGATATTTTCTATGTTTTGACAAAATACGTTCAATGTCGTCTGCTGCAGAATTGTCGTATGAGGGAAAGGGTTAAAAGACTTTGGTATGACCTGGCCGGTGATCGAGACCACGACCTCCCGCACTCGAGTCGGACGTTCTACCACAACACCACCAAGGCGGTGACGCCGTTTTCAGCAGTATTTGTCGTTATATCCGACATTGCTTCCTGGGTTATTCATTTATCAGTATAACCGGTTTCGATGCATCCGTCGTTATGCTATCCCCGCAACCCTGATTGCCATTGAGAGAAGCTCATTTTACAAGTTTAGCTCGTCTGTATTTCGAAGAAAACAAGTCGGGGTATTGTGACCCTAGGCGTCGTTGTCTTCGTCGGAATCGTCACAAAACTTTAATCCTACCTCATCACTCAAAAACCGTACACATGTTCCTATGAACAATACGCATGTCACATAACTCTGGCTTCAATAGTCAATTAATTATTCAGTAATGCCCCCTTTTTCGACTTAGAAAAAAGCAGACGAGCGTTGGATTTCGCTTGTGGCGCTCTTGTTCACGTATTGTGAATGACCGAACCCTGGTCTACCCCACTCCAAAGGCGGCAGCTCTAAGCACTAACGCTCAGAGGCGTCGTTACCGAGAAAGATGTGAAAATGTTTCCTAAAAGCAAAGTTTAACCACGCTATATAAATCCATGATACAGTGACTTGCTTAAATTTCCAAAATCTGGACTGCCCATAGTTTAAACATGCAGGGAATTACATGTTAATTATTGGTATTTCAATCTGTGGAGACTTTAACTCGACAGCAATACTATTGTGATGCCATTCCTAGTATACGATATAAGAATCTTGGAAATGCCAAAAGACTGCGTCACCCTCTGTCTTACAGAAAATATTACTGAAACCTCTGAAGTAGAAGCTGTTTGAATTTTGAGACAAACAGATTCTTTCTCGACAGTCTAAAACTGTTTCCACTTGCAGCCGTTTGAAAACATTGTGAACAAATGAAAAAGTAATCATATTGAGCGATTTATCCTTTTTCTCACAACTTTTTCAATTACACATCTATTATCTGACATTTCAGAAAGATGTTTAATTAACCTTTTTACTCATATAGACGCTTTCTGGTGCTTCTGAAGCAGACGACTTTTGAAAACATTGTGACAAAAGAAGAAACTGCTCAAACTCTTTTCAGGGATTGTGAGTTTGAATCCTAGCTTGGCCAACATTTTTTCAGACGTTTGACAAAATTCACTGTGACAAGCTTCATTCGAATTTGACCAATGGTCTAACAGTCTATGTGGAAAAGCAGCCAGTTGCTTGGAAAGTATTTTGTGTGGAATACAGGTGTGAGAAAGCTAGGAAACATTAGAAGGAGAACTGGCCGCCGTGACATGACTGAAAACTTGTTGAAAACAGCGTTAAGCCGCAATCAATCAACTATTTTCATTATTCGAAATTGTTCACGTTTTGGGCTAGATGGGCTAGATGTGTTCAAAGTCCTCTGAAGGGTCAAACATTTACAATATAACTTTATTCCTCTTTTCTTATTATTCATGTTTTTCACACTTGGTGTATCTAAAACGCAATAAGGAAAAAGGTCATCACATTTCCATGAAACAAAAACCAATCTCGAAGTATTGAATCAATGGTTTTATTTGTGCTCAAAATACCATACAACTTATTTTTATCTCCGATATCTCGTATATTATATATAGTTTATTGTAATAGCTTAACAAGTCATAGTTATCTTTATCATACATAATTATATTTGTAAATAAAACGTTATGTCCAGATATAAACTGAGAGTCTGTAATAAAATGATGTACAACATGATTAATTTTTGACACAGATACCAGTATCATTATTTACAATTGCACCCTTATTCCCGACTTGAAGCTTATTGGTAACAGAGGCCTACATAAAAGGAGAAAAACTTAAAGAGCCGTCCCGCGAGAAAACTAACAGTATGGCCTCTGCATAATGTATCGATCCAGATCAGCCTGCGCAGTCAACACAGACTGATCCGGGCCGACACATTCCTGCCCAGGGGAGAGGTGTAGAGTAAGGATTTCTGAAACAGAAAATCCACAGGAGGCGAAAAGTACCTGTCCGGGTAAGCCTCTGCTGCATGCTTAGGCTGATCCGGGTTGATACTTTACACAGAGGCTCAAATGGACTTTGGACCAATTTATCTCTATTACATGTAATACTCAATCAAACCCAATGCAAAGTGTACACATAACATAGCGATTAAACCCTTTCCTACATACAACAAATCTGCAGCAGACGACTTAAAAAAATTGCTTGGTAAATATATTGAAAATCTATATATAAATGAAAGTACATTGACTGAATAGAGTTGAAAACATTGTGACAAAGGGAGAAATTGCTATGTTTTCAAAAAGTCATCCGCTGCCGATGAATCAAAATGCTTTAATTGATGGGAAAGGATTAACCGTTTCCCACATACAACAAATCTGCAGCAGACGACTTTGAAAACATAGGAACAAAAACCTGAAAATCTCCATAAATAATGGATAGCTTAATTGTTAGTTGAAAACATTGTGGCCAAAGGAGAAATTGCTCCTCATCATGAGCAATTTCACCTTTGGCCACAATGTTTTCACAAGTCGTCTGCTGCAGGTGGGAAAGGATTAAGAACATGAAATATATACACCCCTTATAAATCTATAGTTGTGTTGGCATCCGAAACTAATGCAAGAGTGTAAGAAGGAACACATGTGTCACATGCCAATATGTCAGTAAGTGAACGCTCTGGCAAATCCTCCATTTCCGACAATATTTTTCCAAAATGTAAAAAAGCAGACAACTCTTTATTTACCCTTTCCCTCATATAGACGCTTTCTGACGCCTCAACAGCCGATGGCTTTTTGAAAACACAGTGACAAAGGAAAAATTTGCTCAAAAAAAGCAATTTCTCCTTTTGCCACAATGTTTTCCACTTTTAGTCATAGGTTATCCATTCAATTAAAAGAGATTTTCTATTTTTGGACAAAACATGTTCAAAGTCGTCTGCTGCAGAATTGTCGTATGAGAGAAAGGGTTAAATAATGTATCAGGTGAACAATTATAGAATACATAACAAAGATTACAGGGGTGCATTTACGAACAGAAATTATCCCCAAATGAAAACACAACAAAAGTAGTTCTGATGCAATATCCATAACAAACAGCTAAAATGTCAACATTTTCCATGGTTTTCAGTCATAGATCTGCAGTCGATTCCAATTGAAAACATTGAAGATCAATTCCTCCTTTTGCCCCAATGTTTTAAATATAATTCAATAGCTGAACTTCCATTTAAAGAAATATTCCTTATTTTTGCCAAGATATTTTCAAAGTTGTCTACTGCAGATGTGTTGAACATGGGAAAGCGTTATGGGATAAAAACATTTAAACAGTCTGGAAAGGGTTTAACAACAGATCAACTTTATACTAAACAAAGCAATGATTTACAAAATTCACTAACACACACAATTAAACAAAGCACTGAGATTTACAATTCTCATCAATAATTGAAATCCCTGCAAATATAAATTGTTTTGTTTCCAAAGGCTTCACTAAATATTGTAAGGCCTTTTAACCCTTTCCCTCATATAGACGCTTTCTGACGCCTCTGCAGCAAACGGCTTTTTGAAAACATAGTGACAAAAGAAGAAATTGCACAAAACGTGCAATTTCTTCTTTTGACACAGTGTTTTCCACTTTTAGTCATGTTCAAAGTCGTCTGCTGCAGAATTGTCGTATGAGGGAAAGGGTTAAAAGCAAAACCATGAATATATTTCATAATGTGATAAATATATGCCACTGATTTTTCTAACCGTTTTCCCCTGATACAGATGTTTCTGAAGCCTTTTATGCAAGATACCTTTTTGGTAACATTATCGTAAAGGGAGAAATTGATCAAAACCAAGCAAATGTTAATTTTCTTTTTTTTTTGTATTAAAATTATACAAGTAATTTTGTCAATGTTACAAATTGGCAAATCACATTTTGAAAGGAGACAAGTAAGGTTGTTTCTGTTTGTGATGGAAACCTGGAGCAAAAAGATTTTATCATTTTTTGAAGAGGATGCTAGGTATTATAAGATGTTTTCGGAATTAGCCTTGTGGTCACAGACGTGAAAAGCTTATCCCCTAATCACAGGCAGACATATTTTGAAGAACAACTTCTTATTTTGCCTAAAATGTTTTCAACTCTTTTCAACAATTATTCTGTCATTTATAGAGTTTCTATATTTGTACATAAATACTTTCAAAGAGGTCTACTGTTGTATGTGGGAACGGGTATTTCATTCAGACGCTTTCCAACGCCTCTGCAGAAGACGAATTTTGCCACTATGTTTTCAATTCTTTTCATTAGTAGTTTTTTGCCTAAAAGTTTTCTGAATCAAATGCTGCAGATTTGATGTACGATGGAAAGGGTTAAATCTGATTAACATATAAACAAAAATTGAAGACTGTGCCGAGACCCACTGTCTGGGTTAGGGTTGTATTGCATATACAACACTAAATCACCAGACCTGATTTTAATATAGAGCCTAGCCCCGGTAGCTCAGTCGGAAGCGACGCAGGCTGTCAATCCAGGGGTTGCGAGTTTGAATCCTAGCCCGGCCAACATTTTTTCAGATGTTTGACAAAAGTCACTGTGACAAGCGTCATTCATCATTCACCAATGGACTAACAGTCTATGTGGAAAAGCAGCCGGTTGCTTGGAAAGTATGTTGTGTAGAGTACTGGTGTGAGAAAGCTAGGAAACACAAAAGTAAGTAAACTGGCCGCCGCGATATGACTGAAAAATTGTTGAAAACGGCGTTAAGCCCCCCCCCCCCCCAATCAATCAATCATTTTAATGTAGAACAAGTCACACGTTTTTTCACTCTAACACTTGAAAGATCATTTCAAGGACCATAGATCCGTCTGCCTGAGTGGCTCGATGTATGACGGGGATGAGTTCATTGTCAAGGTCATTCATGTATACGTCCGGTAGTCGCTCTCCACTGGCACCAGCTTCATACCCAACCTGTAGAAACAACAACACATGAAACATTTGTACATTTCATGTCTAAGGGTCTCTCTACGTTGATATTTTCCAACAAATCGACGCTTTCTGATGCCTTTACAAAAAATCAACTTTTTTTAAACATGGTGACAAATGGAAAAATTGCTCAAAATGAGCTTTTTTTCCTTTTGCCACAATGTTTTAACTCTATTCAATGATTATAATTCAATTTATAGAAATTTTCTATATTTTTCTTATATCCCTATTTTCTAGGGTTAACTTTTCCCAGAAACAACAAATCTGCAGCAGAAGACTATGAAAATATCTTGGCAAAAAAAGGAAAAGATCTCTAAAAATGAAAGTATACCTTTTTAGTAGAATTGAAACATTGTGGCAAAATGTTTTATTAAGTTGTCTATATTAGATCTTCAGACTTTCAAATAATAGCAGACCAAAACAAGAGTGCCAGTGCCGCCACAAAATATAAAGATCAAGATTGGTCCTTTTAATTATTGCTTTTAACATGTATCACAAGACTACCATTGGAATCTCTATCAAAATGGCCGAACCGAAAAATGGTAATTTCATGAAAACAAGAGGCCCATGAGGGCCTATGCTCTACTGGTATAGTTCTTTGGTCATTTTCAATCCAGAGCATGTATGTATGGTGAAGATCGGATAGTAAATGGAGGCTCTTTTGTGTTCACAAGCTATATTATAGCAATTTTTACAATTTCATGTGCCATAATCCAGTCTTGCATGGGCAGATCTAGCTTGTTTTCAAAAGGAACCAAGCTATCATCAATATTTAACTACTATCTAAGTTTGGTGAAGATCATATAGTAAATGGAGCCTCTATTGTGTTCACATGCTCAATTATAGCAATTTGGACAATTTCAAGGGCCATAATCCAGTCTTGCATGGGTGGATCTGGCTGGTTTACGAAAGGAACCGAGCTCTCATGGATATCTTACTACTGTATAAGTTTGGTTGAGATACAATCAAAAGTGAAGACTGTATCGTGTTAACAAGCTCTTTTATAGCAATTTTGAGCATTTCAAGGGCCATAATCCAGTCATGCATGGGCGGATCTGGCTGGTTTTCGAAAGGAACCGAGCTCTCATGGATATCTAACTACTGTATAAGTTTAGTTGAGATACAATCAAACGTGAAGACTGTATCGTGTTAACAAGCTCTTTTATAGCAATTTTGACCATTTCAAGGGCCATAATCCAGTCATGCATGGGCGGATCTGGCTGGTTTTCGAAAGGAACCGAGCTCTCATAGATATCTAACTACTGTATAAGTTTGGTTGAGATACAATCAAAAGTGAAGACTGTATCGTGTTAACAAGAAATTGTTTACGGACGCACGCACGGACGACGGACAAATCGCCACGACATAAGCCCTTCTGGCCTTTGGCCAGTAGAGCTAAAAATCACAAAACTACCATTATGGTAAAACAATCAATTAATGGAAAAGAAACAGCAAACAAAGTATTGGATTTGATTGTTGGAGCTTAATGTCCCATTCAACAAATTATTTCAGTCAGGAAGAAAATAGGATACATATAAACAGAGATAGAACCATATAGAGGCTTCCGATATGAAAGTAGGTCAAATGGCAGTGTCGATATGTATCCTTTTTTCCTTCTGAGCATAACTCTTGCAAAAATCACTCTACCGAATAATCCCTGCTTTATGCACTTCTACCTGTTTGGAAACTTGAGTTGCGTTCTCAAGTGAATATGCTATAGAGACCAAGTTTCGAACGGCATAACTATTGCAAAAATCGCTGAACCGGAAAATCGCCACTTCATGCACATCTACCCATTATAGTAATGATAGTGACCAAGTTTTGAAAAGATTCAGTCAGAAACGTAGGAGGAGTTGCGTTCACAAGCCGCAATATCAATCAGCTACAGAGACTAAGTTACAAGGGACATAAATCTTGCAAAAATCAATGAACAGGAAAATCGCCGCTTCAAGCACATCTTCCCATTATAGTTATGACATTGACCAAGTTTTGAAAAGATTCGGTCAGAAACATAGGAGGAGTTGCGTTCACAAGGCTGCAATATCAATCAGCTACAGAGACTAGGTTACAAGGGACATAAATCTTGCAAAAATCAATGAACCGGAAAATCGCCGCTTCATGCACATCTACCCATTATAGTCATGACATTGACCAAGTTTTGAAAAGATTCGGTCAGAAACATAGGAGGAGTTGCGTTCACAAGGCTGCAATATCAATCAGCTACAGAGACTAAGTTACAAGGGACATAAATCTTGCAAATATCAATGAACCGGAAAATCGCCGCTTCATGCACATCTACCCATTATAGGCATGACATTGACCAAGTTTTGAAAAGATTCGGTCAGAAACATAGGAGGAGTTGCGTTCACAAGGCTGCAATATCAATCAGCTACAGAGACTAGGTTACAAGGGACATAAATCTTGCAAAAATCAATGAACCGGAAAATCGCCGCTTCATGCACATCTACCCATTATAGTCATGACATTGACCAAGTTTTGAAAAGATTCGGTCAGAAACATAGGAGGAGTTGCGTTCACAAGGCTGCAATATCAATCAGCTACAGAGACTAAGTTACAAGGGACATAAATCTTGCAAATATCAATGAACCAGAATCGCCGCTTCATGCACATCTACACATTATAGTTATGACATTGACCAAGTTTTGAAAAGATAAGGTCAGAAACGTAGGAGGAGTTGCATTCACAAGAAATGGACGTACGGACGGACGGACAGACGGAGAAGATGACGCCAATATACCACCGCCTCCGGCGGCGTATAAAAAACCAAGGAATAAGAAATTTGCTGATTTTTCTAAAATGTCTTTGCTTTTCATACTCCTTTTCACAAATAAATATTTGGTTGAATGATTGGCATTTTTCTCATCAATGGCTGCCAGTTATCATGACCTTTATCACATTGACTTTTGTTAAACATCAAAAAGAATTTTGGCCTAGCTGTTGATCGAACTCACATCCCCTGGATTGACAGCTCTCCAGGCGACATATCCCCCCCCCCCCCCCCCCCCCCCCCCCCCCCCCCCAACACACAAATTTGTTAAACAAATACGTACATTATCTACCCCAAGGGTAACCCTTAGCCCTATTTTTATCAGTTCTGTATCCTTCAGGCTCTGTAAATGTGGGGTCAAGGCCACACAGAAGGAAGTTGCCAAGGTTTCACCAAGCCTACTGAGGTCCACTGGTTCCCATCTCGCAGAGCCACCTTCCTTGTTCTGTATGAAAAATATCTCCGTCCAGCGGATGCAAAATTTTTCACCAATGTAGTCAACAGAATTCTGAATGCGTAAACTTTCAATCCCATCCATGCTCATCCCGTCAATTGGACTTTTAACTCTAAAAACATAAAATTTTAAAACTTTAACTTTAATATGTGATTCATTTTACCTTTCTATAAACATACTGAGAAATTTGTACAATAAAAAACAACTTTAGTATATATCCTTAACCCTTTCCCTCATACAACAATTCTGCAGCAGACGACTTTGAACATATTTTGTAAAAAAGTAGAAAATCTCTATAATAGAATGGATAACCTATGACTAAAAGTGGAAAACATTGTGGCAAAAGGAGAAATTGCACGTTTTGTGCAATTTCTTCTTTTGTCACTGTGTTTTCAAATAGCTGTCTATTGCAGAGGCGTCAGAAAGCGTCTATATGAGGGAAAGGGTTAAAAGGATTTCTCATATAGACAAACCATGCCCAAATGTTCAAAGTACTCTTTAAATAAAAGTGCTATTAAATATTAACCCTTTCCCTCATATAAACGCTTTCGGAGGCCTCTGCAGCAGATGGCTTTATGAAAACATAGTGACAAAAGAAGAAATTGCACAAAACGTGCAATTTCTCCTTTTGCCACAATGTTTTCCACTTTTCGTCATAGGTTATCAATTCAATTATGGAGATTTTCTATGTTTTGACAAAATACGTTCAAAGTCGTCTGCTGCAGAACTGTCGTATGAGGGAAAGGGTTAATGTATCTTTGTAAGTAACAAAGCATGGGGTAATACATTGATAGTTCAACTACAGAAATTTTCTCAATTACTTCCAACTACAATACATATTATACATATGATGCTAATTAATTAAATGCAACTGCATAAGTAACTTTAAGTGTAAATTATCTTTTTTTCACATAAGAGGCAAATTGACCAAGGTCATTATCACAGACAGTAATCGGGGTTTACAGTGGTGGAAAGCTTAAACTATTAACCCTTTCTCACATACAACAAACCTACAGTCAAAAATATAGAAACTTTTTATTGATGAAGAGAACTATTATTGAATCAAGTTAAACTCATAATGAGCATTTTTTCCCCTACCCACAATGTTTTCAAATTTTCGACTGCTGCGGAGACGTCAGAAAACGTCTATATGTGGGAAATCACATTAGTCCTTGTAATGATAAATAAATATTCAGGAAAATAAGAAATGGTGCTCAGACTCTGCAGGTAATCTCACTGAAAGTTTTATACACACATTACGTTTCATTTAAAATCTTACAATATAACACAAGTTCTATGTTGGTCAAGCAAGTTTTTTAGCTTTAAGTGGAAATAACTCAGCAATTAAGGAGGCTAGAGTAATAACTTCACTTCCTCTATTTGCCCTCTATCCACCTGTGAAATTTCATTTTAATACAAATAACACAATAGGAGTAAAGCCTCCGAAAAGAATTTAATAGCAAAGATGCAGACGAAAATGTCAATGCCAATGAAAAAGCGACTAGCATATCTTGGACTATTGCATGAACAGAAGTAAACTCACCCAATGTTAACATTTTTATCATCTTCAATCCATCGTACAATTACGGTTTCGTCTGGTTTTGTTGCCCCTATCACAGCACAGGTTATTGTGTAATCTCTCATGTCCTTCATAGACTGTTTTAGAGCCAGCATAGAATCTGGACTGATTTGTACCATCAACCCATCTTCCACTATACTCGACTTTGCTGTCAGACCTGAACTTGTCTTCAAAGCACCGTTAAATACAACAAAACTGGCTCCAGTCACTGAAAAAATGTATTGCTCCATGATAATATATCATGCAAGTTCTAGACAGGGGCATATTTAGTGTTCTAAAAACCTTATTTGACATTCATGACTTTTGTTGTGAGTACTTAAAAGAATTGTTCCACTGAGAGGTTTACATGAGTGATAAGAGAGATATTGTGGACCAAATGCCTATAAATTAATAAAAGCTTGATTGTTTAATTGGTTGTTTAGTGTTTAACTCTGCTTTCAACAATCTTTCAGTTATATCAAGGCTTTTCCTGGGTATGTTACCATTTACCCTGACACCAGCCAGTCAGTCGTAATGCCAACTACCTTGAGCGCCAATGAGGGCAGCCATAACTACCATTTGTACACTACAAGTTTTTTTGGTATGATACTGCTGGCGATCGAACCGGCGATCGAACCAGTGACCTCCCGCACCCGAGGCAGACTCTCTACCACTTTGCAACCAAGGCGGTCCATCAATCAGAGCTAGCCCTCTGTAACATATTTAAATAAGTTAATATATACATCAGACTGCTTGACAGAACATATGTATCACCTGTAAAATAAGTCAAATATGAAAACAGACTGATGGACAGATGATGGATAAGTAGTCCATAAGTGCTACCTTGCCAAGGTAGGCAACACAATTATACGAGCCGTTCCGCGAAAAAAACAAAAACATTGCGTAAAGTATCGACCCAGATCAACCTAAGTAACCTGCGCAGGCTAACCTGGGCAGACACTTATTGCCTTCTTTAGATTTTCTGTTTAAGCCCATTGCGCAGGCTGATCTGGCTCGATACATTACGCAGAGTCCATAATATTGGTTTTCTCATATATTTTCAAATGCATTAAAAATCGCTCCCTTGATTTGACATAACTTAAAATAGTTTTCAATGTGCTTTCAATATTCATATAGGTAAACAAGCCCTGCTGCCTGACGGCCATGTTTATCAAAGGATCAGAATTATTTGACACCCAAGTAATATTTGTTCCAAATTATTTACAAATCTGGCCAAAATTAATGTAATTTTTTTTTTTTCAAGTTTTCACTACATGTAAAACCCTGCCCCTTGATGGCCATTTTTTTTCCAAGAGATCAGAATAATTTCAACAATCTTTGCAAAGGGTTTCCAAAGGAACATTTGTGCCAAATACTTTTCAAATCGGGCTATACTTAAGATTTTTAAGGTTTCCACTACATACATATATAAGAACAAGATGTGTTTGTGAAACACTGATGCCCCCCAATGGCAACATCTAGGTCAAAGGTCAAGGTCGCCAGGTCAAAAATGTTGGTACTGACAGAAAGGTCATGTCACAAGGAATACACATGTGAAATATGGTAGCCGTACCTGTTATGGTTCAAAAGTAGTGGTCAAGGTTAAAGTTTTTTTTCGAGAATGACAACATCTAGGTCAAAGGTCAAGGTCACAAGGTGAAAAATTTTGGTACTGACAGAAAGGTCATGTCACAAGGTATACACATGTGAAATATGGTAGCCTTACCTGTTATGGTTCAAAAGTAGTGGGGAAGGTTAAAAAAAAAATTGAGAATGGCAACATCTAGGTCAAAGGTCAAGGTCGCAAGGTCAAAAATGTTGGTACTGACAGAAAGGTCATGTCACAAGGAATACACATGTGAAATATGGTAGCCGTATCTGTTATGGTTCAAAAGTAATGGCCAAGGTTATTTTTTTTTTCGAGAATGGCAACATCTAGGTCAAAGGTCAAGGTTGCAAGGTCAAAAATGTTGGTACTGACAGAAAGGTCATGTCACAAGGAATACACATGTGAAATATGGTAGCCGTACCTGTTATGGTTCAAAAGAAATGGCCAAGGTTAAAGTTTTTTTCGAGAATGGCAACATCTAGGTCAAAGGTGGTCAAGGTCGCAAGGTCAAAAATGTTGGTACTGACAGAAAGGTCATGTCATAAGGAATACACATGGTTAAAGTTTTTTTCGAGAATGGCAACATCTAGGTCAAAGGTCAAGGTCGCAAGGTCAAACATTTTGGTACTGACAGAAAGGTAATGTCACAAGGAATACACATGTGAAATATGGTAGCCGTACCTGTTATGGTTCAAAAGTAGTGGTCAAGGTTAAAGTTTTTTTCGTGCAGACAGGCCAAAAACTACATCTAGGTCAAAGGTCAAGGTCGCAAGGTCAAAAATTTTGGTACTGACAGAAAGGTCATGTCACAAGGAATACACATGTGAAATATGGTAGCCGTACCTGTTATGGTTCAAAAGAAGTGGTCAAGGTTAAAGTTTTTTTTGTGCAGACCAACGTGCAGACCAACGTGCAGACAGACAGACAGACAGACAGGCCAAAAACTATATGCCCCCCGAATGGGAGATTCCGGGGGGGGGCATAAAAATAAAACCCGCCCCTCTGGTAGCTATGATTTTCAACGCATCAGAACTATTTTAATAATTTTGATAGGGGAGCACATTTGTGCAAAATAATTTTCAAATCAGGCCAGTACTTTTGGACAAGAAGATTTTTTAAGGTTTTGGCAAAGATTTCCTCTTTCTGATGCGGCAGCAACCAAAGTTCTACATTAAATTAAATTCTTTGAACACATTTGAAAGAGGGCCATCAAAGGATCATTCCTACCAAGTTCATTCAACATCCAAAAAGTCATTCAGGAGTAGATGTCATTTAAAGTAAGTAGACCAATAGTTCACCATGGGCAATTTGTGCTCAGCTGAGCTAAATAACCAAGCATATGGTTCTTGCATACCTTTTCTTGGTTTGTTCTGTATATTTATTGCCTGTGTTTGATAATTGCCATCATCATTTTGTATACAGACAAGATGCGAGTCCGCATCAGGACTGAAGTTAGCTGCCACAGCCATCACATGTTCATTGCTGTTGTTCACAACCTTCATCAGCTGTAAAAATACAGGAAAATTATGTATTTAAAAATGCTCCTCAACTGATAATTGAGGAATAGCAGTGGATTATATAACATAAACCCACTCTTTCAAAATGTGATTTTGTCTTGTGATTTTCTTTCCCAAAATCATGTTTTTTACCTCAAAAAGAAGTCAAAAGCAGCATCTTCAGCATACAATATGAGTAAAGTTAATATATGTAATTATATTCCAAATATGAACGCCCTAGCACAAGTACTTATTGAGAAAAAGTAAAAAAAAAATGAAAATCCCAACTTGCCCTAAAACTTTAACCACCCAAAATCATGTTTATCACCCCAAAAAGACGGTCACACTCAGCATCTTCAGCATTCAATGTCAAGAAAGCTAAAAGGTGTAACTATATTCCAAATATGAAAGCCCTAGCACAAATACTTATGAATGAAAATGCCAACTTGCCCTAAAACTTTAACCGGACGCCGACGCGAGTAGTAAAGCTCTCATATTCTTCAAATAGTCGAGCTAAAAAGGAAGGACAAAAAACAAAGGGGAACTGAAGTACATTTACCCGACTTTGGGGAACAGTTCAGAGAGTGGCCCAGATTGATTGATTTGGGTTAACATCGTTTTCAACATATCACGGCGGCCAGTTCACCTATTCATGTGCTTCCTGGTTTTCTCACACCAGTAATCCACACAAAAATCTTTCCAAGCAACTGGCTGCTTTTCCACATAGCCTATAGCCCATTGGTGGCAGATGAATGACGCTTGTCACAATGACTTTTGTCAAACGACAGAAAGTGGCCCAAAACAGAATGGAGATCATTTGCTGCTGCCCTACATATCAACCAGGCGTAATGGGTTAGTAGGTAAGAAAAAAAAAGAACATCAAGGCATATTTCCTTTCATGAACACCAAAACGAGGGCTTGGTGTGAAACGGTTGTAACTAAAAACCTATTTTAAAAACCCTGGTTTAGGGGCAATTTTGACCCCTTTGTAAACAATGCAAATTTAGGTGCCATTGCTCAGAACGAGCAATGGCACCTAAATTTCCATTGTTTACCAAGAAAAATGAGTTAACGCTTATAAAGACTCTATGACGAGGTGATTAACCTTGGTAAAAAAATACTGATTTTTTAGTTACAACCGTTTCACACCAAGCCCTCGTTAGGTAAGAAAAAAAAAGAACATCAAGGCATATTTCCTTTCATGAACACCAAAACGAGGGCTTGGTGTGAAACGGTTGTAACTAAAAAATCGGTATTTTTTTACCAAGGTTAATCACCTCGTCATAGAGTCTTTATAAGCGTTAACTCATTTTTCTTGGTAAACAATGGAAATTTAGGTGCCATTGCTCGTTCTGAGCAATGGCACCTAAATTTGCATTGTTTACAAAGGGGTCAAAATTGCCCCTAAACCAGGGTTTTTAAAATAGGTTTTTAGTTACAACCGTTTCACACCAAGCCCTCGAAAAGATCTGTTTGTTTGGTGTTTTATATCACTTCCAACAATACTTCAGTCATATCACAATGTTTGCATGGGTAAATTACCATTAAAGCTGGTAAGCTTTGACCGACACTGGAGCATCAGTCATAATGCTATCCCAACCAAAAGAGCTATTTGCATAAGTTGGTACTCATCAAAATGCATCGGAATGTGGAAAAAGGAACAAACTTACATCTTCATACATATTTCTGGGAAAGTTGATCTTCGTGACCTTATCCTCCATATGAATGGTGATTCCTTTAATGGTGGGTAACATGTACTGAAAGTTACGGAAGTCCGCCAATAGGTTCATGATGGTGTGACCAATCTCAAAGAACACTGGCTTTCTATTTCTAACACCTATCAGTGGACATGGGTAATCTAAAAGAAAACATAAAATATATATACGGTAAACATTGCCGACATACAACAAATCTTTGTCAGAAGACTTTGTTATCATTTTGGCCAAAAATGCTGAATCTCTATAGATGATAAATATACTGAATAGATGTGATTTTTTTTCCCCAAAAACATTTGCAGTGGATGTGTGAAAATACATGTGTAATTTGTAATATACAACAAATCTGCGGCAAACAACTTTGAAAACATCTTTTGCACAAACGTTCCTTGGCTAAAGTATGAAAAATCTGTATTATAATTAAAAAGAGTAAAAAAACATTATGCAAAATGAGAAATTGCTCATAATGAACAATTTCTTCTTTTGCCACAGTGTTTTCAACATATGTCTGCTGCAGAGGTTTCAGAAATTGCCTGTATGAGCAGGCAATATAGTGTGCGCAGATTATAATAATAATCATATAACTTACATCTATATTCAGCTCCAAGTCTAAGAAGCAAGCGAATGGGGAACACTTTAGCCCAGGGTGTTTCCCATTTCTGTAACAGAATACCAAATAGGTAGGGAGGGCCTGGTAAAATTAACTTTTGGGTACACTGGAATGTGGAACGGATATACAAGAATCCTCCATGATCTCGGCTATCGAGGAAACTTTGGTTAAAGATGGTATTGCTAAGCTCTGTCACAGGGTTACCTGAAAAAAAGTTTTAAAAACTATTATTATATACCTGCACATTTCTATCACAAAATCATGTGGTATTTCTTGAGAGAGTTTAAAGAAAATTCTAAAATTTGTAATATCAGACATTTTCCGAAAATGTGAAGGCATGTGTTTGCACATGTTTTTCACTTTGTATCAGGACTGCTCAAGGTAAATTGATGAAACATATCCTTAATCCTGACCCTCATATATACGCTTTCTGACGCCTCTGCAGCAGACAGCTTTTTGAAAACATAGTGACAAAAGAAAAAATTGCTCAAAACAAGCAATTTCTCCTTTTGCCAAAATGTTTTCCACTTTTAGTCATAGGTTATCCATTCAATTAAAGAGTTTGACTATTTCTTGACAAAATATGTTCAAAGTCCTCTCCTGCAGAATTGTCACATGAGAGAAAGGGTTAAAGTGGTATATTAGCATTATCCCAGATGTTGACATATATTGCATCAGACCATTTTAAGCAATTTCTCCTTTTGCCACAATGTTTTTATAATCATTCCGCTGCAGATGATTGTACACACATCTGTATATTATGGGAAAGAATTTTATGATTCTCACCTTTACTAGCTTCATCATAGACAGAATTCAAATGGGTAAATATATCTTTGGGTATGGCGGTCTCGTCTGGTATTGTCTCCAGTACAGTGACGATGTCCTCCTGGCCTACGCTTGTCATACCTTTTGTTGTAAAACACCAGACTACTCTATTCACGCAACAATCCACTGAAAAAACAATACAGTCTCTTGTGTTAGGGTTATATGTTGTTTCAGTCAGTTTTTTAACCCTTTCCCTCAAACGACAATTTGGCAGCAGACGACTTTGAACATATTTTGTCAAAAACTAGAAAATCTCTATAATTGAATGGATAACCTATGACTAAAAGTAGAAAACATTGTGGCAAAAGGAGAAATTGCTTGTTTTGAGCAATTTCTTCTTTTGTCACTATGTTTTTAAAAAGCTGTCTGCTGCAGAGGCGTCAGATTTGTTTTATTGTTTAACGCTGTTTTCGACATTATTTCAGTTATATCACGGCAATTATTCACTTATCCATGATCCCAAGTTACCAGGAGAGGCATCAGAAAGCGTCTATATGAGGGAAAGGGTCAATAATATCACAGCTGCCAGTTCATCTAATCATGTGTTTTCTGACTCTTGTACCCGTTCTCCATACAACATTAATCCCTGGCAACCGGCTATCTTCCCATATAGGCATTCTGACGATTGGTGGAAGATGAATCCAGTCACAATTATAAATCATCAGACAGAATGGATAGCCAAGTTTATTTGAAGAATCCTTTAGCCACAATGTTTTCAATAGTTCTCTGCTGCAGATAAGTCAAATTACGTCAAATAAGGATAAACATTTTTTTTAGTTATACTTACAGTTAATAATTTTCACTAAAACATGAAGGTTAGAGTTGACTGCAAACATCACAGGTGGGCTTTGTTCATCTGAAAATAAAGAAAATCACAACAGGTTTATAAGTTTCTTAAACCCTTTCCCACATACAGACACTTTCTGGCACATCTGCAGAGACGATTTTTGAAAACATTAACCCTTTCCCTCATGTAGACGCTCTCAGACGACTCTGCAGCAGACAGCTTTTTGAAAACATAGTGACAAAAGAAGAAATTGCTCAAAACGAGCAATTTCTCCTTTTGACACAATGTTTTATACTTCGAGTCATGGGTTATCCATTCAATTATAGAGATTTTCTATTTTTTGACAAAATATGTTCAAAGTCGTCTGCTGCAGAATTGTTGTATGAGGAAAAGAGTTAAAGGAAATTTGAGAAATTCCTCTCCTTGACCCAATATTTTCAACTCAATTAAATAATTATATTTTGCCAAAACAATTTCGGAGTCGACTGCTGCAGAATTCTTCTATGTGGGAAAGGGTAACCTATTCCCACAAATAACAAATTTGCAGCAGATGATTCTCAAAACATCTAGGAAGAAAAATGAAAAATTTCTATAAATGAAAGTAGTTATTGAATATGTATAGTTGAAATAATTCCAAAAAGTATCAGCTTTTGCCACAATGTCTTCAAACATTGTTCGAAGTAATCTGCAACATATGCATCAAAATATGACTGCGTGAAGGAAAGAGTTTACTATGAATTCAATGTTGTACTACAAGACAAAATTGCAACCCTTGCCTCATTTAAATTATACTATAAACCCTTCTCACACATATGAGAAGTCTACAGTCAACAATATAATAATCTCTATAAATAAAAGTATAGCAAGGGATGTTTGTCAAACATTGTGCCCCACCTGAAAGTCACATTGTCAGGAACATCAATAGACTATTTGTGTTAAAAGTCACTGTGACCCCCCCTGACATTTGACCGAATGACCTCTGAATAAAAAGGGATCATCTACTGGTCATGCCAAACCTAAGTTGTCTTATACAGATGTATTGTATGTAGGAAAGGGTTAAAAGCAAAGACCACAATCTACAGGTATTTTTAAAATGTACCTTTTATCTTTGTCATCAAATCAGTAGGGTCTGGGTTCCATTGCATGTCAAACCCTGAAAAAACAAGAGATCCTCAATTAACCCTTACCCACTTACAGACATTTTCTGAAGCAGATGACTTATGAAAAGAAAACATTGTTTCAAAAAAAGAAATTGTTTATCATGAGCATGTTCTTCTTTTTTCCACAATTTTTTCAAATAATTGTTCTTTCATGGATAGAGCTGCCATTGTTTTAACTTAGTTTTCAAAGTCTTCTGCTGTAGGTGTTAATAACGTTGGAAAGGGTTAAAGCAAGTTTAGGAATAGGGTTTCCATTCTTTTTCCCCAAAATAAAATTAACCCTTTCCCCACATATAGACGACTTTTGGAAACATTGTGACAAAAGAAGAAATTGCTTAACAAATATGTTCTCGAAGTCTTCTGCTGCAGATTTGCATTATGTGGGAAAGAGTTGAAAGATATTCCATGGAGAGCAATAAGCTGTAACTGCTATAGATGGGGCATCATTTATATTGTTCCATAAACATGTGCTGTATCAAATGAGCCCAGCAATACGAAAAACTGACCTTCACGGTTTGGAAATCAAATGCAATTACAATCAAATTTCTTTTCTTTTCTGCACAATATCTTTCTTATTATCCAATCAAACCCAATGTTGAGACAATCCTTTTGAGTGCCCACAACATAGGGTTATATGGTCAAATAAGAATAAGATTTTAGAACATGAACATGCAAAACGCCCCCTTATCTACAGCTCTGCTTTTTATATAGGCTGTTTTGGGTTATCCCTCTGCCACATATAACAAATCTGCAGCAGAGGCGAAAGTATCGTTGTTTAACCCTTTCCCTAATATAGACGTTTTCTGACGCCTCTGCAGCAGACGGCTTTTTGAAAACATAGTGACAAAAGAAGAAATTGCACAGAACGTGCAATTTCTCCTTTTGCCACAATGTTTTCTACTTTTTGTCATAGGTTATCCATTCAATTATGGAGATTTTCTATGTTTTGACAAAATATGTTCAAAGTCGTCTGCTGCAGAATTGTCGTATGAGGGAAAGGGTTAATAAAGTTGAAAGCATTGTATCAAAAGGAGAAATTGCTAATTATGAACAATATTGTCTTTTGCCACAATGTTTTCAAATGGCATCAAATGTGGGAAAGGGCTATAGCAATTATACAGAGGCTTCCAGGATGCCCTTATATAACTGAATAATAATAGTGAGCGGGAAAGATTCTAACAGACTGCACCGAGATGAAGGCTGGTCCGGATCGGTGCTGGTCAGAAATTCCTGAAGGTTGGTTTTCGCTTGACATGACCAAAAATTTACCTATTCCATCTTGTATGGGAACCAGTACAGGTGGTAGACCCACGGCCGGGATAAAGCACTCGAGATTTCTCTCTGCCATTGTTCTGATATGCCGTGACTTTGATGAATGTTGACCCCCTGAAATCAATGAGCATGATTTTATTAATTCTCCCACATGCAGTTGATTATAGATTGATGACAAATCTGCAGAAGACGACTTCTGAAAGCATATTGATTACAATAGAAATTATCAGCAATTCCTCCTTTTCAATTTTTTTTTATTTTATTTTATGTCTATTAAATAATTATTATTTCATTAATAGATATTTTCCATGTTCCTTTTTATTCAAAGTGATCTGCTGCAGATCTGTTCTATATGGGAAAGGATTACCTTCAAAAATTATCCTAATTTAAAACCTTAACCCTTCCTTTCCCACTAACAGACAGTTTCTGATGCATATTTGTTGTATGTTTGAATGGGCAACAGAAGTAAACATTCTCAAAAATTAACAGGTTGTCATTTGTCATGAAAACCTGTAACCTGATGAACTTGAAACAAGTTTCTATACTACTATATATATTTGATGTTTTTAAAATTTTAATGTATCTTTTTAATTATGATCATAAAAAGCCTATGTACTTTTTCATACTATTTGTAAAATGTTTATTTATCAAAACATTATTCAACTTTTGACAACGTGCAGATGTGTTTTGACAGATATGCAGCAGACAATGTTTAAAAAAGTTGTGGCAAAAAGAGAAATTGCTCCAAATAAAACAATATTTCTCCTCGTCCCATAATGTTTTCACCACTATTTAATAATTACACTTTCATTTAACAGTTTCCAAACTTTTCCTTTGATGTTTTCCAAGTCTTCTGCTGCAGATTTCTTGCAGGTGGGAAAGGATTCATGATATGCCAAGGAGATTACACCTGATCAACTTGACAACAAATTCATGTCAGAAAAAGTTTACCCGAGCTAACTTTCTCGACACGTTTCTGAACACGAGATCTTCGTGGTGGCAATTTTGTGACCTCTGATGACCCGTCAAGCTCCGTAAGATCTCCCCCAGGTCGGATACCATCAGAGAACATGACCTGTTTGGGTTCACCTCGTCTGTTATTGCCTGTTAAAGTATAATTTATAATTCCATTATAATAAGATTTTTCTAAATTTAAATAACTGAGAAAACAAAGTGACTCAAGTTATGCAGTAAATATTCCAAATTCTGTAATGGTTAAGGAGACAGAATCCAATATTCTTTACCTTTGACCTTGAAGTTTGAAATTGACTTTCTAGCCAACAGAAAAAATGAATGATATGCATCATCTCCCAATGGCCCTCTATGTATCCAGATAGTCTGATTTAAATATTTGACATAATTTTGACCTTCAAGCAGTTGACCTTTTAGCACACACAATTCCTAAAATTCAGTTCTTTTAGACATACTTTAAACCTATTGTCACATCTGGTGAACATGGTAGGGCACGATAAAAAGGAAAATATCAAAACTGCGACAAAATATACTTCATCGAGACAGGGCATAGATATCATGGGAAAAGAAGGAATTGCTTATTTCAAGAGTTCCCAATGTCCTTTGCAGCAGACGACTTTTGAAAGCATTGTTACAAAAAAAAAAAAAATGATTTTGAGCAATTTCTTTTTTTGTCCTATCAGTATTCTTAAGTTTATTCATCAAAAAAAATATTATTTATAGACATATTCCCTATGCTTGAATAGATGTGCTGCTGATTTTCTGTATGTGGTAAATATTAAAAAATATATTTTGGCATAGTCTTGATTTTTTTACTTTTTCATAAAATTGAAAAAGAGAAATCCCATGTCTATTTTCAACATTTATTTCCAAATTTAATGGCACGCACAATGTATTTAACAGAATACAATTTGTGACAGGGGATTAGCCTCTTTCAACTTCAGAGCATATGATCTGCAAATGCTGTTCATCTTTCTTTTTCCCCCCAAGATGTTTCAATTAGGTGTAAACCTTTTCAACTAGCATACAAATGTGGAAGCATCTGCAGCAGATGACTTGAGACATCATTGTGAGCAATTCCATCTTTAGCCTTAATGTTCAAACTCTATCCAATAATTGAACATATATTTTTTCCATATTTTTCCCTAGATTTTTTAAAGTCACCTGCTGCAGGATTGTTGAATATCAAAAGGGTTAATTAATTTCTTCATTGACATGTTTCATTGAAGCTTTGTACATCCTATTTTAAACTTTTCCCACATGCAAATACACCTTGATGCCTCTGCAGCAGATGACTTTTGAAATGATTGTGTCAATGGGAGAAATTACTCTTTTAAGAGTAACTCTTTCTTTAGTCACAATATTTTAACCCTTTCCCTCATATAGACGCTTTTTGACGACTCTGCAGCAGACAGCTTTTTGAAAACATTGTGACAAAAGAAGAAATTGCTCAAAACAAGCAATTTCTCCTTTTGCCTCAATGTTTTCCACTTTAAGTCATAGGTTGTCCATTTATTTATAAAGATTTTCTATTTTTTGACAAAATATGTTCAAAGTCGTCTGCTGCAGAATTCTTGATGAGGGAAAGGGTTAAATCTTTTCAATAATAGTACTATTATTTTAAGAGCAGTCACCTGCTGCAAATTTTTGGTAGGTCAGAGAGGGTCAATTAATTTCTCCATTTATATCTTTCATTGACGCGAAATTGTTTCTGTTTTAAATTTGCTACACTTTTACCTCATATGACATCTGCTTTGATTGGTTGGTGTTTTATGCCCCTTTCAACAATTGTTCAGTTATATCATGCGGTTTCCTGGGTAAGTTACCAGTACTACTAGTCCATTTATCTTCACACCAGCCAGTCAGTCGTAATGCTAACCCCTCAACCCTGAGCGCCAAGGAGGGCAGCCATTACTTCCATTTTTAAGGTCTTTGGTATGACTCGGCCGGGGATTGAACCCACAACTGAGGCATACACTCTACCACTAAACCACCAAGGCAGTGGAATCTGATTTAAAAATACCTGATAAATATTTTATAACATCTGGAAATGCTGGAAGTTTAATTTTAGTGCACAGTTTTGATTCATCTCTCTTTGTTCCACACCTCTTTCAAATGTCATCTGTTGAATATGGTGTCAGATGTCATTTTTGTCAACTAGAGAGTTAAAGTTCCATAGCTTCATTCAAATCTGCTAGTTACAAGGCCATAATCCTTTCTCACATGCAGACACTATCTGAAGCCTTTTCAGCAGACGACTTTTTAAAACATTGTGGCAATAGTACAAATTGATGAGCAATTTCTCCTTTTGCCACAATGTCTTCAACTCCAAGTGAAAGTTCAACTCTTAATTATGGAGATTTTTCATACTTTTACAAGTAAGCTTTCAAAGTCGTCTGCTGCAGATTTGTTGTATGTGGTAAAGGATTAAACAAGAATTGTGTGCCATGCTATTAACTTTTGCAGGACTCAAAACAGAAACTTTTCTTAAGCACAATTTTGGAAGAACTACTCCTTTACTGTTGTTAGTTTTATTTTTATATCGAAAGCACGTCATGACAAATTTAAAACCATGCCAACAGATGAATTGTATCTGCATGTGTTAATAGAGAAGAAGATGCTTTCTGCATATTTGCTCCTTGGCTTAACTCAAAACGAGCAAAACAATGTTTTCCACTTTTAGTCATAGGTTATCCATTGAATTATAGAGATTTTCTATTTTTTGACAAAATATGTTCAGTCGTCTGCTGCAGAATTGTTGTATGAGGGAAAATCTTTATAAGGGAAAGTGCAATTATTGAAAAGAGTTGAAAATGATATGGCAAAAAAAGAAATTGAAAGAAAGAATTAAACATATTGTAAACACTCATCAACTTATTTCTTACAATAACATTAATTTACAGATTTAACTCCATGAATGAATGCACCGAAATTATACCCTATCCCATATAACACGACATTTGACGTCCTTACTCCAAGACAACTTTCAAAAACATTGAATGGGAAAAAGAGACGTTAATGAAAAAGGAGCAATTAATCCTTTTTATTTTTCTTTTTTTTTTTTCTGTATCAAAGTTATATGTAAAAATGTTCAGCCATTACCATTATTTCCTTTTATGCTTTCAAAGCAGAGCACTCTAAATATTTCTCCTTTGACCACAATGTTTTCAAATGGTCCAGTGGCATGAGAAAGGGATAAGGCTTTTTTACGTCTAGTTTATCTCTCCCTTATTTAACCCATTCCTACATACAACAAATCTGCAGCAGACGACTTTGAAAACATAGTACATGTAGTGACAAAAACCTGAAAAATCTCCATAAAAGATAGCTTAATTGTTAATTAAAGTTGAAAACATTGTGGCCAAAGGTGAAATTATCATGAGCAATTTCACCTTTGGCCACAATGTTTTCAAAAGTTGTCTGCTGCTAATGCGTTAAAATGCGTCTGCAGGTTGGAAAAGGGTTAAGTGACTTATGATAAATGGGCCCTAGAGTGCAAAAAGTTACAAATTATTATTTCTGAACAATGTAGGTTTAGATCAGCCTGTACATCTGTTCTGTCTTATCAGAATCTCCACAACTTGACAGGAGCTTCTCACAAGATTATGAAATTTCTTTTTTTTGGTCAGTGTAGAACTTGATTTGACTGTGAAGATGCCTGGTCACAGGCTGATTAAGATCTACACTGACCAAAAAAGTCAACTAGTTCCTTTGTCCATGGACAGGCTCAATTGTGTAACTGGAATGGAGTGCTCCCCGGAGCACGTGTGTCACCTGCCGGTGCCTTGTCAGAAAATTTTAATTTTTGACACAAAAGGGGCAATTACTCTGATATAAAAATATTTGGATTATCCCCTTTTGTGAACCCATCACAAAGATTGATATAAACATTTGTCAAAAGTTTCAATCCAATCCTTTGAGTAGAACAAAAGTTATTTGAAAACGTGACGAAAAAGTGTGACGACAGACGGCGGACAGACAGACAGACGCCGGACAAAAACGCAGGTGACACAAAAATGAGTGGTCTCACTTTTTTGCAACATTTTTTACACTCCTGTTTATCCTTTATTTTCTTTACTATGGATGTTTTCAAACCTAACAATTGCATATTAGCTGTAGGTGACAATTAATTAACATAAATTTAGTGATATTTAGTGATGATTTGTACGCTTTAAAAACATCATCAGTGAAAAAATGTAATGTCTATTAATTTGACCGTACAATGCTTTGGAAAGTTGTCTGCTGCAGAAGCATCTTAAGTTGCCTACATCAGGTAAAGAGTGAATTAAAAGCAATATTGTTCAGATATAAATAGAAAGGCACTGAAGCAACAACATATGTACCATGTATATCAACACACACTAACCCTTTCCCACAAACAACAAATCTGCAGCAGATAACTTCCAAGACATTACTCTCGCCAAAACTTTTTTGCAAATATGCACTCAAGTTTAAGGCATCTGCATGCAGTACGAATTACCTATATTTTATTCAACTATAGTCCATTCCTAAGATGCATGGACATGAATCAGCATGTTAGTTGTGAGAACATTTCTTTAGTCTTTATATAAATAATTGATATCTTGTATCATTTTAACCCTTTCCCTCATACAGCAATTATGCAGCAGACGACTTTGTCTTTATATAAATAATTGATATATTGTATCATTTTAACCCTTTCCCTCATACAGCAATTATGCAGCAGACGACTTTGAACGTATTTTGTCAAGAAATAGAAAATCTCCATAATTGAATGGATAACCTATGACAAAAAGTGGAAAACATTGTGGTAAAAGGAGAAATTGCACGTTTTGTGCAATTTCTTCTTTTGTCACTATGTTTTCAAAAAGCCGTCTGCTGCAGAGGCATCAGACCTTCGTAGGTATTCAAATTACCCCTTTCCCATAAACAACACACATCTGCAGAAGACAATGTTGAATACTTCTTGGCGATAAAATGTTAAAATCTGTACAAATGAAAGTATAGTTATTGAATAGAACAATTTCTCCTTTTTCCACAATGTTTTAAAGAGTCGTCTGCTGTAGATGTGTCTAGGTAAGAAAGTGATAATCAGCATTACAGACAAATTGCGCACTTGAAAAGTCTTGCATTGTATAACCTTTCTACAGCTGATCCTTGGACTTATAGACACCTCCTGCTGCAGACAACTTTTGAAAACATTGTAAAACAAGATGTGTTTGTGAAACACTGATGCCCCCCAATGGCAACATCTAGGTCAAAGGTCAAGGTCGCAAGGTATACACATGTGAAATATGGTAGCCTTACCTGTTATTGTTCAAAAGTAGTGGGGAAGGTTAAAAAAAAAATTGAGAATGGCAACATCTAGGTCAAAGGTCAAGGTCGCAAGGTCAAAAATGTACTGACAGAAAGGTCATGTCACAAGGAATACACATGTGAAATATGGTAGCCGTAGCTGTTATGGTTCAAAAGTAATGGCCAAGGTTAAAGTTTTTTTCGAGAATGGCAACATCTAGGTCAAAGGTCAAGGTCGCAATGTCAAAATTGTTGGTACTGACAGAAAGGTCATGTCACAAGGAATACACATGTGAAATATGGTAGCCGTACCTGTTATGGTTCAAAAGAAGTGGTCAAGGTTAAAGTTTTTTTCGTGCAGACAGGCCAAAAACTACATCTAGGTCAAAGGTCAAGGTCGCAAGGTCAAAAATTTTGGTACTGACAGAAAGGTCATGTCACAAGGAATACACATGTGAAATATGGTAGCAGTATCTGTTATGGTTCAAAAGTAATGGCCAAGGTTAAAGTTTTTTTTGAGAATGGCAACATCTAGGTCAAAGGTCAAGGTCAAAAATGTTGGTACTGACAGAAAGGTCATGTCACAAGGAATACACATGTGAAATATGGTAGCCGTACCTGTTATGGTTCAAAAGTAATGGCCAAGGTTAAAGTTTTTTTCGAGAATGGCAACATCTAGGTCAAAGGTCAAGGTCGCAAGGTCAAACATTTTGGTACTGACAGAAAGGTAATGTCACAAGGAATACACATGTGAAATATGGTAGCCGTACCTGTTATGGTTCAAAAGTAGTGGTCAAGGTTAAAGTTTTTTTCGTGCAGACAGGCCAAAAACTACATCTAGGTCAAAGGTCAAGGTCGCAAGGTCAAACATTTTGGTACTGACAGAAAGGTCATGTCACAAGGAATACACATGTGAAATATGGTAGCCGTACCTGTTATGGTTCAAAAGTAATGGCCAAGGTTAAAGTTTTTTTTGTGCAGACAGACAGACAGACCAACAGACAGACCAACAGACAGACCAACAGACAGACAGGCCAAAAACTATATGCCCCCCGAATCGGAGATTCCGTGGGGGCATAAAAAGGATAAAATGATCAGAGCAATTTCTCCTTTTGTCACAATTTTTTCAACTCTATCCAAATGTTATACTATTTATTACAGAGATGTTTTTGCCCAGATGTTTTCTGATGCAGATTTGTTGGATATGGGAAAGGGTTAAACCGTTTCCACTTGTAGACACGTTTTGACAGACCTACTTCAGACGGCCTTTGAAAACACCGCGTAAAAATGAGTGTTCTTCTTTTGTCCAAAGGTTTTCAATTCTATCCAATAATTATATTTTTTCATTTTATTGCCATAAAGTTTTCAAATTTGTCTGCATCAGATTGTATCTGGGAAAAGGTAAATGCTTGGTTGACTGATTGGCTTACAGAGAAGACCCTTATCCCTTTCCCTCATACGACAATTCTGCAGCAGATGACTTTGAACGTATTTTGTCAAAACATAGAAAATCTCCATAATTGAATAAATAACCTATGACTAAAAGTTGAAAACATTGTGGCAAAAGGAGAAATTTCACATTTTGTGCAATTTCTTCTTTTGTCACTATGTTTTCAAAAAGGCGTCTGCTGCAGAGGCGTCCGAAAGCGTTTATATGAGGAAAGAGTTAATAGGCTGCAAGGAGGTGCAGACAAGTCCAGGGCCTTCCATAATAGTAAAGACCCCAAAAGAAAGAAGTGTTCCCGTTCCTTTAAATGATTGTGCTGTAGGTACAGGAACATCATTCCCCACTTACAGCACTAGGCATTTTAACGTGTCTGCAGCAGACTACTTTTGAAATTACTTTTAAAATTATGGTGCTAAAGTGATTGTTGTCACTTTGTTTTCAACAGTAATTAAACTTTCATTTAACCCTTTCTCTCATATAGACGCTTTCTGACGCCTCTGCAGCAGATGGCTTTTTGAAAACATAGTAACAAAAGAAGAAATTGCACAAAACGTGCAATTTCTCCTTCTGTCACAATGTTTTCCACTTTTAGTCATTTGACAAAATATGTTCAAAGTCGTCTGCTGCAGAATTGTCGTATGAGGGAAAGGGTTAAGGAGATTTTTTCCATATCTGTCTAGATGGTTTCAAAGTGGTCAGCTGCAGACTTGCTGTATGTGGGAAAGTGTTAAGGTAAGTGCTGAATCTGCTTTGGTTCAATGGTTGTAGTAGCTTAACCCTTTCCCACATATAACAATTTTGCAGCAGACGACTTTGAAAAGATATTGACAAAAATCTGAAAAATCTGAATGAATGAGGGTTCAGTTAATAAATAGAGTTGAAAACATTGTGGCAAAAGGAGAAATTGCTTGTTTCGAGCAATTTCTACTTTTGTCACAATGTTTTTTTAAGTTGTCTGCTCCAGGTGTCAGAAAGCGTCTTTATGTTGGAAAGGGTTAATAAAGAGTTGGAATTAAAGTTGACCGAACATGTATTCAAGCTAACTGAGACAGCATGTCTATTTGTGCTGAGTTAAAACTTTGAATTAGTTCTGTAAATTATTTAAGCTGAAATAACAACAGTTTAAATTAAGATATGGGAAAAGCATGAAATAACTTGAAAAACTTGTGAATCAAACAATTTATGCCAATAACAGCTGAAAAGAACAAAATTATCAACTATTGTTACAATATTATCCCATTCCCATTCTGTCTGATTGCTAAAGTCATTATTGATAAGAAGTATCGTTTTTGTCAAATATATCGGCCTAATGTGACAGGGTTGGCACCATATCTACTTACAAGAAAATATGATTTATAACTTAATGAAGAAACCATATTTTGTAACAAGGAAATTGGATCTTTATTTTCATGAAGAAACCATATCTTGTTACAAGGAAATTGGATCAATAATGTCATGAAGAAACCATATCTTGTTACAAGGAAATTGGATCTATATACTTTCAAGATCTTATCTTGTCAGGAAGGAACCATACCTTGTTACAAGGAAATTGGATCTATATAGTTTTTAAGATCTGATCTTGTCATGAAGAAACCATATCTTGTTACAAGGAAATTGGATCTATATACTTTCAAGATCTGATCTTGTCATGAAGGAACCATATCTTCTTGAAAGCAAATTGGATCTCTGTAAAGAGGCTTAGATATGGAGAATTTAACTGGTCTGTCATTTGCTCAAAATATATCTTATTCCTCTCAATGATGAATTTTTAAAACGGACATGTCCAGCTTTGTGTTTGGAAGAGTGCATAGCCAATGATAGGAATATCAAGATCAAAATGTTAAATTAACCCTTTCCCACATACAACAAATCTGCAGCAGACGACTGTGAAAACATCTGTGCATAAATGTGAACCATCTCCATTAATGACAGTTCATTTATTAAATAGAGTTGAAAACATTGTGGCAAATGGTGAAATTGCTCATGATGAGCAATTTCACCATTTGCCACAATGTTTTCAAAAGTCGTCTGCTGCAGAGGCATCAGAAAGCGTCTACATGTGGGAAAGGGTTAGGCAGCCAACAGTATAGAGACTGGTAAGATGGGTGCAGGGCGCAGGCATCTTTTGCTCTATACTTGTGGCACAGGCTTCACAAAATCGGTTCCAGCAATCAAAAGGTTAGCCACCACAAATGCTTTAACACCTTTCCCTCATACGACAATTATGCCGCAGACGACTTTGAACATATTCTATCAAAATATAGAAAAGCTCTTTAATTGAATGGATAACCTATGACATAAAGTGGAAAGCATTGTGTCAAAAGGAGAAATTGATCGTTTTGAGCAATTTCTTCTTTTGTCACTATGTTTTCAAAAAGCCGTCTGCAGCAGAGGCATCAGAAAGCTTCTATATGAGGCAAAGGGTTAATTAATGAGCCAAATTTGACCTATGGAGGTTTTGAAGAAAAGGACAATTGCCCTTGAATTGCATAGTTGTATGGTCAGTTTTAGTCATAAACATTCTCCAAATGAGAGACTATCCGACTGCAGAAATTTGCAGGCTGATCCGGATCTTTACTGGTCGCAAACCCATGAAGATTGGTCTTGTGTGATGTAACCAAATGATGTTATTTTATAAGGATTTCGAAACATGAAACATACACCATATTAAGAGTTCTACAGGAAAAAAAGTTTTGCCATTCTTTAAATTTTGAATGGCAATGGGTTAAGAGAGCAAACAAAATGAAGCAATGTTAACATTTATGATTGCAAAAATTTAAAATTAAAACATATATACACAAGTTTATATTCTTCAAACAGAAGGACAATAAGCAGGTTGCCATGGCAATGAAAGAAACAATGTCCTAAGAACACCATGATGACGCAAGGTTTATGTGATCAACTCACCTTCCTCATGAGGAACGCTGTTACCATTTCCTACAATTTATTGATGGGGGTTTAACCCTTTCCCTCATATAGATGCTTTCTGACACCTCTGCAGCACACAACTTATGAAAACATTGTGACAAAAGGAGAAATTGCCCAAAAAGTAATTTCTCTCCTTTTGCCACAATTTTCTTACTTAAAAGTTTTCAAAATCGTTTGCTGCTGATGTGCTATATGTGGGAAAGAGTTGCCTGCTTTTGAAATATATCAAGTTGTTTCGATTTCCGACAATTTATTGATGGGGGGTTTAACTGCTTACTTGATATGGTATTTAACCCTTCCATCATACGACAATTCTGCAGCAGATGACTTTGAACAAAAGGTAGAAAATCTCTATAATTAAATGGATAACCTATGACTAAAAGTGGGAAACATTTCTTCTTTTGTCGCCATGTTTTTAAAAAGCCGTCTGCTGCAGAGGCGTCAGAAAGCGTCTATATGAGGGAAAGGGTTAAAGAGCAGTCTGCTTTGGAAATATATCAACCCTTTCCAACATACAACAAAATAGCAGCAGACGTTTTTGAAGATATCAAGGCTAAAATATACAAAATCTCGATAAATTAAAGTATAATTATATTATAGTATGATGTTGATACAGATTTGAAAAAACACTGTGTGCAATTTTTCCAATTTTTAATGATTGTCTGCTGCTTACGTGTCAAATGGCATTTGTATAATGGGCCAAGTTAGCACTTTTTAAAATTTCAGCAATCTACAATTTCTACATCAGTTTCAATGGGATAGAGGAATTCTAATTGGAGTAAGCATGGAAATTCTGTTTACCAATTTACTTTCCTAATTTTGTACTATTGTAATAACTATTAATTTTTTACTTTGGCATGAACCAACAATGGTGACTATATTGGTAAATTGACAATCCATTTTTGTATCCTCTACAGCGGACCAACACATCTTTTGCTTGTTATACCATGTCCAAAGGGCATCGCCATTATTGGTGTATGCCTGACCCAATAATGTATTGGTAGGGGCAGGTAACTCTAGACTATGTTTTACTCCACTACCTACAAGCTGATGACTTTGGAGGAAATGCTCTAAAAAAACAGTATCTTCTTTCCATTAACCGGACTTAACCCTTTCCCTCATACGACAATTCTGCAGCAGATGACTTTGAACGTACTTTGTCAAAACATAGAATATCTCTATAATTGAATGGATAACCTATGACTAAAAGTGGAAAACATTGTGGCAAAAGGAGAAATTGCACGTTTTGTGCAATTACTTCTTTTGTCACTATGTTTTCAAATAGCCGTCTGCTGCAGAGGCGTCAGAAAGCGTCTATATGAGGGAAAGGGTTAAGACTCAGCTTATTAAAGGAACAAGTAAACAACTTTTAAAATGACAAATCAGATAAACAGCTGACCCACAGAATAAAACCTTACTATTCATATAATCACAAAACAATTATCCAATTCTAACATACAAAAAATTCTAAAGGAGAGAACAATTAGTGAATAAAGAATAAAGATTAAAGGGCAATACTCCTTTTGCCAAAATATTTTCGAAGGTCTTATGCTGCAGAGGCATCAGAAAGAAACTGTAATTGGGAAATTGTAAACATCATACACAACAATCACCATAACGGTAGCCTATGCTGATACATTGATGTATATACAGAATAATAAATATACTGACCATCTCGCTTTAAAACAGGAACCAGTACAGCTGGAAGGGCTTGGGCAGAACTTGCTGCTTGCTGTGGAGGAACCATACTACAATAATCAACAGGGTTATTTGGATGAACGCCTCTTTGAATATCCCCTTCTTGGCCTCTTTCACCTACAATAAGATTGGTTGATTGATCTGGGTTAACACAGTCCTCAACAATTTAATATCACAACAGCAAGTTGTTTGTTTCCTGGTTTTCTCACACCAGTTCTCAACACAAGCCTTTTCAAACAACTGGATGCTTTTCCACATAGACTATTAACCCATTGCTGGAAGACCAATGACGTTTGTCATATTGACTTTTGTCAAAAGCAATTTCTCCTTTTACCCCAATGCTTTCAACTGTATTCAATAATTATAGTTTCATTTATAGAGATTTTCCTCAATTTTTCATTGATAATTTCAAAGTCGCCTATTGCATATATACTGTATGTTTGAAAGGGATACGATAAATACTTTGTAATAATGACAACTATATCCTCGTCCAGGCCAGACATCAAAGATTCTGTAAATCCCACATACAAGAAATCTGCAGCAATTGACTTTGAGAACATCAAAGTAAAAATATGAAATAATCTCTATGCATTTAAATACATATTGCCACAATATTTTCAAAAGTCTTCTGCAAGTTGAGAAGGGTTATTGATCAATTCATGTTTTAAGTCGCTTTCAACATTTTTTCAGTAATACAGTTTTCAATTTTAATCTTAACACCAGAGAGTCAGACTTAATGCCAACCCCACAATCCTGTTCGCCAAGGTTTCAGCCACTACTTCCCAATTTAAAGGGCTATATGGTTTAAATATAAAGATCCTATGTGATGCCAAAACAGACTGCAGCAAAACCATTTTCATCAGCGGTTTGTAAAAAATACAGAATAGATTACCTATTGAGAGTTCTTGGTGACATTGCATACACACACGAGCCTCTTGATTTTTCAAATGGACCAGTCTGGCTTTCATATTACAACATGCAGAACAGAAGATCTGAAATCAAATTTTTTCAAATAGATCAGCCAGGCTTTTATATTACAACATGTAGAACAGAAGATCTGAAATCAAATTTTTCAAATGGACCAGTCTGGGTTTCATATTTCAACATGTAGAACAGAAGATCTGAAATCAAATTTTTCAAATGGACTAGTCTGGCTTTCACATAACATGTAGAACAGAAGATCTGAAATCAAATTTTTCAAATAGACCAGTCTGGCTTTCATATTACATGTAGTACAGAAGATCTGAAATCAAATATTTCAAATGGACCAGTCTGGCTTTCATATTACAACATGTAGAACAGAAGATCTGAAATCAACTTTTTCAAATGGACCAGTCTGGCTTTCATATTACAACATTTAGTTCTAACAGAAGATCTGAAATCAAATTTTTTCGAATGGACCAGTCTGGCTTTCATATTAGAACATGTAGTTCTAACAGAAGATCTGAAATCAAATTTTTCAAACAGACCAGTCTGGCTTTCATAATAGAACATGTAGAACAGAAGATCTGAAATCAAAATTTTCAAATGGACCAGTCTGGCTTTCATATTACAACATGTAGAACAGAAGATCTGAAATAAAATTTTAACAGATTGATTGGTGAGTCAATGAATCATACAACTGCTAACCATTTCAACATACAACGAAACTGCTGCAAAATATCTATAAATGTGAAAAGCATAATTAGTATAATTATTAAATATATAGATGTATATACATTATGGTTAAAGAGAAATATGATGAACCTTTATCTCTCACCTAATTTGATAGAGCTTGAAAGGTTTTCAATGTTCTCTATAAAAATAAGGATAACATGCTCCGCCACCTGATGGCAATGTTTTTCAACAGATCGGAATAATTTGAAAAATCTTGGTACAGAATCATAGATTGAACAATTGCGCCAAATTCTATTCTTAATGTCCATTACTTTTGTACAAAAAGACTTGTAAAAAACATGTAAGGAATGCGAGCCCCGCCCCCTTGCTGCAATGTTTTTAATGGATCAGAATAATTTGAACAATCATGGAAGAGGGCCACCAAAAGAAAAATTTATGCCATTTTTTTTTTCAAATCTGGCCTATACTTTTGGACAAAAAGACATATTGTATACATAAACGAAAATCAAGAACTGCCCCCTGGATCCAATTTAAACAATCTTGGTAGAGTGTCACACAAGGAACATATGTGCCAAATTATTTTCAAATCAGGCCAGTGCTTTCGGACAACAAGTTTCAAAAACTTTGAAACTAAAGGGCCCCTTGCAATGACGTAGTTGATCCTATACCGAAAGTAAAATCATTTTAATGCTCAAATGATTCAATATTCTTGGTTTCATATTTGGCCATGGTGAAAAAGAAATTATATGGGTATGAATTCTAACAAGAGCTGTTGGAGGACAGCACGCTCGACTTTTTTGTGCTGAGGGTGATAGAGAAAACATAACCAAGTACTTTATCATATTATTTTATAAGTCGAAAAAGAGTCATAACTCTTACAAAAATCTTTAATGAAATATGCACTCTTGGCTGTTGGTGGAGGTAATGATGGTAAAAATATTTTTGTAAGTGTTTAAGCTATATCTGTAATTGTTTTGAAAAAAAATGATCTGGTATGAATAACCTAACCAAAATTATAAATCGAAAAGGGCCATAATTCTTAAACAAAACTTGACAGAGTTATGTACCCTTGTCTGTTGATGGAGGTTATGATGATAAATAAGTATTGTAAATGTATAAGCTAAATCACTAATGGTTTTGAAAAAAAGTTGGGTGGTACGAAAAACTGAACCAAAATTCTAAGGCGAAAAATGGCCATAATTCTTACAAAAACCTTGATAGAGTTATGTTCTCTTGTCTGTTGCTGGAAGTAGTGATGGTGAATAAGTGTTGTAAGTTTCAAAGCAATTTCTGTAATGGTTTTGAAAAAAATGGAATTGGTACAAAAACTTAACCAAAAGTCTATGTCAAAGAGGGCCATAATTCTTACAAAAGCCTTGACAGAGTTATGTACTCTTGTCTGTTGATGGAGGTAATGATGGTGAATAAGTGTTGTAAGTTTCAAAGCAATATCTGTAATGGTTTTGACAAACAATGAAATAGGTACAAAAAACTTAACCAAAATTCTAAGTTGAAAAAGGGCCATAATCCTTACAAAAACCTTTGTTAGTTACAGCTATGAACTCTCCTGCAGAACCATAGGACTGATGTCCTTATTCGTTGTTATCAGATTTATATTTAAGATAAGCACCGTTACCAGAACACAACTGTGGTTTTCGAAAGGAACTGAGCTCTCATGTATATCTAGCTACTGAATAAGTTTGGTAAACATCGGATAATAAATAAAGTTTTAATCATGTTCACAAGGTCAATTATAACAATTTTGCCAATTTTAAAGGGCCATCATCCCGTCATGCATGAACAGATCTGGCTTTTCGAAAGAAACAGAACTCTCATGTATATCTAGCTACTGTATAAGTTTGGTAAACATCGGATAATAAATGATGACTTTAACTTGTTCACAAAGTAAATTATAGCAGTTTTGCCGATATTAAAGGGCCATAATCCCATCATGCACAGATCGATATGGCTGGTTTTCGAAAGGAACCAAGCTCTCATGTATATCTAGCTACTGAATAGGTTTGGTAAACTTGGGATAATAAATGGAGACTATATCGTGTTCACAAGAAATTGTGGACGGACGACGGACAAAGTGCGATCACAAAAGCTCACCTTGTCACTATGTTACAGGTGAGCTAAAAAGGGAATTGGTACACAAATCTTAACCAAGGTGTGACACCAACGCCGACGCGGGGGCAAGTAGTATAGCTATCCTTTTCTTCATAAAGTCAACTAAAAAAGGGCAGATTAATAAACAAGAGGACTATGATGGTTCTATATCACTGGCCTGATTTAATAGAACTTAAATAGTTTTCAATGTTCTTACTCTATATTATAATATATGGAAATTGAGCCATGCTCCTGTTCGCCATGTTTTCAGCGGATTTCCATAATTTAAACAACTCTTCACAGAGGGTCACTCAAGGAACATTGGTCCCAAATAACTATCAAATTTGGCCTGTACTTTTGGACTAGATTTTTTTAAGGTTTTATATTTTTCCATCTTTCAGATGCCTCAACAACCAAAGTTCTTGATGGAATTCATTTGATCAACGAAGACACATTCCTGTGAAATAGTTTTGCAATTGGTGATGTGTGAAGGGAAATGTAATCAGTCGGCAACAACACCCGTCGCTTGATGGCGAGTGATCCCAATAGTTCACCCCACACTTGGTGCTCAGATGAGCTTATATATCAAGAACAAAATTATATTTTGCAAATAAAATGAGAGATGATGCTTGATTATATATAAAGAAAATTACATGTTTGGATAGTAGAAATAGTTGTTGGTTTTTGCTTTCGTCTATTTTTTGTATTCACTATTTTGCTAATTGATCTTACGGTAAAAAAAATTACATGTATGTCTTTTTATATTATTTTGCTAGAAACACAACAATTGTTTAAAGCCTTTTTGAAAATAAAGTAATATAGTTTACTGGATCAGTCTACCATAAACCACATCATTAAGAAATTACCTGACATCATGATTGCAAATATAATTTTTAACAAGTGTTCCAAGTTGTTTTAGCATAAAAACATTATTTGGTTTCCAGACCAAAAATGTTAAGGCATTTTCTTTATTCAAATAAATTTACCTTGCCACAAGCTCGACAATGATGCCTCCGTTTGGTAAAGGTAAATTTGGAATCACAACTCATACATGAATGGGCCTCTGCATCTGGGATCCATTTAGGGGCCACTTTTCCCAGTGTACTGCTATAGGATGGTGGAAGGTCATCTTCAAGATTAACCGAGGTTGTATAGGGAATGTCCTCGCCTCCCACAGCTCCCTCAAGGGAATCGTCATTCAAATCTGAAATCAGAAGAAGATTCTTACACTTTTCACTGTTATATTTTGACTAAGACACCCCATATATATACAAGTCTTACCGGTAACTAAGCAGTCCAGTTAAGTATAACTGAGTCCCAGCCAATAGTTGCCGAGAAATTTATAGCCTGGCCTTAAAAACAAGACAGATGCGCACATACACTCAAGAAGCAAATAAGTAACTATATGCTTCCTCAAAATCTTAGGGAGCATAAATAGGGAAATTTTATTAAAATAATAAAAACACAAACAGTGCTTTGCGAAAATCAACAGTAAGGCATTTGTGACCAGTGTTGATCCATATCAGCCTGCACATCACCCACAGTCTGATGTGGCCTTGCATTGATCACCAATGAGTAAAAAAAGGGTTTCAAGAACCTTCTGTAAAGCAGTAACCATTCGGATCCTTAGAATGGATGCACAGACAAGTCTTTTTCCACATGTGTAATAATTACATTAGGGATGGTATTAGCATAGCACCACACAAATATTCAACCAACCTGCATCATCCCCTGTATAAGAGCCCTCTGTCATACCATCACCTTCTCCAGGTTCGGTTTCAGCAAGATCCTCTACATTACCATCATTGTCTGGGGAGGATCTTTCATTTAGACTAATCTGAGGTATAGGAGGGAGATTCAAACTTGTCGGACGCTTTTGCTTTTGTACAGGAGGTTGACCCGAGTCTGCCGGACTCCATGAACGAGGTCGACCCGTGGGTCCTTGCCCTGCCCCTCCTTGAGAATTCTGGTGTCTCCTTAATTCAACATTGTCTAAATTAACAGTTTCAGAATCTACTGAAGAATCACTGACTTGACACTCCACATTTGATCTATTTTGTACAAGTGTTTCCATTGTTTCAACATTGTCAGTATTCACCGTCACCTGATCAGTTTCCATACTTTGTCTTAATTCATTTTGAGTCTGCTGAATGAAGTCATTATGCACCATATTTTCAATCTTTGGACTATCGTCAGATCTTGTATATTCATCAGTTGTTGGTGATTCAGAAGGTTGTAGAACAAACTGGGGGTCCGAGTCACCCTCTGAAACACCTTGCCTACTTGTCATATTGTTTATATCTTTTGGCCTTGCACCAACATCAGCTGGAACCTCCATAACTGGACTTGGAAATGAACCACTATCTGTAACATTGTCTGTCATTGATGCCACACCACTGTCTATAGAAACAAGAGCAGAGGGCGACAGATTTGTGTCTGGGTTAGCTATCACAGATTTGGTAACTGTATAGGCTGCCATGTCTAATTCTGTAGGTAAAACTTGAATCACATTATTAGCAGGATTTATCATCTGGTTAAATCCTGCATTCATTTGAACAGAATGAATGATATCCGATTTACCACCTAAATCATGTTTATTATCAAATCCGTCTGTTTTGTTAGTTACAGCTACGAACTCTCCTTCAGAACCATAGGACTGATGTCCTTGTTCATTGTTATCAGATTTATTTTCAAGATAAGCACCGTTACCATAACACAACTGTGCTTTACCTTTACGTACCACTGAACTCACTTTTTCTCCACCTTGTTCTCCCATGAAGTCATCATTATATAGTGTGTATGCCATTGTATCAGTCACTGCTTTATCATTCATTTCAACATCTTTAAGATAATCATCCATGCTACTTTCCTCCATAACATCATCAACCAGGCCAAAACCTATGACAGTCTGTTCGCCTTTTGCTTCTATTAACCCATTTTGTACTTTTTGATCTTGGTTTGGTTCGACATGCTCATAGATATCCCTTCTGTCATTGTCGACAGTAATACTATTTTCTGATTCATCATAAGCTTTAGTTATACCACTTTTGTTATTCATAACAGTCTCATCTGTACTAGGTACTTCTTGTGTTCCATTAGTTAAGTTTATAGGCAAAGAATTCTGCCTTTCATTATGCTCATTTAAGTTTGCATAAAAGCTTGCAGGTAATGAATTAGATGCATTTAAAAGGACATTTTTATCTTTGTTCATTTCAGACACCGTTCCTTTGACAAGATCTTCTGCCATGTCATTTTTCAGGTGAGCTAGTTTTGGATCAAGGTCACCATCGTCGCCTTGCATAGAGTTATGACTAGAATTACTCAAAGCACCAGTATTTTGAACAGAGTTTAAAGAACTGATTTGTGTCTCTAATGGATTCAACATGTTTTCTTTTGGTGTCTGCGGTGTGTTACATTGCACTGGATATTTATCAGGTTCATTGCTTAAAAGGCTCTGAACACTGACTTGCCTTCCAGTTGATTGTTGTTCCAAACTTGTATCAGAATTATTCTGTTTTGGCAATAATGAATCTGTCCACTGATAATTTCCATAACCATTTAGTTCACCACTGTGATAAATTCGGTCTGTGGTTGGAGAATTATCTGCTTGTATTGGAAAAGTCAATTTAAACTTGCCAGGCTGCAAATCATTCTTTATGACACTTGAATCTTTGGACATAACATTATTACCATTTCGTAAGCTGCTATCAGAAATTTCAAAAGAAGAACTGGTAACACTTTGATTCTCCACTATGGTTCCCTTCGCTAGACTTTTAGTAAGCTTCTGTCCATCATATGCAGAATAACTGAGGGAACCATTATATCCAGTGTCACCAAGATTTGGAGATGGAGCAAAGTCAGCTTCAGAAATGTCAAAGTTCTCTGGTTCATATGGGAAGTCATAGCAAATATTCTGTGCATTATCTGCTGCTTGGGATGCTCCATTCTGGTCATTTTGTTGTATTTCTGTTGAAGGAATGTAATTGTCAATCACCTTGAAGGTCTGTTCATTTGATTTTTCCAGAAATTCATGGAATCCACTCGGTTTTCTCTCATTTCCTGGAGCTTCATTCTCTAAAAAATAAGTTTAAAGCTTTAAGTACAACACCAAGCTTGACATATAAATTCCAGTGGAAACCTGATTAAAGTCAAAGAAAACAAGAGGGCCATGATGGCCCTGGATCGCTCACCTGAATTATGCAGTGTGATTTGTCATGCCTACCACAATAACTTTTTTTTACCAATCAACATGCCTTGAAGTAATCTTGTAGAGAGGAACAAAGAACATTTCTACAAAATTATTTGGAAATTGGCCGAATTCTTTCAGTGAAGAAGATTTTAAAAGTTTCCAATATAACCATAAACGGCAAAACAGCCCTGTTAACACCCTGGTGGTCATGTTTTTCAACCAATCAACATGGCTTGAAGGAATCTGAAAGAGGGTCACCCAAGGGTCATATTAGGACTAATCCTTTTGGAGAAGAAAACTTTAAAGTCTTCACTTTAGCCATATTGAAAGGCAAAACAGTCCCGCCATCTGGCGGCCATGTTTTTCAACCAATCAACATAGCTTAAAGGAATATGAAAAAGGTTCACCCAAGAAACATTTCTAGAAATACTTTTGGAGCAGAAGATTTTCAAAGTTTTCACTATAGCCATATAAGGCAATACAGATCCGCCCCACTGGCGGCCATGTTTTAGTACCAATCAGAATGGCTTGAATGAATTTGATAGAGGGTCACCCAAGGAACATTTCTACAAAAATTATATAAAAATCGGCCAACTGGTCTGGGAGGAGACATTTTTCCGTTTTTTTTGTTTGGTTGCCATGGAAACCATATTAAAGCATGGATCAAATAAAATTGAAGGAATTTGGTGATGACATTAACAGGAGGCTTTCTGTGAAGTCTCATCCCAATTTGCCTGCTGGTTACAGAGGAGAAGAAATTGACAAAGGGCGATTGCAATAACTCACCTTGAGCACTTAATTTATGCTCAGGTGAGCTAAAAAGGGCAGAAATGACTTGAGGTATCGGCATCCTCGAATGATAGCTGGATTATATTGAATAAATTTCATGTCATTCAAAATGGAGTAGTTATTCACAAGGATTTATGTGTAAATCATGTTATTTCATAATTTTAAATTTTGAAATTTTCTTTATTCTGTCTTAAAAGTTGAACTTGGTATATATAATTAAAGGAAAATAATGTTGCAGTAGCGAGACATGGTTTTGTATTTTCTACTCGGAGAGTAGTCAAATTGACATCTCTCTCAACCTTCGGTCTCAAGAGATATTCTTTTTTTTTTTTTTATATGCCCCTTGTAGTACAATACACAATTAAGTACCGCTACTTCAACATAATATTCCCTATGTTTCATTAGCTTCGTAAACCAGACGACTTTGAAATAATCCGAGTAAAATATGGATAATCACCATAAATGACATTATAATTACTGAAAAAAGTGGAAAACAAAAGGAGAAACTGCTCGTTTTGACATTGTTTTCAAAAGTCGTCTGCAGCAGAGGTTAAAGGGTTAAATGAAACATTTGATTTATTGTGAAACCGGGTGTCCCGGGTTCGATTCCCAGTCGCGGCACTACGGTCATGGTGGAGTGCCCTTGGGCAAGGCACATTTTCTAGCCTAGTACTGGTTTGTTTACCCAGGGATCATGAATAATTAAATTTAATTGCGCGCTAAATGACCTTAGCTGTCGATGCGCCATAAAACAATATATATTCATTGATTTATTGTATCATATATTCATTGGTCATCACCGAGGCAACTGTATGATAAAAGAGGCCCAGATAAGATTCACATTACCTCCCTATTACCAAGACAATTCTTTTGAATACCCATAAAATAGGATTGTAAGGTCAAATAAAGACTTCAGAACATGAAAAGGAGCAATTTCTTCTTTTGATTTGATGTTTTCAAAATTCTATATTTTTGTTTATAATTATGTCTTCGAAGTTGGCTGCTGTAGGATTGTTGTGTGTTAATTTTTAAATCAAATATAAATTTTAGAAAATTTAACCTTTTTAACCTCACACAACAAAATTGCAGCAGACAAGTTTTCAAAACATCTAGGCAAAATTTTAGAAGGTCTCAAAACATATGTATATATTTTAATGAAGAGTTGAAAATAGTGTGGCAAAAGGAGCAATTCCTTTTTATAAGCAATTTCTCCTTTTGTAAAAAAACAAGCCATAAATTTCTATTTTTCAATGCTTTCAAGTCATCTGCTACAGATGTGTCAAAGTACGTCTGCAAGAGGCAAGGAGTTAAGTACTGATCAAGACTTTAAAATTAACCCTTTCCCTCATATAGACGCTTTCTGACACCTCTGCAGCAGGCGGCTTTTTGAAAACATAGTGACAAAAGAAGAAATTGCACAAAACATGCAATTTCTCCTTTTGCCACAATGTTTTCCACTTTTAGTCATAGGTTATCCATTCAATTATGGAGATTTTCTATGTTTTGACAAAATACGTTCAAAGTCGTCTGCTGCAGAATTGTCGTATGAGGGAAAGGGTTAATTGCATCATGAATGCAATATAGAAAAATAAGAAGATTGTTAGTCCATGTCATAAATGTCAGCAAATTCTCCTTATCTCACTATGGATGTTTTCATCATCAATCGCCTGTATTGAAATTTTTCCATTTGCAACATTATGTTTTCAAGAAGTTGTCTGCTGCAGATGCGTCAAAATGTGTCTGTATGTGGGAAAGGGTTAAGAGCACGAAATATGCATCTTATCCAGAGCTCTGCAGTTGCTGGTTGATTGACTACCTTCAGCTTCAAAGTCGTCCAGGACTTTATCCAGATCCACCATTAGATTGTCCATTTTCACTCACTTGATCTTCCCATTGGTCTTAATCATAGTATGTCAAACCATGCTTCAAACTGAAAAGATAAAGAATGCAATCATCTCATATTTGGCTATTTGGAGTGGAAGAAGTAGAGAACAAATTCTTAACCCTTTCCCACATACCATAGAAATATGATTAAGCATCATACAAATTTGAAAACATCTTGACAAAAATATGGAAAATTAGTATAAATGAAAATATAACTACATGTATGTATATTGAAAAGTTGAAAACATTGTGGCAAAAGAAGATATTGCTTGTTATGAGACATTTCTGTTTTCAAAAAATGTAGGAAATCTTATAGCTAGTGTATTAATTATGTTTACACATGTTTCCTGGTGCCTCTACAGCAGATGACTTTTGGAGACATGTGGCAAAAGGAGAAATTGCCTATAATGAGTAATTTCTCATTTTGAAACAATGTTTTCAACTCAATTTAATGGTTTCATTCATTCATATACATTTTCCAAATTTTTGTCTACATGTTTTGAAAGTCGTCTGCTACAGATTTGTTGTATGTTTATTTAACCCCCTTTCCAACATCATTATGAGCAATTTCTTCTTTTGCCACAATGTTTTCAAACATCGTCTGTTGAAGAGGCGTCAGAAAGCGTCTCTATGCCGGAAAGGGTTAACTCAGTAACCTAATAGCCTTCTATACACATACTAAGTGTCATTAAACAAGGTATTTTGTCTTGCGAGTTATTCCTTTCCCTCATGCAGACGCTTTTTGACGCCTCTGTTGCAGACGACATTTGAAAACATTGAGACAAAAGAAGAAATTGCTCAAAATTTATTCAACATTTAAAGTTTCATTTATATAGGTTTACCATATTTTTTACCTTGAGGCTTTCAAAGTCGTCTGCTACAGATCTGTTGTATGTGGGAAGGGGTTAATCAGTTATCACATAATCATGTCTAGGTCATGCAGTGATTATCTTTGACCTTGTCTGTTGTATGTTTTGAGCATTAATTTCTCCCTTTTTCACATTGTTTTTAAATGTTGTCTGCTGCAAATCATGAAATGGGTCACATAGAGACTGTATCAAGGAAGTGTTAACAGAGAGTTGTATACAAAAATGTTAAAACATCTCTTATAGGCATTTGGCCCATAAACTGTTGAATAAATCTGAATAAATTACACTGTCATTTACTAAGTAATTTCCTCTTTCCCATAAAGTGGCAAATGGAACAAATCTGAAGCAGAAAGCTTTCACCAAGCTCATAGAAATGTTAAAAGTCGGAAGGAGCTCGCTAGGCCCCCGGTAGAGCACCACACATGATGTCCACGCGAATTTGGAACACTGCGAGGCCAGTTTGAACTGGTGCTCACATGACTATCACAGGGGTGTCACACGATCGACATACGATATCCAAACTATACTATGGACATTGGGCAGGGAATTTGCGATGTCCAAACAGGGTCCGCATGGGCCCAAAGGTCATTACGTTCGCCATATTGCCTTTGTACGACATCCATGACGATTCAAGTTGGTATAAAACCACATTTGAGTTACACAAAGTACTGTTGAGGCGTGGTACAGGATGGCAATTTGACTACAGCATCTCAGACTGATGCACTTGCGGTTCGAGCCCAGCATGACATGAAATTCATAGCACTGTTGCTAGAAGAGCAGATAAATACTAGACAACAGCGGTGGAGGCCTACGTGTTTGGTAATGTTGAGGTTATTCTTTTTGTATGGACAATGTGTGAGGTATATCTGAGCTCCTTGCAAGCTCCACATGACTCGTCTCCGATGACCATACAATTGCATCCTCAAAAAGATTTAGGGGGCCCTAAGGCACTCAAACAGAAGCTACGAGATTGTACTGAGGGGTACATATGCTCCCATGTGGGAGGCTGTTATTCTACCAAATTGACATTATAACTCTTACACATTGGTTAAGCCCCTCCTTTTTTTTCATCACACAACAAATCAGCATGAGACATCTATAAATGAAATAATAAAAGTATTCAATATACTGTCTACATTGTAGGAACTATAAAAGGTTCAAAAGTAATTTTGCATAAAATAAAGGGTTAATGACCTGACAAGATAGCCAGTAAAAAACCTCACAGAAGAGTCTAGTCATTGTTTATTTATGAATACTTCAAACCCAAACTGAAGACAGTCAATAATTACAGCTTGTCAAGGTAGAGAGTAAATAATTCAATTAGCAAAGAGGAGAAAAGATTGATCATGACTTGTGACGTCATCTATAATTAGAAGGCAGGAACCAAGTACCCAGATCAGGTCTTTTCCCAACAATATATATCTTATTACCAAATTAAACCCTATGTTGTTGGTCTCCAAAGTAATTGTCTCACTTTTTGAGAACCCAAAACATAGATTCTTATTTCACCGTCTACAGATCAAAGCACACTGTCTCCTACTGATGCTTCTACATTTTGTTCTACGGCTTTACATCTCTTTTATAATGCCGTTCTTGTCCCTTTCCAACATATAAACACATTTTTACGCAAATGCAGCCGACACGACTTTTATCTATTTATCTATTGGGGTTTTACGCCGCTTTCAACATTATTTCAGTTATATCACGGCGACAGTTCACTTATTCATAATCCCTGGGTAAACAAACCAGTACTAGGCTAGATAATGCGACACAACTTTAGAAAACAACAGTATGTACAAGGAGACTGACTACTCTTTAACCCTTTGCCTCATACAACAATTCTGCAGCCGATGACTTTGAACATATTTTGTCAAAAAATAGAATATCTCTATAATTGATTGGATAACATATGACTAAAAGTGGAAAACATTGTGGCAAAAGTCTGTTAAGGATCAGTAGTTAGCATTTAGTCAATTACACTGCCTAGGTGGTGTAGTGGTAGAGCATCCGCCTCAATAGTGCAAGGTCGCTGGTTCAATCCTGTGTCATACCAAAGACTTTCAAAATGGTAGTAATGACTGCCTCAAGGTTGCGGACTTAGCATAACGATGGACTAGCTGGTTTCAGGATAAATGGGCCAGTAGTAACCTACCCAGGAAACGCCACAATATAACTGAACAAGAAACCGCTGAAGACGGTAAGGCCGGATTGTCGGCAATTTGACATTAAACATCGACAAACCAAGGTCAAAGTAACCATAGAAATCAATAGAACTTGTTACTGGTTACCTTCAGGCAAAGTTTCAAGTTTGTAACCCTTTCCAGTGCTGAGATTTTGCCTCAACCTGAAACTTTAACAAAAATGTTGACAGACAGACGGACATTGCCAATCTATAGACCGGAATTGCTAGAGCAATCCGGCCAAAAATTGTTGAAAGCTGAATAAAACACTAAACAATCAAACAATTAAATAACAATAAGGAGTCATGATCTTATGAAGAGTGTTAACACCGACTATACTGTAGGAAAGTGATGACTCCATTTTACTACATGTAAAAATTCACATGACCCTGTCCAAGTCAAAAGATGGTAATTTGGAATAGTGTAGGTTCAAAATATAAAGCCTGTTCATCTGCTAAGTGTCATCAGAATCTACTCATGATGACAGATATAATACGAAATATGTGAAACATGTTGATCTTAATCAGGCTATGCAGATGTACACACTGATCTCAGTACACAATGTTCACAAAAGCCAACTTATAGTAACTTATAGTACAGTAGATTCCTCTAAATTGAAAAATCATACAATTTCAAAACAATGAAGTTGCTTTTAATTTGCAAAGTGTTTAGAAGTTTACATAATCTGTACAATTTTATGGGATATTCTTTTTTATCTTTAACCCTTTCCCACATCCAGATCCATTCTAATGCATCTACAACAAATGACTGCAAAAACATTCTGGCACAAGGAGAAATTGCTCATTAACCCTTTCCTTCATATAGATCTGCAGCAGACAGCTTTTTGAAAACATAGTGACAAAAGAAGAAATTGCTCATAACGAGAAATTTATCCTTTTGTCACAATGATTTCCACCTTTAGTCAATGGTTATCCATCTAATTATAAAGATTTTCTATTTTTTGACAAAATATGTTCAGTCGTCTGCTGCAGAATTGTCGTATGAGGGAAAGGGTTAATCTGTTGTACCACATTACTTTTACCAATATTAGGGCCAATGACTGCACAATCTAATCTGATAAGAGCCTTCCCTGTTAGCTGGCTTGCCTATCAAACATTCCTAAAGCATCTGGAGAACATGTATGACCATTAATTATCTTAGAAAAATTAGCCCATTCACAGTGGGGAACATGGACAAAGCTCTAGATATTCTATGTTCTAAAAATCTTACTTAACCCTTTCCCTCATACGACAATTCTGCAGCAGACGTCTTTGGACATATTTAATGGATAACCTATGACAAAAAGAGGATTAAACAGATAGGTGCCCCTCACACTATGTTGTGGGTACCAGTGTCCGACAAATCCATTGCCCGGAGCCCGCGGGCTACCACAATAATTGCCCGGGCTACTGTCATTTTCAAATGAAAGCCCGGCGGGCTACTGTTTATTCCCGTGTCTGGTAGCCCGGCTTAATTACTTACACACATGTCGTGTATAAACAGTGACTGTATGTTACATGCGAAAACCACTCGCTGTGACCATAAACAAATCAATATCAGTAGGCGGAGTTACCAACCTGTCAGATCGAGTGGTTTCAGCCAACCGAATCGCTTCAGTAATAGTCAATTAACGTGATATATATACCCATTACGGCGGTCCAATCATTAGTGACCATTGTTCCCTGGTGTTAATCCATGAATGATTGCGAATAACCAATGAAATTCAAATATTCCCTTAAACGTATTTTGATCCATATTTCTACTTTCGGTATGCGATGTTTGCAAACTGGTGCAGACCGGTTCAGAAAGACGGAGAAGAAAATTGTCACCATGCAGAAGTTAATAAAATAAATTCGATCCAAATATTAAAGACAATACAATACGACCACTTCTAGATCTTATCTTGTCGTTAATCAAATATGAAACACCTTCATAATCGACATAGTATGCGATATGTCAAAGAAAATGTTTGGGATGAAATCTATAATGAATAATAAATGCCCAATCATGGCTTTGTTTACCAAAATTAATTAGCATAACCGGCGGGAAAAAAATCATATGACTTAATAATTGCGATTTCATTGGAAGAAATGAGAAATTGGGTCAATGACGTTAACGACCCGACGACCCCGATCAAGAGTGGACCCCGATGTTTACATTCAACGCTGTTTACCGATTTCAAATTCTCAGTAGGGAACCATGATTAACATTGCGCAATTATCAAAATGGCGGCTATGTTGTGAATAATACCGTAACACATGAAACAAATTTAACGTGTTACATGTGTTTTGGACAATATTTTATGATTTAACCCTTTCCCTCATACAACAATTCTGCAGCAGACGACTTTTGAACATATTTTGTCAAAAAATAAAAAATATAATGGATAACCTATGACTAAGTGGAAAACATTGTGGTAAAAGGAGATATTGCTTGTTTTGATCAATTTCTTCTGTTGTCACTATGTTTTCAAAAAGCTGTCTGCTGCAGAGACGTCAGAGAGCGTCTATATGAGGGAAAGGGTTAATAACTTCATTGAACCTGATAAATTTGACTTTTGGTTAATAAAATTGAATCTTATTTAATATGTCGTTCTTTGTAAAACTGACACTCGTATCGTATGCCCTGTTTCGGTGAGGGACCTAAATCGGTGACCTCCAATTTGAAGAGTTTATACTACATCATTATATTTTTTGGTCTCAAGTTTAAACATTTCTGTCACTAGCTTTTAAATCTTTTGTAAATATGGATAAATTACATACATTTTATGCAGAATATTTCAAATAACCTAGTGAAAAGTAATCTTGAAAATCTTTAGTACCAATTTTCTCCTATCTGTTAAGCTCTACCAAAAAGTATTTTTTCCAAATTTCCCTTTTTTTTTAACTGAATGCTGCACTTCAGGTCTTTTGCAACACAGTCGTTATTTGAAATGGTCATTACCCTTAAATCATGTACATGGTGTGCTCTTAATATTATGTTTGTACAGAAGTAGAAAACAAAAATAATCATAAAACACTCATTGGCATCCGCGATATTTCGGGCTACCAGCTTCCAAATCTGGTAGCCCAGTGGGCTACCAAACAATTCTGAAATTTGTCGGACACTGGGTACTCAAAAGAATCATCTCAGCATGATCAAATAAGGATTTCAGAATACATATCTGGAGCTCTGTTAAGTGAAGCCTAGTTGAATTTAAATCACTACCAAAAACTTGTATAGAAACAAGAGGGCCAAGATGGCCCTAAATCGATCACCTGAAATTTTGTCATTTTGCCCCTTTTCTGATGATGCCTCCTGAATGCCTTGAACAATCTTTGTAGAGGCTCACCCAAGGAACATTTCTACCAAACTATATTGGAATCCAACATGCAGATTCAGAGGAGAAGATTTTTAAAGTTTGGACATTTTGCCCCCTTTCTGATGCCGCAGCAACCCTGGCGGCCATGTTCTTCAATGGATCGGACATATTTGAACAATATTGGTAGAGGGTGCCCCAAGGAACATTTGTGCAAAATAATTTTCAAATCGGACTAATACTTTTGGACAAGAAGATTTTTAAAATTTTAACAATGCACATATAAGGAAAACAAGCTCCGCCTCCTGGCGGCCATGTTTTTCAACGGATCGGAAATATTTGAACAATCTTGGTAAAGGGTGCCCCAAGGAACATTTGTGCAAAATAATTTTCAAATCGGGCCAGTACTTTTGGACAAGAAGATTTTTAAAGTTTTAACAAGTTACATATAAGGAAAATAAGCTCCGCCCCCTGGCAGCCATGTTTTCAACGGATCGGAAATATTTGAACAATCTTGGAAGAGGGTATCCCAAGGAACATTTGTGCAAAATAATTTTCAAATCAGGCCAGTACTTTTGGACAACAAGATTTTTTAAGATTCGGCAATTTTCCCCTTTTCTGATGCCGCAGCAACCAAAGTTCTCAATGGAATTTAAATCTTTGAACAATTTTGAAAGAGGTCTACCAATGGACCGTTCCTGTGAAGTTTGATTGAAATTGGTCATGTGGTTAAGGAGGAGATGATCTAAATGCTAAATGTTAACGACGGACGACGGACAACGGACAAAAAGTGATCAGAATAGCTCACCTTGAGCCTTTGGCTCTAGGTGATCTAAAAAGAGAGAAAAGAGCGCAAACATTTAAATGACAAGATTTCAACAAGACATGTATTTTGATAATTAAGTATTTGTCTATACTTTTATGAAAACAAACTAAGAACAGCTTAATTTTGCAGTTGTATAGTCCTTCATAGAAAAATGTCCCATATTCTCCTTTTTCATTTTGTTATTATCTTGCATGTCTTTCACTTTCTTTTCAATTTGCTTTGGAAAATTCAGACCATGAAGTCGGAACTTTTGGAAATGTTTCAAGGGCAGGGGTGGCAAAATCCATTGTCCGTATTGCCCAGCTTGTCCCAGAGCCTGTGCGGACAAGTGAAGTTTTGTAGGGATTAACTATATAACTATCATACGGACAAGTGCAAAATAACATTTTGACTAAACGGACAAGTAAGTCAAAATCATATTTCGCCACCCCTGAAGGGTCAAATCTAGCAAATTTATGCAATGTATGCCAAGCCAATATTTACACAAACCGGTAGGCGAAGTGGGATTCGTCTTGGTGATTTTCGCCTTTGCATAGAGTTATGGTTCCTGTACACTGCGCTTCCTGTCATTGTGCTTTACCATTGTATGAAGTTTTATTAGATTTCATCCAGTAGTTTTAGAAACAAGAGGGCCATGATGGCCCTGGATCGCTCACCTGATTTATCATTTTTCACTTTAGTCATATAAGCCCCGCCCCCTGGCGGCCATAGTTTCCGACCAATTAACTTGGCTTGAAGGAATCTGATAGAGGGTCACCCTAGGAACATTTCTACAAAATTATTTGAAAATCGGCCTGACACTTTCGGAGAAGATTTTTTAAGTTTTCACTATAGCCATATAAGGCAAAATAGCCCCACCCCCCTGGCGGCCATGTTTTTCGACCAATCAACATGGCTTGAAGGAATCTGATAGAGGGTCAACCACATTTCTACAAACTTATTTGAAAATCGGCCTGACACTTTCGGAGAAGAAGATTTTTTAAGTTTTCACTATAGCCATATAAGGCAAAATAGCCCCGCCACTTCTGAAGGCCATGTTTTCAAACCAATCAACATGGCTTGAAGGAATCTGATAGAGGGTCATCCAAGAAACATTTCTACAAAATTATTTGTAAATCGGCCTGACACTTTCGGAGAAGAAGATTTTTTAAGTTTTCACTATAGCCATATAAGGCAAAATAGCCCCGCCCCCCCTGGCGGCCATTTTTTTTGACCACTCAACATGGCTTGAAGGAATCTAATAAAGGGTCATCCAAGGAACATTTCTACAAAATTATTTGAAAATTTGCCAACCAGGTTGGGAGAAGAAGAATTTTGAAGTTTCTTTCATTTCGTTGCCATGGAAACCAGAATTCTGAACATATCTCAAAAATTTGAAGGAAATCTGGTGAGGTCATTGAGAGGATGCTTTCTGTGAAGTTTCATTCCAATTGACCCACTGGTTACTGAGGAGAAGAAGTTGACGCACAACGCACGACGGACAAAAGGCAATCACAATAACTCACCTTGAGCAAAGCTCAGGTGAGGTAAAAAAGGGTTAACGCACACATGCAAAGTCACTTCTACTAGGAGCTGTGAGATATTTCCGTTGTCATCTTGTTTGATAATAGAATATTTTAGTTACTGTGTAATATATTACCCCTTTCACAAATGCAGACGCATGTTGACGCAACTACATCTGACAACTATTATTGTTTGATCTAGTTACACTGCCGAAAGAAATCAGATAATAAGGGCAATAAAATTGGTTATTTAATGGTGCAAATTTGAATTGTGTGTTATGACACTTGCACAATACTAGTCAGTTATTTTGAGAACACCTGTTTGATTAAGATGAATAAGGCTTTTTTCATCTATTTTTAATTCTTGTCTGCATATATTGCATTGGTGAATATAATTCGTCAAAATATAGAAAATTTCTGTAATTGAAAGGATAATCTATGACTAAAAGTGGAAAACATTTTTTCTACACATATTACGCAATTCTTTGAGGGAATGGAAGTTTGTCTAGAACAAAGTAACTAATTTAATAAGTTTCAAAATATAATTATTGTACATGTATTGTAAATTGCCATATTATAACTTGGCAGGAATTGTGTAAGACTTTAGGCCTTCCTGTTCCATATGCAATTCATTTAACACTTTCCTACTGACAATCTTGTATACAAGAGATGACATTTGAGAAAAAAACATAATGTCAAAAGGAGAAGTTGGTCATAACGAGCAATTTCTCATTTACCAATGTTTTGAATCTATTCTATAACACTAACACTTATGAATTATAGAGTTCTAAAATATAACCTGCTGTATTTTACTAAATGATAATATATAAACCTGCTGTATGTTACTAAATGATAATGTAACAGACATGCAGTTATGTCACCACAAGAAGTGATCCCTACATGTCAGTGTGCAAGGGAAACAAAAGGCATCCTTGAGATATATCTTGTGCGAAATAACCAGATCTTTATTTTCCTTGCTTTAAGTGTTGAGACAATACTCAAGTTAAAGAAGAAACAAACTTTTACAGACACAATTTACCCTTGAAAAACTTCTATTTGTCAGAATGTCATCAAACTGTATCATGCTTCAATGTAAATAAAATCTGACATAAAAAATACACTTTCAGAGTCTTCTTACATGGTTCAACCAGGGATTATGTGGATTTTTTATAATGAATCAAATGGAGTAGAAACAAAAATCCCTGTCAAAACGAACAGAAATCAAACTAATAGTTCTAGATATAAATAATTAAAGTTTAAATGCTTCTTAAATAACCTTTTACAAAAATTAATTTATTCTTGCATGTTATCAATACTTTTAAGCTGAAAATAGCATGAACCATTCATCACAAACTAGTTCACGTCCTGCTTCCTCTTCAGACTCACTGCTCAATTCAGATTGTTTTACTGACTCCAACTGGTATGATCTGATCCCTAAATCAGCTAGACCGTTGCCTAGGTCATCTGTCTCACTGTAAATAGCCGACTCATTGCTGTTTTCTTCGAAAAAAGACGACGAACAGTAAAATTCTTCATCTTAAGCTCCGTAATGTGACTAATCCGCCATTATTGAAATCGAAACCATTCCTCATTACTACGTCATTACGGTAAACCGGAAGTCAGTATATTTTCGCACTCTGCAATTTCCGTGAAAGCGTTATTTTACTATACAAATTTCATTTTTTTCATACTTAAAAACTTTTCTTAAAAAAAATCCATATCTTAGAAACTACTTGATGCATTCCATTGAAACTTTATACAACCCTTCCTAACTATCATACCTATAAACATAATCAAGTTGGATGACTCTATCCTGCATATAATGTTAATTATCACCCTTTAAGAATTTCTTGTTAATGTTTTGCATGCAACTACATTAGAGTCTAATAAGAGATGGAATAGTCAAGCGCACTGTTCTCCGACAGCTTTTGTTATTATAACTATAGGATAATTTTATAATTAGTTATAGTTTTTCTACGACACAAACATAATCTTGTATTGTAAAAGTGGGCCTTTTTTTATACCAAAATGTTATAAACAAAAATACATCCTTTTCTACGATACAAACATAATCTTGTATTGTAAAAGTGGGCCTTTTTGACCTGGTCCAGTGTTTTTTCTTAACCGAAATTGGGCCCCATTCACAATCAAAATACACCTCTTTTTTTAACAAAAGTAGGCCTAAATTTCACAAAAATGCCTTTCATCACGTTTTACATGTCGCTATTTTCACAATTGAAAAGACCCTGGTCACAAAACAACGAGAAAAAAAAATGTGGTCCTTTTTTCATTTTAGACCCGATACAGTCAAGTTACCCTTAACGGATCAGTAACGAAACAACGTAGTGCATGAAAGAAACGGTCAATGTTTCGGAATTTATTTTGTTTATAGTCCACAAGTAAAATAATTTTCCTTTAACCCTTTCCCTCATATAGACGCTTTCTGACGCCTCTGCACCAGACGACTTTTTAAAAACATAGTGACAGAAGAAGAAATTGCTCAAAACGAGCAATTTCTCCTTTTGCCACAATGTTTACCACTTTTAGTCATAGGTTATCCATTCAACTAGAGAGATTTTCAATTTTTTGACAAAATATGATCAAAGTCGTCTGCTGCAGAATTGTCGTATACATGAGAGAAAAGGTTAAATTGACAAACACTTTTTTCAGTTTTAGTGCAGTAATAGCTGTACAGACCGTTGTTTACCAGTTTGAGTTATTGATGCATTAACGGATCAATTGTCATGACTTTCTGATATATCAGGGGGGTCATCTCAAGCCACATTTTAGCTGTCAAAACTTCTGCTGTTATTGAACAAGTTATATTTTATCTAATTGCAGATTTATATTGATAGATTTCAGATTTAATCACTAGCATCTTTGGGAATGGCTAAATTGTCGAAAATACAATTTTGAGAAAACCCCTCAGACTCAGTAATGGAAACAAAATGGCTATCCGCTAATGGTAACTTACGCCTTACCTAGCTATTCTAATATCGCTTTAGTGTAAACATGCAAAGACAAATGAGAATTATTGGTTACATTTCAATAGGTGTATGTATTTCATAAAATGTCAAAATACATAACTAACATTATTAAGATCGCTAGCTGTTGCCGCGAAAAACACATGTTCTCTTCAAAACAACGTAGAAATAACTGGGTCACGTAAACACTTGCATCAGGCGTTTAGATGATACAGATGAATTTGAAGTCCGACAAGCAACATTTTTATTGTGTATTTAAATAATACCATAAAGTACTTACCTGACAATTTATACACAACAATTTTGTCTAATAAATTAGGGGGTCATAAATTAGTTAGCATGTCTTGAACATTACAGTGATCCGCTATTCACGGGTTATGATTTGCTACGGGTTACTTGACTGTATCCCTTAGACCTAGGATTGTAATTTCGATAATTTTTAAAATGACCTAAGAAGATTAAGATTTTTTTTTAATGTCGCATACCTCTTACAATATCTATAGTTCAGTCTTCCAATTAATTAAATCTAGAAATTAAAGTCAAGATATGTAGTCAATGTAACCCGATTACTATGGCAGTTGATTTGGAAGAATATACTACATAAATGAACACGTAAACAATAACAGATTGTTCTGTGATAACAAAATTATAGTAGCTATTATCAAAATGATTCAACTCAGATATATATACATCAGTATGCTCTCTAAAAGCCTTAGTATTAAATGTCTATAATTTGACAGATTTCAGCTGCTGTTTCCGCCATTTTGTTTAGAAAATTTATGACAATCTACTACAAATCGATAAATGATATCATATACAATCAAAACTAGCCTATCATGAAGTAAACAAGAGCTAAAATAAGAGTTTATAATGTTTAGAACATACGTTTCTCGATAAATCTACGATTTTGTCCATAGAAAAAATACTGTCATCTATGAATCATACTGCAAATGTCAAGGACTAATGGGATCACGTGATATAACCGGAAGTAGAAGTGCAAGAAAATAAACATTGACATGAGGGCAAAGACTATTTCACTTGCTCGTGCAATATTTGCCTGTCAAGCCGTGCATATAGAACCGTGTATTTCTCATTCAAACGCAAGACAAAGTCGGTTAAACTGTGAACGTAAAATAAGCTGTCATCATAATTTATACAACACTCGATCTCGAAAAAGTTTCAAATCGAAACGCCACACCAAAGTAACCCAGTTTGATAAGGATCCTTTCGTTCCGTTCGTTTACACTGACGCAATTCTGATGGCAACGTCGGATCTTCCAGAACAGAACTTTGACTATTTTCTCATCCTCGACTTTGAAGCGACTTGTCAAAAGGATGTCCAAATACACCCACAGGTAAGACAGTACAACAAGCTGAAATGGATTTTTATTTTATTATTCATATTTTCTTGATTTTCATATTTTGATAGTCTATAGATCTACAGAAATCGAAAATGAAAGTAGATTCTTCTTCAAGAAAAAACTTAACCGACTATTTTCAATGGTTATGTGTTTGATCCGCACAGGTAAGAAAGTACAACATGTTATGCTCAATTGGATTTTTATAATAATTGTTTTCTTGATTTTCATATTTTGTTCTAGATAATGTAAAAGAAACTGAAAGTAGACTCTTCTTCTAGCAAAAAACGTTACCGTATATCAACTATTTTCTATAGTATTGATTGTGTGGATTTGATCTCCGGTCTGGTGTGGCATGAAATTTGTTCTCCCGTTGTGAGAGTTCTCATTTCGTTGTGCGCATGCGTATGATTGCACTACCGCTTCTGTTCTGGCGGGCTGTTGTAAAAGTTCTCAATTGCATGTGCATGAGAACTCTCACAATGGGAGAACAAATTTCACGCCATAGGCACTACCGCTTCTGTTCTGGCGGGCTGTTGTAAAAGTTCTCACTTTTTCAAGATTTATAATTATTTGATGTAATTGAAACGATCTTTCTTATATTCATCTGCAAACGTATACAACGCGAGAACATATACCACGCATGAGAACTCCTACAACGGGAGAACAAATTCCACGCCACACTGGGGTGGTATTGGGTCTCACATCCATTGTGCATGCGCTTGAGAACTCGCAACGGTAGAACAAATTTCACGCCACACCGGGTCATACCAAAGTCTTGCTTTCCTATCTTAGACCATACATGTGATATTTTTTGGTGACCTTTCCGGGATAGCCAACGAAATGACCACCAATCTAGGGGGTCCAACATGCGCCCCTGGAAATATTTTGTGGTGCATTCTAGGGCACATTAGAACAAAAACATCACAGTTTCCAGTTTTCATTAACCCTCACAGCACTAGAGATAATTCAAATTATGAATAATAAACACAACGATGATCTGAAATGACGATCAACAAACTAAAATTCCTTATTGATGAGTAAGTAAAAGCAAGCATAAGGAATGATGTATTAACATTGAAATTGAATACACAGTGTTTTCCATGATTCGGAAGGGGATGGTTTTTTTACACATTTTGTTTTTCTTTGAGCTAACCTCCATGCACGTTAGTCATTAAAATGTGTAAAAAATGTCAATCATAAAATCAAACAAATCCATAAAAAAGCAATTAATAAGTATGCAAGTACGCTCCCCGACTCTTTAAACAGATTTTGTCAAAATGTTTGTCTTAAAGATATCTAGGCCAAGTTTGAATGTGGGTCTCATTGGGTCAGAATCTAGGTCACTAGGCTAAATTGAAGGGAAATTTTGTTAATACTCTAGAGGCCACATTTTCAACTTGAATATGTTGAAACTTTATCAGAATGTTCGTTTTGATGATATGTAGATCAAGTTCGAACATGGGTCATGTTGGGTCAAACAGAAGGTCACTAGGTCAAGTTGAAGAAACAAATCCATAAAAAAGCAATTAATAAGTATGCAATTACACTCCCCGACTCTTTAAACAGATTTTGTCAGAATGTTTGTCTTAAAGATATCTAGGCCAAGTTTGAATGTGGGTCACATTGGGTCAGAATCTAGGTCACTAGGCCAAATTGAAGGGAAATTTTGTTAATACTCTAGAGGCCACATTTTCAACTTGGAATATGTTGAAACTTTATCAGAATGTTTGTGTTGATGATATGTAGGTCAAGTTCGAACATGGGTCATGTTGGGTCAAACAGAAGGTCACTGGGTCAAGTTGAAGGAAAATCTTGTTAACACTAGAGGCTGCCATTTTTGCTTCAGCAGTTTGAAATTTTGTCAGAATGTTTGTCTTAAAGATATCTAGGGCAAGTTTGAATGTGGGTCACATCGGGTCAGAATGTAGCCAAATTGAAGGAAAATCTTTGGATGCCACATTTTTTGCTTCAGCAGGTTGAAATGTTGTCAGAATGTTTGTCTGAATTATATCTAGGTCAAGTTCGAATATGGGTCATATTGGGTCAGAAACTAGGTCAATAAAGGAAAATATTGTTCAAACTCTTGATGATATCTAGTCCATGTTGGAATATGGGTCATATCAGGTAAAAAAATATAGATCACTAGGCCAAATGAAGGAAAATCTTGTCAACACTGTGGAGGTTACATTCAGAATAATTGTCTTGATGTGTTTTGCATTGCAGTACATTGTATAATTCAGGTGAGCGAACTACGGACATCATAGCCCTCTTGTTAATTTTAGCATGCTGAAACTTTATCAGATTGGGTTTTTGATGATATTTAGTCTTGGTTTGAACATTGCTTTAGTTTGGTCAAAAAGAGGTTACTGGGCCAAATGGAAGGAAAACTTATCAACACTAGTTATAGCTTATCTGACCACAAAATAAGTTATTGTGATTGACCATTGTTTGGCATAACTAAGTGAGTGATGCAGGGTCACCATGGCCGTCATGAAGCATGGTGAAAAGAATGCCAAGATATGTCTCTTATTCGAGGTAGCAAAATAGATCGTATTGTGATTTGAAAAAGGTAATCATTAATTGAAGCTGTTTTTTACCTAGAAAGCATGTTGTGTTAGCCCTTTCCCACCTGCATACACATTTTGACGCAATAGCAACGACAAATTCAAGCTATCTTCTGTCAGTATATATTTGACAGCCCACCTATGCCTAAAATCGCTTCTATTTATAGCAGCCAAAGGTGAAATTGCTCATGATGAACAATTTCACCTTTGGCCACAATATTTTCAACTTTATTTAACAATTAAGCTTTCTTTGACTACATTTTTCAGGTTTTTGTCACAATGTTTTCAAATTCGTCTGCTGCAGATTTGCTGTATGTGGGAAAGGGTTACGATATACATGTAAATCATTATTATTATTCTTTTTGCTAGGAGATCATTGAATTTCCAGTGCTGAAAATTAATTCAAAGACATTGGAAACAGAATCAATATTCCACCAGTATGTGCAGCCAAAAGTGAATAAAACTCTAACAGAATTCTGCACTCAGGTAAGAAAATTAAAAGTGTAAATGTAAATGTACAAATATTCATTTTACGTTCTGTTTTGGTGATATTCACTTAAGAAACAATACTGGTATGCCTTTGACAAAAAATGTATTTATTTCTGTATGATACTATCATTTATTGAGTTTTTCTAAATTTTTAAAGTGGATAATTTCAAAGTTGTCTGCTGCAGATTTATCGTATGTGGGACAGGGGTAAAGACTGTCAGCTGCTGTTTGACGAATCTCTGGTTTTAATTGAATCCATATAAATACAGTCAGTATAAGATTATATTTTTAGATCACCTGAGCCAAAGGCTCAAGGTGAGCTATTCTGATCACTTTTTGTCCTTCGTCCGTCCGTCCGGCGTTAACTTTTAGCTTTAAACATCATCTCCTCCCAAACTCCAAGGACAATTTCCGTGAAACATCACAGGACTGTTTCTCTGGTTGGCCTCTTTCAAAGTTGTTCAAAGATTTAAATTCCATTTAGAACGTTGGTTGCTGCGGCATCAGAAAGGGGACAAAATGTCCAAACTTTAAAAATCTTCTCCGAATCTGCCTGTCAGATTCAAATATAATTTGGTAGAAATGTTCCTTGGGTGACCCTCTATAAAAATTGTTCAAGCCATACTGATTGGGCGAAAAACATGGCAGTCAGGCGGCATCAAAAAAGGGGCAAAATGACAAAATTTGAAAATTCCATTTTTATGAAAGTGCTTGTCTGATTTTAAGAAAATATAATACGAATCTTACTGTAATGATCCTCTTTTTAATTTGTTTAAGCCGTTTTGATTGGTTACACAATCATAGCAACCAGGCGTCATCACAAAAGGGGTAAATTGAACTTTTAGCTACAAATGACAACCAACTCCTACCATTCCAATAGACCAATTTCCACAAAACATCACAGGAATGTTCCTTTGGTGGTCCTCTTTCAACATTGTTCAAAGATTAAAATTCCTATGAGAACTTTGGTTGCTGCGGCATCAGAAAGGGGACAAAATGTCCAAACTTTAAAAATCTTCTCCTCCGAATCTGCCTGTCAGATTCAAATATAATTTGGTAGAAATGTTCCTTGGGTGACCCTCTATAAAAATTGTTCAAGCCATACTGATTTGTCGAAAAACATGGCAGTCAGGCGGCATCAGAAAAGGGGCAAAATGACAAAATTTGAAAATTCCATTTTTATGAATGTGTTTGTCTGATTTTAAGAAAATATAATACGAATCAAGAATTTTCCTTTGGTGGTCCTCTTTCAAAATTGTTCAAAGATTTAAATTCCATTGATAACTTTGGTTGCTGCGGCATCAGAAAATGAGAAAAATACCCAAATTTTAAAATCCTTTTCCTCCATAATCTACTTGTGCGATTGCAAGATAATTTGGTAGAAATGTTCCTTAAGTGACCCTCTAAATAAACTGTTGAAGCCATATTGATTTCGTTGAAAAACAGGGCAGCAAGGCGGCATCAGGAAAGGTGCAAAATGACAAAAACTTATAATTCCATTCTTATTAAAGTTCTTGTTAGATTTCAAGATATAAATGGCCTTTACTGATAAGCTGTTTCTTGAGAAGTGTCCACTCCTTTGCAGTTTCATTTACACTCCCTGATAAAATTTTCCCAGATATTTGCAGTTAAATATTTGCTACTAATTTACTATCAATTAGGTGATCGATTTAGGGCCATCTTGGCCCTCTTGTTTACTGTCTCAGCAATATTACTTAAACACTTTCCCACATTCAGATGCATAGATCTGTATCAGATTGCTTTAAACAAATTGAGGCAAAAGTTCGAGAACCTCAATAATTGAAAGTGTAATCATTGAATAGAGTTTAATGTATTGTGGCAAAAGGAGAAATTGCTCATCATGAGCATTTTTTCATTTTGCCGCAAAGGTTTCAATTATTATAATGTTTTCAATATTCAAATAACACAACTTACATAATTCATGAAATGAAATTAATTAATGGCATGAGAATCAAATGTTCGCATTTTAAATGATGCTACATTATGTCTGCTTTATGTCAGACTTCTTTGTTTGTTCGTCTATTTATCAAATTTCTACATAGGAGTCATGCTTGTCGGTCGTTCAGTTGGTCAGTCGGTCTGTAGACATTTCTTGTGAACACTATTTGTCAGCAACCCTTGGTCAGAATTCAATATAACTTCACAAGAATGATTGATACCAAGCCTAGTTGTGCATATTGTCGGGGTGTTGCACTGGAATTATTTTTAAATGAGTTATGGCCCCTTGAATTTCTCATGCATAGTTGGTCTGTAGACATTTCTTGTGAACACTATTTGTCAGCAACCCTTGGTCAGAATTCAATATAACTTCACAAGAATGATTGATACCAAGCCTAGTTGTGCATATTGTCGGCGTGTTGCACTGGAATTATTTTTAAATGAGTTATGGCCCCTTGAATTTTTCATACATATGTATATTGTCAAGGCACCAGCTGGGGGTATTCATCACATTCAGTGATATTTCTAGTTATCTGTAACTCTGCCCTTGTTCTAATTAGAGTTATTTACTTTCAGTTAACTGGTATAATACAAGATCAGGTAGATGGGCAGCCACATCTAGAAGAAACACTGAAGGATTTCAATCAATGGATGAAAAAGGAGAATCTGTTGGATCCCGATGTAAAATCTTTGTTTGTTACTTGTGGAGACTGGGATCTGAACAAAATGTAAGTGACATATATGGCATAACAAGGTTTAGTTAACTGGTCCTTAACATTGTCTCTTAAATATTCCTAAACCAAACCCTTCATTGTTATATTGAGTACCTACAGGACCTTTCCCACACAAACATTATGACAAATCAGCAAAAAACAACTTTGAAGTCATCTAGAAAAAAGTTTGGATATAATATTATATTCTCTATGCATAAAAGAATTATATAACTGAGCAATTTCTCATTTTACCACAATGTTTTCAGAAGTTGTCTGTTGCAGATGCATGAAAGGTTTAACTGATTTTCTTATTTATATAATTTCAGGTTAACCCATCAATGTGATTATTTCAAAATACCAATACCTGGCTATTTCAAAACATGGCTCAATATAAAGAAAGTAAGTTTCAATTAGTTGAAACGTTTTTCTTTAAAATTGTGTTTGATTTTAAAACATTATTTGCACTCTTTATAGTTTTATCTTACCCTTTCCCACATGTATCTTTTTGATGCCTCTGCAGTAGACAACTTCTGAAAACATTATGAGCAATTTCTCCTTTTGCCAAAGTGTTTTCTACTTTGTTCAGTAATGATACATGTTTATTATAATAGTTGTTCTATATTGTTTATAAAGTCATCTACTGCAGATTTATTGTATGTTGGAAAGAGATAGGATATTTATTTGTTAATGTAATGTTTTTTTAAAACATCTAAGCAAAATATAGGAAATATCTTCTTATGAAAATATAATTATGGAGTAAAGTTCAAAACATTGTTGCAAAAGTGTCAGAAAGCATTTGTATGTGTGGAAGGGTTAATCTTTTAACCCTTTCCTGCATACGACAACAATTCTGCAGCAGACGACTTTGATCATATTTTCTCAATAATTGGAAAATCTCTAAAGTTGAATGGATAACCTATGACTAAAAACGGAAAACATTGTGGCAAAAGGTGAAATTGCTCATTTTGAGCAATTTCTTCTTTTGTCACTATGTTTCAAAAACCCGTCTGCTGAAGTGTCTATATGAGGGAAAGGGCTATTTTCCAGATTTAATTTTTTTCCCTCAGATGTACAGGTTTTTATAGTAAGGGACTGTAAAATATAAATCAGATGAATAGTTGAACAGGGCTAGAGAGAACCTTTTGGGTAAATTGGGTATTTATCCAATTGTTTTCAGACAATTACTTTTTTGTTTATTTTAATTGAGTCACCAGGATCATTTTACTCCATGTTTTTTTTCTAAATCATTTTTTTGTATGAATTTCTCCAATAGAGTTGAAATCATCGTGGCAAAAGGAGACTCAGAGACATTCATAATCATATCAAGCCATGGATGCTTTTGTTGACTAACCTTTTGAAAAGAATGACACTTTATCACCAAATTGATGTCTGATGCCATCCTTACAAAATCCCTGCTGATATGTCTTGACTAGCCATTTTACTTTTATAGCTTTGTCTGAAAATCATTAAAATGATTACATATTTACCGAAAAACGTAACAATGATGCATCAACACTACTTTAGAAAAGTGGACCAGTTGAAACTCCTATAGTGGTCAGGATAAACTGTCTATGTAAATGATTTAACCATTGCAAATTAAACCATTGCTTTATTTTTAGCTCACCTGAGCTTTGCTCAAGGTGAGTTATTGTGATCGCCTTTTGTCCGGCGTGCGTCGTGCGTCAACTTCTTCTCCTCAGTAACCAGTGGGTCAATTTGGATGAAACTTCACAGAAAGCATCCTCTCAATGACCTCACCAGAATTCCTTCAATTTTTTGGGATCCATGCAAAATTCTGGTTTCCATGGCAACGAAACCGAAAAAACTTCAAAATTCTTCTTCTCCCAAACTGGTTGGCAGATTTTCAAATAAATTTGTAGAAATGTTCCTTAGATGACCCTCTATCATATTCCTTCAAGCCATGTTGATTGGTCGAAAAACATGGCCGCCAGGGGGGGGCGGGGCTATTTTGCCTTGTATGGCTATAGTGAAAACTTAAAAAATCTTCTCCTCCGAAAGTGTCAGGCTGATTTTCAAATAATTTTGTAGAAATGTTCCTTGGGTGACCCTCTATCAGATTCCTTCAAGCCATGTTGATTGGTTAAAAAACATGGCCGCCAGGGGGCGGGGCTATATTGCATTTTATGGCTATAGTGAAAACTTAAAAAATCTTCTCCTCCATAAGTGTCGGGCCGATTTCCAAATAATTGTGTAGAAATGTTCCTCGGGTGACCCTTTATCAGATTCCTTCAAGCCATGTTGATTTGTTGAAAAATATGGCCGCCAGGGGGGCGGGGCTATTTTGCCTTATATGGCTATAGTGAAAACTTAAAAAAATCTTCTTCTCCGAAAGTGTCAGGCCGATTTTCAAATAATTTAGTAGAAATGTTCCTTGAATGACCCACTTTCAGATTCCTTCAAGCCATGTTGATTGGTCAAAAAACATGGGCGCCAGTGGGCAGGGCTATTTTGCACTTTATGGCTATAGTGAAAAATTAAAAAATCTTCTCCTTCAAAAGTGTCTGGCCGATTTTCAAATAATTTTGTAGAAATGTTCCTAGGGTGACCCTCTATCAGATTCCTTCAAGCCAAGTTGATTGGTCGGAAACTATGGCTGCCATGGGGCGGGGCTTATATAGGTAAAGTGAAAAAAAAAAATCAGGTGAGCGATTCCAGGGCCATCATGGCCCTCTTGTTTTTTTTTGTGCTTTTAGTATGCAATATTTTAAAAATTGCTTTTTTACGAAAATACGCTGCTTATCTGTCCCCCTGCTGAATTTTTTTTTCTCTTTAATTCTGTTGCAGGCTTTTGCTGATGTGACCTCCTCATATCCTAAAGGTATGATGCCTATGCTTAGTAAGCTTGACATCCTCCATACAGGACGGCATCACAGCGGAATTGGTTTGTATATTTTACTCCATTGTTCAAAGATATAAATTATTATCGCGTACATGTAATATATTGACCCTTTTCTACATGTAGACTCGTTCTGATTCCTATGAAACAGACAACTTTTAAGATCATTGTGGCAAAAGGAGCAAAATCTCCTTTTTGCACCAATGATTTCAACTGTTTTCAATAATTATACAATTATTATGTCGATGTCTGTCTGTCCCAAATCGTGTCCGCTCCATATCTCCAAGACGGCTTGAAGGATTTTCATGAAACTTAAGTCACATGTTCACCTCATCAAGGCGATGTGCAGAACCCATGTCTGTTCAAGGTCAAGGTCACGCTTAAAGGTCAAAGGTTTGAGGCTTTATTTCGTGTCTGCTCCATATCTCCAAGACGGCTTGAAGGATTTTCATGAAACTTGGGTCACATGTTCACCTCATCAAGGCGATGTGCAGAACCCATGTCTCGATCATTCTGGTTCAAGGTCACGGTTACGCTTGAAGGTCAAAGGTTTGAGGCTTTATTTCGTGTCCGCTCCATATCTCCAAGACAGCTTGAAGGATTTTCATGAAACTTGGTTCACATGTTCACCTCATCAAGGCGATGTGCAGAACCCATGTCTCGACCATACCGGTTCAAAGTCAAGGTCACGCTTGAAGGTCAAAGGTTTCAGGCTTTATTTCGTGTCTGCTCCATATCTCCAAGACAGCTTGAAGGATTTTCATGAAATGTTACAGCTGCAGTAAAAAGATGTGTTATTGTAAACCATTTGCTATCATGTCCACCTTGTACAAGGTCAAGATAAAATTAGTAATTAAAAGTTGAATACTGTCTGACTTGGCCAAATCTTTGTCTACTTTATAGGTTGGAATGTTTTGAGAGATTTTGACAGATATTTGAGGGGAAGACATCTGTTTTTTGCAAAAGCAATTCTAGTTTATTGAGATTTTACATATGAAGTGAAGTCATCTGCTTCAGATTTGTTGTACATGTACTATAAACATTTGCATAAAGGTTAGTTAGATATTGTCAAGTAATATATGTTTTACCTCTTTTAATTAACCATGGCGGAGTGGTTAGTGTCAGGGATTTGGAATAAGGCATCCCTGGTTCAATCCCCAGTAGCTGAACAGCAGTCATGGTGGAGAGTAATTGGGCAAGGGACTACGTTGCTACCGACTTCCAAGCCAGTAGTACTGGTTAATTTACCCAGGGATCATGAATACATGTACATGAACTATCAACAGGATAAAACTGAAATAATGTATTACTCAACAATAAAACTTAACCCTATCACACATACAGCAAATCTATAGCAGACGACTTTGAAACATGGTCAAAACCAACTAAAATCTTTAATAATGAAAGTATCATTATTTAACAGAGTTGAAAACACTTAGGGCAAAAGGAGAAATTGTTCATCATGATTAGTCATATTTCAATCATAACTTCCTTGAGCATTAATTACTATGATTATTGTTTGATTGCTTGAGATGATGCCTCTGCAGCAGACGGCTTTTTGAAAAACATAGTGACAAAAGAAGAAATTGCTCAAAACAAGCAATTTTTTTGAGAAAATATGTTCAGTCGTTTGCTGCAGAACTGTCGTATGAGGGAAAGGGCGAAAGAGATTTTCCATAATTTGGCTTTGATGTCTTTTAAGTTGCCTGCTGCAGATTTGCTGTATGTGAGAAAATGTAAATACAAGTAAAATAGATAGTAAAATTTGTGAGAATGAATTTTTGTCCAAAAGTTAGTTATTCAGCAACTTTCCCACATACAGTCACTTTCTGCAGCAGAAGACCTTTGAAAACAATTGGGCTGTATGAGAAATTGCCCATAATTAGCAATTTCTCCTTTTGCCACAATGATTTTAACATCTTTTCAATAATTGTACTTCAATTGATTAAGGTTTTTAGCTCACCTGTGCACGAAGTGCTCAGGGTGAGTTATTGTGATCGCCCTATGTCCGGCGTCCGTCAACATTTTCTCCTCTGTAACCGGTGGGTCAACTGGGATGAAACTTCACAGAAAGCATCCTCCCAATGTCCTTACCAGAATTCCTTGTTTCCCAAAGTGTCAGGCCGATTTTCAAATTATTTTGTAGAAATGATCCTTGGGTGACCCTCTATCAGATTCCTTCAAGCCATGTTGATTGGTCGAAAAACAAGGCCCCCAGGGTGGGGGGGGGGGGGGGGGGGCTATTTTGCCAATATGGCTATAGTGCAAACTTAAAAAATCTTCTCCTCCAAAAGTGTCAGGCTGATTTTCAAATAATTTTGTAGAAATGTTCCTTGGGTGACCCTCTATCAGATTCCTTCAAGCCATGTTGATTAATCGAAAAACATGGCCGCCAGGGGGCGGGGCTATTTTGCCTTTTATGGTTATAGTGGTATAGTGAAAACTTAAAAAATCTTCAACATCTTCTCCTCAGTAACCAGTGGGTTAATTGGGATGAAACTTCACAGAAAGCATCCTCTCAATGACCTCACCAGAATTCCTTCAAATTATTGGGATCCATGCAGAATTCTGGTTTCCATGGCAACGAAACGAAAAAAACTTCAAAATTCTTCTCCTCCCAAATTGGTTGGCAGATTTTGAACTTATTTTGTAGAAATGTTCCTTGGGTGACTCTCTATCAGATTCCTTGAAGCCATGTTGATTGGTCGAAAAACATGGCCGCCAGGGGGGCCGGGGCTTTTTTGCGTTATATGGCTATAGTGAAAACTTAAAAAATCTTCTCCTCCAAAAGTGTCAGGCCGATTTTCAAATAATTTTGTAGAAATGTTCCTTGGATGACCCTCTATCAGATTCCTTTAAGCCATGTTGATTGGTCGGGGCTTATATAGCTAAAGTGAAAAAAAAAATCAGGTGAGCGATTCCAGGGCCATCATGGCCCTCTTGTTTCATTTCTTTGTAAAGGTCTATTCGAAGTTGTTTGCTTCAGATTTGTTGTATGTAGGGAAAGCGTTAAACTGTGCATCGTATATCTCTCATACTAGTGTATGTCATAATTAATGCAATGGAATGTTTTGAACAAAGATCAATTTAATTGTGTCAATTGTGTCAATTTTTTTTTTACTTCTTAGCCTTTTCCCACCTACGACAAATCTGCAGCAATTGATTTTAATACATGGGAAAACTTTGAAAAATGTCTCGAAATAAAAGGATCATTATTAAACATAGTTGAAAAAAAAATATTGCCAATGTGAGAAATAGCTCACCTTGACAATTACCCCTTGTGTTACAATGTTTTTAAATTGAAATATATATGTTCCAATTTTCTCTTTTCAGATGACTGTAAAAACATAGGCAATATTCTGTGTGAATTGATCAGAAGAGGATATGTAGGAAAGCCAAGCAGTCGTTAATCTTATCTGAACATATTTCTTTTATACAAACAGATGCATCTGGCGCAGATGGTTTTCAAAAATTGTCTAAAAACATATTCCCTAAATTAAAGTATTATTATTTAATGGAGTTGACAAAATTGTGTCAAAAGGAGGTATGCTCTTCATCAACAACTTCACCTTTTGCAACATTGTTTTCGAAAGTCATCTGCTGCAGATGCATCTGTTTGTGGAAAAAGGATAAGAGTCATAGTCCTAATGAAGTAATAAAAGTTAATATAATAATATGTTACTGCTTACAATGCATATGAAAGCAATGTAGATTTTTAATGTCCCCTTCCAAAGGGGGTTGGGATATATGTTAGTTGTTTTCCGTCCAGAGCCATTTATAATGCATGTTTGGATGGATTTGATTAAAACTAAACAGATATTGATCACCATAGGAAAATGTCAGATGGCGAAACTCACTAAGATTGCCTCAACAAGATGGCCTTAAGTCAATGACATGAGTGATAGTATTTGCAACAAATGTGTAACACTTAATATTGGGGACAATGTTATCAAGAGTATAAAACTGCAAGGAGTTGATACTGTAAATAAATGATCTTATCAGTAAAGAACATTGGAAAAGAGGCATTAAATCATTAAACAATTTAAAAGAGGTCAACCAAAGGAACATTACTGTGAAATTTGGTTGATATGGCTTAGGAGGTAATGCTGTTTTAACCATTTTACCCCTTGTCTAATGCCGCCTTGCAGCTATCTTTTTCCACCTATCAATTTGACTGGACCAAATTATGAATGTGGTCACTCAAGGAAAATTTCTAACAAGTTATATTGGAATCCGACAAGCAGATTCAGAGCAAAATACATTTTTTTTCCCTTTCTGATACCACTGCATTTTTGTTTTATATAGAATTTATATTTTTGAACAATTTCATAAGTGGACCACAAAAGGAACATTCCTGTGAAGTTAGGTCCAGTGCAGATTTTCTGGTCCTGCCTGGTTGCTATCACTTTCAACCAATCAATATGGCTTGAAAATTATTTAGAGGGTGACAATCATTATAAAAAAATAGAATTTTGAAAATTTGTAATTTTGCCCCTTTTCTGAATCCCCACGTTTTTCAACCAATCAATATGGCTTGATTTTTTAGCTCACCTATGCACGAAGTGCAAGGTGAGTTATTGTGATCACATTTTATCCGGCGTCCGTCCGTCGTCAACATTTGAGCTTGTTAACACTCTACGGGCTACATTTTGCATCCAATCTTCATGAAAGTTCATCTCCATAAAATCTTGGACAAGTTCGAAACTGGGCCATATGAGGTCAAAAATTAGATCACTATGTCGAATTGAAGGAAAATCTTGTTAACACTCTAGAGGCCACATTTTCAACTTGAGCATGTTGAAACTTTACCAGAATGTTTGTCTTGATGATATGTAGGTCAAGTTCGAACATGGGTCAAAAAGTAGGTCACTAGGTCAAATTGAAGGAAAATCTTGTTAACACTCCAGAGGCCGCAATTTTTGCTTCAGCAGTTTGAAATTTTGTCAGAATATTTGTCTTAAAAATATCTAGGTCAAGTTCGAATATGGGTTATGCCGGGTCAAAAACTAGGTCACTAGACCAAATTGAAGGAAAATCTAGTTATCACTTTGGATGCCGCATTTTTTGCTTTAGCAGCTTGAAATTTTGTCAGAATGTTTGTCTTAAAGATATCTAGGTCAAGTTCAAATATGGGTCATATTGGATCAGAAACTAGGTCACTAGGCCAAATTGAGGGAAAATCTTGTTAACTGTAGAAGCTGCATGTTTTGCTTCAGCGGCTTGAAATTGAAGTTCAGAATGTTGAGCTGAATGGTATCTAAGCCAAGTTCGAATATGGGTCATGCCGGGTCAAAAACTAGGTCACTAGGTCAAATTGAAGGAAAATCTTGTTAACACTTTGGATGCCGCATGTTTTGCTTCAGCAGCTTGAAATTTGGTCAGAATGTTTGTCTAAATGATACTTAGGCCAAGTTCGGATATGGGTCATGCCGGGTTAAAAACTAGGTCACTAGGCCAAATTGAAGGGTAATCTTGTTAACACTCTGGATACTGCATTTTTAATTTCAGCATGATGAAACTTTATCAGAATGTTTTTCTTGATGATATGTAGGCCAAGTTCAAATATGGGTCATTCTGGGTCAAAAACTAGGTCACTAGACCAAATTGAAGGAAAATCTTGTGAACACTTTGGATGCCACATTTTTTGCTTCAGCAGCTTGGAATTTGGTCAGAATGTTTTGAGCAAGATGAAACTTTGTCAGAATGTTGTCTTGATGATATCAAGTCCATGTTGGAATATGGGTCATATCAGGTAAAAATATCTGAAAAAAAATAGACCAAATGCAGGAAAATATTGTTAACACTGTAGAGGTTGCATTCAGAATAATTGTCTTGATGTGCTTTGCATTGCAGTACATTGTATAATTAAGGTGAGCGATCCAGGGCCATCATGGCCATCTTGTTTTTTAAAGAGGGTCACACAAGGAAAATTTCTACCATTTCATATTGTAATCCAACAAGTCAAAATCAGAGGAGGTGAATTTTAAAGATTTGACAATTTCCCCCCTTTCTGATGCTACAGCAACCAATTAAATCTTTGAACAATTTTGAAAGCAGACCACCATAGGAACATTCCTGTGAAGTTTGGTTAAAATTTGTCCAGTGGTTTAGGAGAGGTTGTTTAAAGCTAACAATGCTTGACAGAGAGTGATCAGAACAGACCACCTTGAGCCTTTGGATCATGTGATCTAAATACACCAGTTATGTACTATTGAACATTTGTATATATACTCTATATCATGGTTTATTTCACAGTATCCTTGTTACAGTGACCTGTTTTTGGTACATTACATAAAATGATTGAAATCACAATGGGTCGACGATAAATTTTGCCCTGGTCAAAGATATGAACCGGACTTACCACAAGGTGTCGATAGATCTAGATCGGACTATGCCATGTTGTACCGTTTTGCTGGGACACTCTTATCCCTTGCTTTCTGATGTAGCAAACACAATGTGTGAAAGAAAACTGATAACTGATGAATTTTATCTTTATTTCTTTGCATAATATAAAACAATTCATTGTTAAAAATACATACATGTTTAAAACATTTTAATAAAATGCATATTTCAAAAAAGTTGTTTATTCTAGTTCTTGGTGGTTTTAAAACTTTTCCCAAGATAGGATCAATTTTTGATGCATTTAAGGAAAAGGTTTGTTTCAACTGAGTCGGCAAAAGAGAAGCTCTTGACCATTTCTACTTGAACAACAATGTTTTTTAATTTAAGTTGAACACAATTAAGGTAATTTCTGATCCTGGTATATAACTGCTCAATTTTGCATGGAAATAAACATTATTTGGAATTCCCATTTGTTCATGATTTACTACTCATGTTTAGTCCTTCATTAACAAGTAGTTTTTCTTTTATAAAACAATCACATCTGAAATCATAATGGCAGTATCACAGACAGATAAACCAATTTACAGTCAAATTATATACAATATTGACATAATTGTGATTTGCAAAGTTGGGCGACTTTTTCTGAAAGGTATAGTGTGTACATGATGCCCAATTTCAAAATTTCATCCTTCTAGGATTTGTTTTTATTATGAACCACGAACAATTTTTACTTTGTTAACAATATTTTCTACTCCCTCCCAAAATTGTATTTTCATGGAAATATTCCCCCCCCACATATGTTTCAAGGTTGTCCCCCACTGATTTGTTGTACATGAAAGGAGATTTAAAATAACAATTTAACCCTGCACCATTTTTGTTTTTCATTAGGAAAAAAACAAAGAATATCATAGGTTAATTACCCTTTAAATTTTTCACAATGGACGTTAATAGTCATCTTGCAATTTTTACACCATTTGACAATTATATTGGCACTTGCTGGAAATTGCCCTATTAATTTAAAGACATAATGGTGTTTTGTGAATAATGAATGAATTAAATTCCATAAGTGATAAAGAATGACCAGTGATGTTTAGGGTACCACATATTTTTTGGCAAATAATGTCTTTTTTTACCCTTACCCACCTGCAGACGCAATAGCAGCAGACGACTTTTGAAAACATTGTGTTTTCAACTTTGAAAACAATTAAGTTATCTTTTATGGAGATTTGTTCAGGTTTTTGTCAAAGTACCCTGCTTTTTGAAAACATAGTGACAAAAGAAGAAATTGCACAGAACGTGCAATTTCTCCTTTTGCCACCATGTTTTCCACTTTTTGTCACAGGTTATCCATTCAATTAATGCAGATTTTCTATGTTTTGACAAAATACGTTCAAAGTCGTCTGCTGCAGAATTGTTGTATGTGGGAATGGGTTAATGAAAAGATACAAATTGAAATGGATCTGCAGCAGACGGCTTTTTGAAAACATAGTGACAAAAGGAGAAATTGCTCAAAACGAGCAATTTCTCCTTTTGCCACAATGTTTTCCACTTTTAGTCGTAGTTTAACCATTCAATTATAGAGATTTACCATTTTTTGACAAAATATGTTCAAAGTCGTCTGTTGCAGAATTGTCGTATGAGGGAAAGGGTTAACATTTACATTTGGAAACCACCTTGTTATTAATGTACAACTTGTCATAAATAAAGCTTATTCATTGAGCATAAAATCCTAGTTTCATTTCCCTTATTATTTATCGACTGCCAGCAGAACTGTGTGTTGTCCACCCGATGAAACCTGGATTACTTTCCTGAAACATATAATTGACAATAGGTTTTACAATACTGATAAAGACATGTTCAAACATACAATGAATCCGAAGCAGATGACTTAGTTAACATCTAGATAAACATATGGATCACATTAAATGATTAGTTTTTTGTCAGTTTTATCTGCTGCAGATTTATCAAAAAATATTAATAGATGGTCTGAGCGACTGTTTTGTAAAATTTGTCCTCATATATACTGGATTAATAGTCTCTGCAGGTAGAACATTTGCATGATGACCTCAATTGAACATAAATAAATTAATTGTATAGGTGGACGTCGAAGCTGATCAGCTGAAGGAATATACCAACAGATTTTCTACTTAACAACAGTCATAAAATTATATCAAAGGAACCATTGACCTTTGGTGTAATTGTGCACTGTTATTACACCATGTATTATTTAACAATCTACAAGACTTTTATTAGAATTTGCCTTTGTTAGATGTATATATTAGAATTTGCCGTTGTAAGATGTCTTTGGGCTTTTCCAGGTAAAAAAGTATTTTTGCAGGTTTGATCAGAACTATCATAGGGTGAATTAATTAATATTATTGATATTATTAAAACACAGACAAAATAAAAAATAGTTGTGTCACTTTCAATATCATACCTTTCTGTTAACTGTTTACCAGCCATTTGTGTTGGTACCCAAGAGTCGTCTTCAGAACCATTTCCTAACTGTTTACTGGTTCCCATTCCCCAACAGGATACAGTGCCTGAAAATTATAAGATATTCAATTTGTATTATTTTATGCTTTCCAGATTATACTCATATAATCCCTTTTCCAAATCAATAAATTTGTAGCAAACATGTACATGTATATGAACATGAAAAATCTAAAAACAGAAGTGTTGAAAATATTGAGACAAAACAGACAATTGCTTCATGAGAATGTTTGTTCCCTCTGTCTGTAGATTTATGTATACATGTGGGAGAAGGTTGAAAGAGTCATATCTATTCGACACCCAGCAAAAACTAGAGATTGCTTTTTTGAAAAAGCGCTTGTCTCCCCATTTGTGTGGTCGTAGGGGAGGGAAAAGAATTGATGGAGATGAATTTTTTAGTTTTGGACTGGAGATGAAGCAACAGTGACAATCCTCAGTTATTGAGCGGAAACCATTTTTCAGCTGAGGGTTACCATGACCTTGGTCTTTGACCTAATGACCTCAAAATCAATAGGGGTCATTTGCTGCTGGTGACCAACCTGCACACCAAGTATGAAGTTCCTGGGCCCAAGCAATCTGCAGTTATTGAGCGGAAACCATTTTTCAGCCAAAGGTCACCACGACCTTGACCTTTGACCTACTGACATCAATAGGGGTCATCTACAGGTTAGGACCAAGCTGCACACCAAGTATGAAGTTCCTGGGTATAAGCGTTCTTGAGTTATTGAGTAAAACACATTTTTCGGCTGAAGGTTACCGTGACCTTCGACATTTGACCTTGTGACCTCAAAATCAAACAAATTCAATAAGGTCATTTACTGGTTAGGACCAACCTGCACACCAGGTATGAAGTTCCTGAACATAAGCATTCTTTAGTTATTGAGAGGAAACCATTTTTCAGCTGAAGGTTACCATGACCTTGACCTTTAAGCTAGTGACCTCAAAATCAATAGGGGTCATCTACTGGTGGTGACCAACCTGCACACCAAGTATTACCTTTCATGGCCAAAGCATTCTACAGTTATTAAGCAAAAACAATGTTTCAGCTCATTGTCACTGTGACCTTTCAGCTCAAGGTCACTGTGACCTTGACTTTGACCTCAAAATTAATAGGGTCTTCTACTGGGCATGGCCAACCTGCAATACCATAGTATGGAGTTCCTCGGCCCAAGCATTCTTCAGTTATTGAGCGGAAACCATTTTTTACCTCACACGGTCACCATGACCTTGACCTTTGACATCAAAATCAATAGAAGTCATCTACTGGTCATGACCAATCTGCATACCAAGTATGAAGATCCTATGCCCAAGCGTTCTTTAGTTATTGAGCGGAAACAAGTGTGACGGATGTGACTGTGACCTTGACCTTTGACCTAGTGACCTTAAAATTAATAGGGGTCATTTGCTGGTGGTGACCAACCTACACATCAAGTATGAAGTTCCTGGGCCCAAGCAAAAACTATTTATCAGCTCATTGTCACTGTGACCTTTCAAGCTCCTGGTCACTGTGACCTTGACTTTAGACGTACTGACCTCAAAATCAATAGGGGTCTTTTACTAGGCATGGCCAACCTGCATACCAAGTATGGAGTTCCTCAGCCAAAGAGTTCTTCAGTTATTGAGCGGAAACCATTTTTTACCTCACAAGGTCACCATGACCTTGATCTTTGACCTTCTGTTATCAACATCAATAGGGGTCATCTACTGGTCATGACCAACCTGCATACCAAGTATGAAGTTCCTACGCCCAAGCGTTCTTCAGTTATTGAGCGGAAACAAGTGTGACAGACGGAAGGAGGGACGGAAGGACGGACGGAACGGGCAAAAACAATATGTCATCCCCATGTAATGGGGGAGACATAATAATTCTGACAGTCTCGAGGGACAGTAGCATTGTATTATTTTCTAGTGATTTTTTCTAATTGATTGATTTTAGAACACTTTTCATTTAAAACACAGCAGGTTTTATTAATACCGAATTCTGGTGTTCCTGGCTCTCTCACACCAGTAGACCACACATTCTTTTTGCATATTCCCCTATAGAAAGCCTTTTGCAAATACTGAGACAGAAGACCAATGATGCTAGTCATGATGACTAACGAATGGTCAAGAAGGAATTCCACTTTGGGACCCTTTGATTGATAGCCCTTGACGTAGATATAGTGCCATATCTGTAAATTACATTGTTAAGTACTAACCATCTTCCAAAAGTGAGAATGAGACCGACTGTCCTGCAGAAATATTGGTACACTTCCCCTCAAGTTTGACCAGAGTGGGCTCTTTTCTCTCCTCGCTACTTTCACCAAGACCCAATCTGCCATATTCTCCCCGTCCAAGAGAGTATGTGTTTCCTGAAAGTCGTATATCAAACATTATTACAAATTGAACCAGTATTTTTTCTAGAGAGCGTCCAGCTTAGAAAATACTTTTAATAAATTCCAAGTAATTGTATGTAATCCTGGTCATTAGTATGACGTAGTAAGACAGCTTTGTAGCATTAAATTTTTCTGATGTTAATTTCGAGGAGGAGAACATTTTCAAAACAAAATTGTTTCAATGTGTATCTTTTATCCAAGATGTTTTTGATGCCGAGGTTAATATCGTTAATACTTAAAACTTGAAAGTAATAACTTGCATGGCTACTTTTTCAACATTTCATAGAGATAAATGACCAGAATATGAAGCCAAGTATTTAAGAGAACGATTTAATAAACTTTTGTCATGATGACCAATTTCTCCTTTGGCCACAGTGACTTCAACTTTACATTACAATTGAGCTATCTTTTATGGAGATTTTTCAGGTTTTTGTCACATGTTTTCAAAGTCGTCTGCTGCTGATTAGTTATATGTGGGAAAGGGTTAAACAAGTATGTCATTCTTTATGTTGTGGGTACAATCAATGAGACCATTCATTTGAGGACCCACAAAATAGGGTTTGACTTATAACAGAATAAAGACCTTTTAAGCTCCTCTACTTACCTTCACTATCCATGGCGACAGTATGATGCTGTCCTCCCTGCATACACACCCAGTCTTTATTAGCAAAGGATTTCACCTTCTCTGGAACAAATCTGTTCCTCATATCACTGAAACCTGAAATATCACAAGTAATCAGAATAAAATACCATGTAAATGTGTGGGGTTTTAAGCCACTGTTTCAATGACCTTTCCTGGGTAAGTTAGAAATACTACTGGTCCATTTATCCTGACACCAGCAAGTCAGTTGTAGTGCTTATCCCATAATCAAGGTATATTTTACAGTTTGTAAAAAAACCCTAATATATAAATAACTTTTTATTACCGAAATTTTTAAAAAGTCGACCCTCGACTTATGGCTGAGAGTAACCTCAAAACCACCGAAATTGGGGTCAAAATGGACCCTCGACTTATGGCCGAACTCTTCCATGTTCAAACTAGGACGACTCTATTTTCATGTTATATGATTTTTGGAATATTTTTATAACTCACAGCCAATCAATGCAGATTTCAGGTGAGACAGCTCGTTACCAGCTGACTCGCCTGAATCTGTATTGTTTGCAAAAAGCTCAATCTTGCCTTTGGCGCTGAAAGAGTTAAGTTAATACTTTTCTGTAAAATTTACTAAGACTCACTCTAAACCTTTTTGTCAAATGTCAAATCCACATCAGACAATTTTGAAAATACAGACAAACATAATATACTGATAGAACAATGAAGGAGATTATTGAAAAAGTTTGAAACATTTTGTTGCACAAAGAATGTTCTCCTTTTGCTACAAAATTGAATGTGTCTATATATGAGAATTAGTCATGATGTGGATGTATTCAGACAGAAAATAAAATAGAACATACCCAATTGGAAATAGTTGTTAAGGCCCCATGCATAAATGTCTCCCGTGTTTGATTCCTTGGCAAATGTAATGTACTGCCCGGCCCATATATCTGAAAAAGCTGATTTCTTCTTTCTAAATCTCACTTTCTCTGGCTTCAGAATATAATCTGTAATAATGACAACATATATCTATAATAGTATTTGACACTTATCTGTTATACTGTTACTATTGGAATAGACATAGTTAGTAATTGTATTTATTGTCTGCATAATCTTAAAATTGCAGAGGATTTTTTCAACTGTTTTCAATATTCTGAGGTACGGAAACGTTTTTTGTAATCTTGGTATCTTGGAAGAATAAATTATGATAGCTTTCATTGATTAATAAGCTCTAACGATGAAAAGAATATCAGAAAAATTGCAGTCTTCATTGCAGCAGTCATGAAAAAGAAAGAGTCTGAAAATAGCAACCAACAGTAATAATTCAGTTAACAGCGAGCAAATATAACACTTTTAAATATTTAATATACATTCCAACATGATGGCATAATATGACAACTATGTATAATTATTCACACATGTATGTATATATCATATGATGGGCCGGTGGCCTTAATGTGCAAAATAAAAATTTATTGTATTGTGTCATCAATTATTTACAGCTATATGATGATCTTAGTATTTAAGAACTAAGAAAAGATTCTGGGTTAAAAGATGATAACGAAGATCTTTTTTGTATTTGTTAAACACTTTCATTTAATTAATTTTTCTAAAAATTATTTACAAGCAGAAGGCATCTTAACAGGTATCTAAGAATAAATTCTGGTAACATATTTACCTAAACCTTTTCTCCCTCCCCTCATTGTGAAACATTCTGCAACACGACCAAGTTGTCCCTGCTCTGCGCAACCTACAATACAAAAATATGTTTATTGATTAAAACCAGCAATTTTACGATGAAATCTTTAATCAAAACTGATATGTGATATTCTTCTTGTGTAGTTATCTAAACATTCCTATTAAATGTAACATAATCTTTCAATTTATAATTGTGCCAGAAAACATTAATCCTATCAACCTTGCGAATGCTTTTTGCTGTATCTGCAGAAGGTCCTGTTTGAAAACATTGAGGCAAAAAGAATAATTTGCTTGTAATGCAGATTTTTCAAATATTTGTAAAAACTTATAGTCACTAGAGCAAAAGCGAAATGTTCACAATATCTTACCACATGTGTATATTTCTCCGTCATTTGTCAATAAAACAAGGTGATCTCCACCTGACACAATTTTAACAATGACTTCATCTTCAAGCATCTGCATAGGTTTTTCTATCCAGCCATCCTTGGTGAGACCCATAGAACCTTTGGCATCCTGGAAATGCAAAAAGGGGAAATAGTTGTACAACCTTCAACAACATCAGTTTGTTCATTCCAGTCTATGCAAGGTGTACATCTGCTTTAATCTGTGTTTGAAACAAAGCATTAGTGCCTGCTGATAATCAACAACGTATTACAAACAATAAAGCTTTGGGGGACTGGTGGACAGACAAATGATATTGAATTAACATCTCTCTCCTTGTTCCCCCTCCCAATTCCAATGGTTATACTCAGTTTCTTCTATAAATAGAGGATATTACATGAGTGGTCATTCAATACGGAATTTATTAAACGAGTTTTCTGAAATTGATAAGAACGAGCCTTGGCGAGTTTTTATCACTTTTAGAAAACGAGTTTAATAAATCTCGTATTGAATGACCACGAATGTAATGTTCTTTTTATATCATAAATACTAATTTAATAATTTACAGCGCTATATCCATATAAACGTCGCTATAAAGCGCGCGTATTTACAACGCTAAACGTTACGTTATGACGTCACGTTACGTAGCAATGTTATTACACTAGTTGAATACGCAATTTATTCAATGGCTTTATTACACTCCGGCGACGTCATTTATGATATAAACTTCCATTTTTACATTATATATAACACAAGTATTTACGTTTTATGCAAAGGAACATATTATACTTCTTGACAACAGGTAAATAAATAAATAGTTTTATTTAAACTACTTACCCTGAAGTTTCCCCATACAAACACTCTGCCATCCTCTGCTAAAGCTGCTGTATGACTGTCGCCAGCACAGACTTGTACAATTTTAGGGAGACCATCTACCTTCCCAGGTGACATCTCACTACCCTCATCAGATGTGTCTCTCCCTAGGGTTCCTTCATCATTACATCCAAATGTGAACACCTGCAAGAATTATACAATGGTTTTTTAGTGAATCGATTAACCTTTTTACCTGATAAAGTCAGCTTCATATACCTCTACAATTAACTGTTTCACTCATATAGAGGCATTCTGATGCATCTGTAGCAGACAACTTTTGAAAACATTGTGACAAAACAAGAATTACTGTAAAAATGTGTATAAGTTATACAAATGACTTAGAAGGGACATATATAACACTACAAGTGTAGTCTGGGACATGATGCCAGATGAATAAATTTTACATTTATATATTTTTATAAACAAAATGAATACTTATTTTGTAGCCTTTACTTTTTACATCAAGATTAACCCATTCCCACATTCAGACAATACAGAGGTTGATTGAACAAATTGGGATAATAGAATTTTCTAATTATTTAACCCTTTCCCTCATATAGACGCTTTCTGACGCCTCTGCAGTAGACAGCTTTTTGAAAACATAGTGACAAAAGAAGAAATTGCACAAAACGTGCAATTTCTCCTTTTGCCACAATGTTTTCCACTTTTTGTCATCCATTCAATTATGGAGATTTTCTATGTTTTGTCAAAATACGTTCAATGTCGTCTGCTGCAGAATTGTTGTATGAGGGAAAGGGTTAATGATGAACAATTTCTCCCTTTAATACAATACATTCAATAGTTTCTTTTAATGTTCTGCAACCCTCATTTAATATACAAACCATGACAGTGTTGTTGGTTCTCAAATTGAATGAAAACTGTGGCATAGGATTTACCCTTTCCCACAAAACTATGATCAAGTCAAAAGTTGAACTCATTTTAAATTTAAGTATTGCCTGAATCTTGTTGCAAATTAAGAATATTTCCTTTTGCCACACTGTTTTTGCCGTAGGTGGGGTATGTAACAATATTTAAACCTTTCCCACATGCAGACGTTATCTGACACCTGCATATTTTGGAAATATTGTGGCTAACATAAAACATTTTTCATGATGAGCAATTTTTCCATTTGCCACAATGTTGTCCATTCTATTTAATAAATTAAATGTCATAAATGGAAATTGTTCATATTTTTGGACAGATATTTTCAGAGAAGTCTCCATGAAAAGTTAAACCATGGCATAGGATTAACCCCTGCCAGCAAGACGATGATCAAGTCAAAATTTGTACTTTTTTAAATGTAAATGATTTTTGACAAGAGCAGGAAATGTTCTTGCAAATTAAGAATATTTCCTTTTGCCAATGTTTTTTGCTGTAGGTGGGGAATGTAACAAGTTAACTCTTTCCCACTTATAGACGCCAAACATTGTGGCAAACGTTAGGCTTTCATGATGAACAATTTCACCATTTGCCACAATGTTGTCTGTTCTATTTTAATAAATTAACTATCATAAATGGAGATTGCTCCTATTTTTATGCAGATGTAAACCAAATTGTCTGTTGCATGTGGGAAAGGGTTAAGGGGGAGAGTGTGATAACCTCCTTGTCTTGTGCCCCTGATCAGACCGTCCAATTACCTCTCCGTTTTCCGAAAGACACACTGTGTGCATGCCTCCCCCACACACTTGAACAATGGCATCTGGTAGTGTCACAAGGGCTGGACGCCCCTTCTCCATCACATCTTCTCCCAGTCCCAGCTGACCAATATCCCCTTCTCCACAGGTCAACACTTTACCTGGAACTGTCAGGTGGCTGCTGTGGTGAACTGTAAGTATAACATTAAGATGATCAGATTAACCATTGCCCCCATGTAGACGCTTTCTGACACCTCTACAGCAGTCGACTTTTGAAAACACTGTGACAAAAGGAGAAATTGCTCATGATCGATGAGCAATTTCCCTTTTTTCCAAAATGTTTTTAACATCTTGCATCAATTATATTTCCTTTCACAAATATTTCAATGTTTTTTTTTCAAAGTCATCTGATGCATATTAATTGTATACGACAATTCTGCAGCAGACGACTTTGAACGTATTTTGGCAAAAAATAGAAAATCAAAGTGGAAAACATTGTGGCAAAAGGAGAAATTGCCATTCTGTGCAATTTTTTCTTTTGTCACTATGTTTTCAAAACGCCGCCTGCTGCAGAGGCGTCAGAAAGCGTCTATATGAGGGAAAGGGTTAAGAAGAGAATAAGTTTTTTTGTAGACTATTTTTAGTAACCCTGAAAACTTTTTTCCACATGTGCAACAATACAATAGACAACTTTGCATCTCAGATATTTAATGTTTTATCATGAATGGGTTAAAACATTACTGGAATATAACGGCTTATTTTGATGTTACAAGAAGGAGCGCCGCTGAGAAAAGGGAGCATTACTGTATAATTATTAAATTTGTGACTTGTTATAGACATGATTGTGTACCAAGTTTTATTTGAAAATGTTGCATTATTGAGTTATTCTTTGAGATAAGTTTTGTGACGATGCTTACTTCAAGGATATCACAATAGCAGGCGCTTTTTCTTCAACAGAAAATTTAAAAAAATGATATGTTCTTGATGAATATTTTCAGTCTGCTGTTTTCAAATATTTTACATGCTGGTTTGATGTACAATTTATGAGCACTTATTTTGTTGCAATATCATTTTCATGTCCGAAATCTGAAGAAAATTAAACAAATACGATGTACAAAAAAGCTGCTTCATTACCTTTCCGGCGTTTTCCTTTCTGTTCAGTCTCTGTCTCTTCCCAATTTTTTTTTTTTCCTCGTCCGACCATCTTAAAATGTAAAATTTAGGTTATTCATTGGCTATAAAATAGTTTTAAAGAAAACTTTCAATACTTTACATTATAAAGTTAAAAAAATCCCATTAAATAAAAGCATGTACACCAATGATTAAGCTGATTTCTCGAACTCAAATGAATAATTGCACAAAATTTATTATCAATTCTGAATAGTACTTAACTTAAAAAAACACAATCTACTGTGTAAATCCTTAAGCAGACAGCTTTTGATGTATATCATTGTGACAAAAGTAGAATTCGCTTATGATTAGCAATATCTCCATTTGCAAAATTGATTTAATCACTATTTAGTATTAATATCTTCATTAATTGATACTTTCGATGGTTAAGCTTATTATACCAGGGACGTAGATTATCTACATCCCTGATTATACCCATATGTGACTTTGTAATGTTAAATTCTCATATACTCATCATGGGCAACTGTCTCATGCCAACAGTCTGCTTTTGACCAGTTAACAGTATATACTGTTACATGGCAAGTGTGTCTTAATGTTTGCCATGCACATGCATGACATCATTCAAAACAAATGTGTCACCGTTTACATGTACATGGTGTTATATTGTGGTAGATCTACCCATGTTCACCTCCAACATAAAGGTACAAGATAAATGTTGCATGGCGGCAGTACATATTGTCAACATATGGTAAGAGTATTTCCTTCATGTTGACAATATGTACTGTCACACTGGAAGCTGTGCAATATTTATATAATAGATGTACTAAGTGCTGCAGAATATCTGCACAAAAATGAATTAATAAAACAGCACTATAAGATCATAATGCAGCAAGGTACAATAAATTCAAAAGAGTTATGTCACCTTAGTTTCAGTATTTTTGAAAATATTCCCAACTTTCAACTCATCCCTAGAAACACCATTAATCTCAAGAGGAGACATCTTCCACTTATTTAGTGAAACTCCCATCTAGGATCTGTAATCTATAAAATGCTAGTTTAAAACTCCAAAATGTAATCCTTTTTATACTGGCTTTGTCTTGACGCTTACACAACAGTGTTATAAAGTTAATGCACATAACCCATGGGCTTCCCAACCCCTTTTATCTAATAAATTTAACAATTACACAGATGCCACATTGAGCAATTATCTTGATTTTCTCATGGCTGATTGATTGGCTGATTAGTTGAGCTGACAATTTACAAGTGTTGATCTGTCAAATTTAATTATGGTGCAAGTGTTAATAACAGGAAATAGTAATTAAATTTGCTCTATCATTTCAAAGAAACTTTTGATTTACATATAATGGAAGATAGAAGGCCTCATTGAATTTGTGATGAATAGAAAATTAAGGAAAAAATAGAGACTTCAGAAATTCATTGTAATGTGCGAGTTGTGTTTAAGTAAAAATGACACATTGTTTCAACAAAAGTTTCATTCTATATTTTATTAATATTTGAGATCAATTTCATTTCCATCATAAGTTATATATTTTTTCAAGAAAATGAATGCAGTTTATATACATGTATTAATTAAATTTCCATTATTGAGTTTTTACTACTATGTCATCTGGGTTTTGTATATATATATAAAAGAAGTAAAATTCATTTCTATATTATATAAATAATCTTTTAAGAAAAACAAAGCAGTTCAAATTATATGAATTTAAATAAGCAATTTGAATACCCTGATGTTTCAATCATTGGTGAATTGACAACCTTTACTGAGTACTAAACATGTCATTTGTTTTTTGGAAATGTATACATTTCACATTACTACCTGAGAAGGTATGAAAGAAGTAAAAGGATCAAACTTTCATGAATAGAATTCAAAACAAGAGCACCGCCCGCGGGTGCCCGACGCTCATCTGCTATTATCCTTTTACTGTTTATTTATTTTATATAAAAAATCTTCAAATTCGGAATGAATATTTAAATATTATAATCACCGCACAAAACTGATATTTTTCAAGTATTTAAACAAGATTGACCGTGTGGAAATATATAAATCCAAGTTCATATACATGATAAGGAAGATCTTCACGTTGGATGGCTGTCACAATCAGTCAAGTTCATATTAAGCTCGATCAGTCTTGTGTACGGACAGGGAAATGAGATGGTTACATTAAGTCAACTGTAACTAAAGATATTGAATATATTACTTTTTTCCTGTTTTTAGAAACAGTGACCTTGAACCCCAAAACACAATCCGATAAAAGATATTGATAAAACACTATGTTTTGATTGTTTGGGGAAAATTTGAATTCAATGTTACAACAAGAGGCCCAAGAGGGCAAGTATCGCTCCACTGCCATTTGGCAAAAATTAAATCTCCAATCAGCCCGCCCCTATGGTGGCCATGTATGATTACCAATTATCATGGCTTGAAGGAAACCCAAGGAACAATTCTGCAAAATTATGTTGAAAATCGGCCTCATAGTTTGGTAGGAGAAGATTTTTAAAGTCCACTAAAGCCAATTAAAAGCTTACAGCCCCGCCCTCTGGCCGCCATATTTAAAGACTAATCAACATGACTTGGTTGAATCTGATCGAGTCACCCAAGGAACATTTGTTTAAAAAATGTTTTAAAATTGGCCAGATACTTTCATCCAAGAAGATTTTTTAAAGTTTTCACTATATAAGGCAAAATAGCCTCATGTTTTACTACCAACCATCATGGCTTGAAGGAATCAGATAGAGGGTCACCCAAGGAACCTTTCTACAAAATCATTTGAAAACCGGTCAGACACTTTCTGAGTAGAAGATTTTTTAAGTTTTCACTATAGCCGTATAAGACAAAATAGACGCAGTCAAAGTTTTCGATCAATCAACATCGCTTGAAGGAATCTGATAGAGACCCTATGAACTGTTTCAACATTTCTACAAAATTATTTGAAAATCGTCCTGAGACTTTCGGAGGAGAAGATTTTTTAAGTTTTCACTATAGCCATATAAGGCAGAATAGCCCAGCCCTCTTGCTGCCTTGTTTTACAACCAATTAACATGGCTTGAAGGAATCTAAAAGAGGGTCACCCAAGGAACATTTCTACAAAATTAATTGAAATTTGATCCGACACTTTTGAAGGAGAAGATTTGTTTAAATTTTCACTCTAGCCATATAGGGCAAAATAGCCAAGCCCTCTTTAAAAAAAATTGGTTTGCCCTTTGCCAATTCATATGGGTTAAAGGGTAAAACGTGTACCTGTACAACGGGGCCTGTGATTGGCTGGACGCTAAATCTGGTCAACTCTTCTTTCACCATAGATTTATGCGTGAAGGTCAACTTGGCCAGTAAAGCGAATTGAAATTCGGCCAATCAGGGGTGCCATTGTAGAGGACAGTTAGGCAGTGCTTTTTTTGCACTCATTTTATTTTACTTGCGTCTTAACGATTGTCTTTTCTTAATAATAATAAACAAGATGTGTTATGGTTCAAAAGTAGTGGTCAAGGTTAAGTTTTTTTCGAGAATGGCAACATCTAGGTCAAAGGTCAAGGTCGCAAGGTCAACAATTTTGGTACTGACAGAAAGGTCATGTCACAAGGAATACACATGTGAAATATGGTAGCCGTACCTGTTATGGTTCAAAAGTAGTGGTCAAGGTTAAAAAAATTTCCGACAGACAGACAGACAGGCCAAAAACTAGATGCCCACCGAATCGGTGATTCCGGAGGCATAAAAATGTTTTACTCACACACACTTATATACCTACACAGTACACACAGCAATATATATATAAACAGAAAGCGGGATATGTAACACAATCAACATTGCTTTAAGGAATCTGATAGTGGGTCACCAAATTATCTGTAAATTAGCCTGACACTTTCAGAGAAGAAGATTTTTGAAGTTTTCACTATAGCCATATAATGCAAAATAGGATATGTAACACAATATAATAAACAAGAGGACCATGATGGCCCTGGATCGCTCCCCTGTTTTTTTTTTTCACTTTAGCCATATAAGCCTCGCCCCCTGGCGACCATAGTTTTCGACCAATCAACATGGCTTGAAGAAATCTGATAGAGGGTCACCCTAGGAACATTTTTACAAAATTATTTGAAAATCAGCCTTACACTTTCAGAGAAGAAGATTTTTTATGTTTTCACTATAGCCATATACGGCAAAACAGTCTGCCCCCTGGCTGCCATGTTTTTCGACCAATCAACATGGCTTGAAGGAATCTGATAGAGGGTCATCTAAGGAACATTTCTACAAAATTATTTGAAAATCAGCATTACAACTTTCAGGAGAAGATTTTTAAGTTTTCGAGCGTGGTTAGTTATCGAACCTGACCAAGATATTCTGCCCATCAACATATGATATTGTCTAAATTGGTGATGATCAAATATTGACACTTTCAGAAGAAGATTTTTTAAGTTTCACTATAGCCATATATAAAGCAAAATAGCACCACCTGGCGGCCATGTTTTTTTTACCAATCAACATGGCTTGAAGAAATCTGATAGAGGGTCATCCAAGGAACATTTCTACAAAATTATTTGAAAATCAGCATGACAACTTTCAGGAGAAGATTTTTAAGTTTTCGAGCGTGGTTAGTTATCGAACCTGACCAAGATATTCTGCCCATCAACATATGATATTGTCTAAATTGGTGATGATCAAATACAATGACTCAAGCGATATGGCTAACTATAGCACTTGTCCGAGATATTATGCCCATACACATTCTGACTAAATTTGGTGATGATTGGATAAAAGCTTCAAAGGTTATTGATGGGACAAGACCAACTAGAGGTAATTTCTATAATTAAAGGGCAATAACTCTCCAGTGAATGAAGCGATATGGCTGGTAATCGAACTTGTCCGACATATTTTGCCAATACACATTCTGATCAAATTTGTTGGTGACAGGACAAAGGCTTTTAAAGTAATTGATCAGACAATACCTATTTCAGGTAATTTCTATAATTAAAGGGCAACTGTCAATTCACCACAGCGATATGGCTGGTTATAACATTGTCCGAGATATTATGCCGATACACATTTTAACTAAATTTAGTGGTGATTGGACAAAGGCTTCTAAAGTTATTGAGCAAACAAGATCAATTTTGGGCAATTTCTATAATTAAAGGGCAATAACTATAGCGATATGTCTATTATTAAAATTGTCCGAGACATTATGCCAATTCACATTATGACAAAATTTGATGATGATTGGACAAAGTTATTGGGCTGTTGGATATTATAATTAAATGGCGATAACTCTTGATTTACTTAAGCGATATAGCTAGTTATCTAACCTGACCAAGATGTTATGTCAATACACATTCTGTCCAATTTTGGTGATGATGGGATAAAGGCTTCTAAAGTTATTTAGCTGACAAGACCAATTTTAGGTAATTTCTATAATTAAAGAGCGATAACTCTCAATAGACTTAAGCGATATGGCTAGTTATCAAACTTGTCCAAGATATTATGCCAATACACATTCTGACCAAATTTGGTGATGATTGGACAAAGGCTTCTAAAGTTATTGAGCTGGCAAGACTAATTTTAGGTAGCTTCTATAATTAAAGGGCAATTACTCTTGATTGACTACAGCGATATGGCTAGTTATCGAACTTATCCGAGATATTATGCCAATATACATTCTGACCAAATTTGGTGATGATTGGACAAAAGCTTCTTAAGTTATTGAGCTGACAAGACCAATTTTAGGTAATTTCTAGAGTTAAAGGGCGATAACTCTTGATTGACTAAAGCGTTATGGCTAGTTATCGAACTTGTCCAAGATATTATTCCAATACACATTCTGACCAAATTTGATGATGATGAGACAAAGGCTTCTCAAGTTATTTAGCTGACAACATACTGGACACAGTCCGCCCGCCCCCGCCCGTACGCTGCAGGTAAAACTATAATATGATCCATTTTTTCAAAACGGGCGTATAAAAATTGAGGGCCATGATGGTCCAGGATCGCTCACCTTAATTATACAATGTACTGCAATGCAAAACACATCAAGACAATTATTCTGAATGCAACATTTTCCTTCATTTGGCCTAGTGATCTATATTTTTTTTACCTGATATGACCCATATTCCAACATGGACTAGATAACATCAAGACAACATTCTGACAAAGTTTCAACTTGCTCGAAGTAAAAATGCGGCCTCCGGAGTTTGAACAATATTTTCCTTTATTGACCTTGTTTCTGACCAAATGTGACCCATAATTGAACTTGACCTAGATATAATTCAGACAAACATTCTGACAAAAGTTCAAGCTGCTGAAGCAAAAAATGCGGCATCCAAAGTGTTAACAAGATTTTCCTTCAATTTGGCCTAGTTTCTGACCAAATATGACCCATATTTGAACTTGACCTAGATATCTTTAAGACAAACATTCTGAACAAATTTCAAGCTGCTGAAGCAAAAAATGCGTCCAAAGTGTTAACAAGATTTTTCTTCAATTTGGCCTAGTGACCTAGTTTTTCACCCGGGGCATGACCCATATTCGAACTTGGCCTAGATATCATTCAGCTCAACATTCTAACCAAATTTCAAGCTGTTGAAGCAAAAAATGCGGCTTCTACAGTGTTAACAAGATTTCACTTCAATTTGGCCTATTGACCTAGTTTCTGACCCAATATGACTCATATTCGAACTTGACTTAGATATTTTTAAGACAAACATTCTGACAAAATTTCAAACTGCTGAAGCAAAAATTGCGGCCTCTGGTGTGTTAACAAGATTTTCCTTCAATTTGACCTAGTGACCTACTTTTTGACCCGACATGACCCATGTTCGAACTTGACCTACATATGATCAAAACAAACATTCTGATAAGTTTCAATATGCTCATGTTGAAAATGTGGCCTCCAGAGTGTTAACAAGATTTCCCTTCAATTCGACCTAGTGACCTAGTTTTTGACCTCATATGGCCCAATTTCGAACTTACCAAGATTTTATGGAGATGAATGTTCTGATAAACTTTCATGAAGATTGGATGCAAAATGTAGCCCGTAGAGTGTTAACAAGCTCAAATGTTGAAGACGCACGACGGAAGGACGTCGGACAAAATGTGATCACAATAGCTCCTCTTTCGTGCATAGGTGAGCTAAAAAAAACACAACAAAATATGGTCTAAACAAGAGGCCCATTTGGGCCTATGCTCTACTGGTATGGTTCTTTGGTCATTTTCAATCCAGAGCATGTATGTATGGTGAAGATCGGATAGTAAATGGAGGCTCTTTTGTGTCTTTATAGCAATTTTTACAATTTCATGGACCATAATCCAATCTTGCATGGGCGGATCTGGCTGATTTTCAAAAGGAACCAAGCTCTCATCAATATTTAACTACTATCTAAGTTTGGTGAAGATCAGATAGTAAATGGAGCCTCTACTGTGTTCACATGCTCAATTATAGCAATTTGGACAATTTCAAGGGCCATAATCCAGTCTTGCATGGGCGGATCTGGCTGGTTTACGAAAGGAACTGAGCTCTCATGGATATCTAACTACTGTATAAGTTTGGTTGAGATACAATCAAAAGTGAAGACTGTATCATGTTAACAAGCTCTTTTATAGCAATTTTGACCATTTCAAGGGCCATAATCCAGTCATGCTGCATGGGCGGATCTGGCTGGTTTTCGAAAGGAACCGAGCTCACATGGATATCTAACTACTGTATAAGTTTGGTTGAGATACAATCAAAAGTGAAGACTGTATCGTGTTAACAAGCTCTTTTATAGCAATTTTGACCATTTCAAGGGCAATAATCCAGTCATGCATGGGCGGATTTGGCTGGTTTTCGAAAGGAACCGGGCTCACATAGATATCTAACTACTGTATAAGTTTGGTTGAGATACAATCAAAAGTGAAGACTGTATCGTGTTAACAAGCTCTTTTATAGCAATTTTGACCATTTCAAGGGCCATAATCCAGTCATGCATGGGCGGATCTGGCTGGTTTTCGAAAGGGACCGAGCTCTTATGGATATCTAACTACTGTATAAGTTTGGTTGAGATACAATCAAAAAAGAGGACTGTATCGTGTTAACAAGCTCTTTTATAGCAATTTTGACCATTTCAAGGGCCATAATCCAGTCATGCATGGGCGGATCTGGCTGGTTTTCGAAAGGAACCAAGCTCTTATGGATATCTAACTACTGTATCAGTTCGGTTGAGATACAATCAAAAAAGAAGACTGTATCGTGTTAACAAGCTCTTTTATAGCAATTTTGATCATTTCAAGGGCAATAATCCAGTCATGCATGGCGGATTTGGCTGGTTTTCGAAAGGAACCGAGCTCACATAGATATCTAACTACTGTATAAGTTTGGTTGAGATACAATCAAAAGTGAAGACTATCGTGTTAACAAGCTCTTTTATAGCAATTTTGACCATTTCAAGGGCCTTAATCCAGTCATGCATGGGCGGATCTGGCTGGTTTTCGAAAGGAACCGAGCTCTCATGGATATCTAACTACTGTATAAGTTTAGTTGAGATACAATCAAAAGACTGTATCGTGTTAACAAGAAATTGTTTACGGACGGACGCACGGACGACGGACAAATCGCTACGACATAAGCCCTTCTGGCCTTTGGCCAGTAGAGCTAAAAAATAAAAATAATTGGAGAGAGAAAACAATGGCTGCTCGCCAAATGGCTCTATGCCGAAAGGCGAGGGTTAACAACCCCAAACCATCATCTCTTGGGCCATGTTTTTCGACCGATCAACAGGAGGAATCTGATAGAGGGTCACCCTAAGAACATTTCTACAGAATTAGATGCTTCTTATGAAGTTTCCTCCCAATTGGCCAAGTGGTTTGATGCAGAAACAAGAGCGTCAAATGTCACAAAATACGCCTGTCCTGTTTTTTTGAGACCAAGTAGTGATAATTGGTTGTACACATCCAAACAGTTTTGGCCATTTCGAGGGACATAATTTTGTAGTGACTAAGATAACGTTGTAAGTTTTCAAACCTGACCAAGATATTCTGCCCTTCACAAGTTATTTAGCTGACAAGACCAATTTTAGGTAATTTCTATAATTAAAGGGCAATAACTCTCTATCGACCAGAGCAATATGGCTGGTTATTGAACTTGTCCAAAATATTACGCCAATACACAATCTGAACAAATTTGGTGATGATTGGACAAAGGCTCGCAAAGTTATTGAGCTGACAAGACCAATTTTACGTAATTTCTATAATTAAAGAGCGATAACTCTCGATTGACTAAAGCGATATGGCTAGTTATTGAACATGTCCGAGATATTATGCCAGTACACACTCTGACTAAATGTGGTGATGATTGGACAAAGGCTTCTAAAGTTATTGAGCTGACAAAGACTAATTTTAGGCAATTTCTATAATTAAAGGGCAATAACTCTTGATTGACTAAAGTGATATGCCTAGGTATCGAACTTGTCCGAGATTTTATGCCAGTTCACATTCTGACTAAATTTGGTGATGATTGGACAAAGGCTTCTAAAGTTATTGAGCTGACAAGACTAATTTTAGGCAATTTCTATAATTAAAGGGCAATAACTCTTGATTGACTAAAGTGATATGCCAAGTTATTGAACTTGTCCGAGATATTATGCCAGTTCACATTCTGACTAAATTTGGTGATGATTGGACAAAGCCTTGTAAAGTTATTGAGCTGACAACATACTGGACGCCACCCGCCCGCCAGCCTGTACAACGCAGGTAAAACTATAATACGATCTGTTTTTTCAAAACGGGCTTAAGAAGTGGAAGCACAGATGCAAGCATAAAGGACGTTTCGACCAAAATACATTTAAATTTATGTTTTCTACCCCAAACAAGAAACCACTGAAGACAGTAAGGTCGGATTTTCGGCAATTTGAAATTAAAAATCGACAAACTAAGGTCAAAGTAACCATAGAAATCAATAGAACTTGTTACCTTCAGGCAAAGTTCCAAGTTTGTAACCCTTTCCAGTGCTGAGATTTTGCCTCAACCTGAAACTTTAACCAAAATGTTGACGGACAGACGGACATCGCCAATCTATAGACAGGAATTGCTAGAGCAATCCGGCCAAAAACAGGCCTGTTCAGCATCTTTATCATACTATGAACAAGTTTTCCAAGTTTCAAAGTAATTAATAGGCTTGATAGTTTTCATGAAACTGACATAAGCGCAAAACTTTAACAAATACAGCCAATTCACAAAATCAACCAAAATTCATGTTTTTTACCCCTAAAAACAGGCCTCACTCAGCATACAATGTGAAGAAGGGTATTAGATGAGCAAGTTTTCTAAGTTATAGGTTTGATACTTTCCATGTAAGAAACCTAAACACAAAACTTAACCAACATTGCCAATTCTCAAAATCCACCAAAATACATCAAAATTTATGTTTTTTACCAAAAAAACCAGGCCAAACTCACGATCTTTAGCATACAATGTGAAGAAGGGTATTAGATGAACAAGTTTCAATGTTTTAGGTTTGCTGTGACCTTAATGCAAAACTTAACCAACAGCTGACGATGACGATCAAGTGACGGCAATAGCTTGTCTTTATTAACGTTTTTTTCCCGAAAAATCAGACAAGCTAAAAAGGAAGAAAAATGAATTCATTGAAAAACAAATATGAGTTGATATACAAGAAGAAAAACAAAATGATAATAAAAGTGAAAAAAGAAATGAACCCATTGCAGACGACATTTGACTCCTGCTGTTGACCCAACTTTTGAAAACATTACAAGAAGCGGTTTCTGATGCTGCAGCAACCAATCAAATTAAACAATTTTGAAAGTGGACCACCATAGAAAAACATTCCTGTGAAGTTTGGTTGAAATGGTCAAGTGGTTTAAGAGGGATGGTTTAAAGGTTACTAAAAGTTAACAATGCTGGACAGAGAGTGATCAGAACAGACCACCTTGAGCCTTGTCTCATGTGATCTAAATACACCAGTTATGTACTGTTGAACATTTGTATATGTACTCTATATCATGGTTTATTTGACAGTTTCCTTGCCACAGTGACCCGTTTTTGGAACATTATATTACATACAAGAGGGCCATGATGGCCCTGGAATCGCTCACCTGATTTTTTTTTTTTCACTTTACCTATATAAGCCCTGCCCCATGGCAGCCATAGTTTCCGACCAATCAACTTAGCTTGAAGGAATCTGATAGAGGGTCACCCTAGGAACATTTCTACAAAATTATTTGAAAATCGGCCAGACACTTTTGGAGGAGAAGATTTTTTAAGTTTTCACTATAGCCATATAGTGCAAAATAGCCCTGCCCACTGGCGGCCATGTTTTTTGACCAATCAACATGGCTTGAAGGAATCTGAAAGTGGGTCATTCAAGGAACATTTCTACTAAATTATTTGAAAATCGGCCTGACACTTTCGGAGAAGAAGATTTTTTTAAGTTTTCACTATAGCCATATAAGGCAAAATAGCCCCGCCCCCCTGGCGGCCATGTTTTTCGACCAATCAACTTGGCTTGAAGGAATCTGATAGAGGGTCATCCAAGGAACATTTCTACAAAATTATTTGAAAATCTGCCAACCAGTTTGGGAGAAGAAGATTTTTTAAGTTTTCACTTTGGCCATGTAATGCAAAATAGCCCCGCCCCCTGGCGGCCATGTTTTTTGACCAATCAACATGGCTTGAAGGAATCTGGTAGGGGGTCATCCAAGGAACATTTTTACAAAATTATTTGAAAATCTGCCAACCAGTTTGGGAGAAGAAGAATTTTGAAGTTTTTTTCGTTTCGTTGCCATGTGAAGTTTCATCCCAATTGACCCACTGGTTACTGAGGAGAAGATGTTGAAGATTTTTTAAGTTTATACTTTGGCCATATAAGGCAAAATAGCCCCCGCCCCCTGGCGGCCATGTTTTTCGACCAATCAACATTGCTTGAAGGAATCTGATAGAGGGTCACCCAAGGAACATTTCTACAAAATTATTTGAAAATCGGCCTGACACTTATGGAGGAGAAGATTTTTTAAGTTTTCATTATAGCCATAAAAGGCAAAATAGCCCCGCCCCCTGGCGGCCATGTTTTTTGACCAATCAACATGGCTTGAAGGAATCTGATAGAGGATCACCCAAGGAACATTTCTACAAAATTATTTGAAAATCGGCCTGACACTTTTGGAGGAGAAGATTTTTTAAGTTTGCACTATAGCCATATAAGGCAAAATAGCCCCTCCCCCCCTGGCGGCCATGTTTTTCGACCAATCAACATGGCTTGAAGGAATCTGATAGAGGGTCACCCAAGGAACATTTCTACAAAATTATTTGAAAATCAGCCTGACACTTTCGGAGGAGAAGATTTTTTAAGTTTTCACTATAGCCATATAAGGCAAAATAGCCCCGCCCCCCCCCCTGACGGCCATGTTTTTCGACCAATCAACACGGCTTGAAGGAATCTGATAGAGGGTCATCCAAGGAACATTTCTACAAAATTATTTGAAAATCTGCCAACCAATTCGGGAGAAAAAGAATTTTGAAGTTTTTTAGGTTTCGTTGCCATGGAAACCAGAATTTTGCATGGATCCCAAAAATTTGAAGGAATTCTGGTGAGGTCATTGAGAGGATGCTTTCTGTGAAGTTTCATCCAAATTGACCCACTGGTTACTGAGGAGAAGAAGTTGACGCACGACGCACGACGGACAAAAGGCGATCATAATAACTCACCTTGAGCAAAGCTCAGATGAGCTAAAAATGATTGATAAATTTTGAAATCACAATGGGTTGAAGTCAAATTTTGCCCTGGTCAAAGATATGGCCCGGACTGATCAATAAGGTGTCGATAGATCTAGATCAGACTATGACATATTGTACTATTTTACAGGGACACTCTTATCCCTTGCTTTCTGATGTACATGTAGCTAACACAGTGTGTGAAAGAAAAATAATAACTGATGAATTTTATCTTTATTTCGTTGCATATTATAAAACAAATCATTGTTAAAAATACATACATACATGTTTAAAACATTTTGATAAAATACATAGTTCTTGGGTTTTTAAACTTTTCCCAAGATAGAATCAACTGATGATGCATTTGAGGAAAAGGTTTGTTTAAACTTAGTCAGCAAAAGAAAATTTGCGCTTGACAATTTCTGCTTCACCAACAATGTTTTTTATTTAACTTGAACACAATAAAGGTTATTTCTGATCCTGGTGTAAAATTGCTCAATTTTGCATGGAAATAAACATTTTTTGCAATTCCCATTTGTTCATTTACTACTCATGTTAAGTCCTTCGTTAACAAGTTGTTTTTCTTTTATAAAACAATCACATCTGAATATCATAATGGCAATGTCTCAGACAGATAAACCAATTGACAGTCATATTGTACAATGTGTATAAATATAGTGTGAAATGCAAAGTTGGACGACTTTTTCTGAAAGGTATAGTGTGTAAAAAATATTTGACATTAAGCATGATATGCAAGATGTTTCAAAGTTGTCTGCCACTGATTTGTTGTACATGGAAAGGGATTTAAAATAACAATTCAACCCAGCACCATTTTTGTTTTTCATTTGGAAGAAACAAAGAATATCACAGGTTAATTACCCTTTACATTCTTTGACAGTGGACATTAATAATTATTTTGCTCATTTTCCTCCATTTGACTATTATATTTGTACTTGCTGGAAATTTTCCTTTTAATTTAAAGACATAATGGTGTTTTATGAATAATGAATGAATTAAATTCCATTAGTGATGAAGAACGACCATTGATGTTTAGGGTACCACATATTTTTTGACAAATTATGTCTTTTAAACCCTAGCCCACCTGCAGCATCGCCTGCCCGCCCGATTATTTAAATCATAAAGTCGGTCACAATAGCAGCCGACGACTTTTGAAAATATTGTAGCAGGGTGAAATTGCTCATGATATTTAATGGAGATTTTTCAGGTTTTTGTCACTATGTTTTCAAAAAACACTGGCCAGATTTGTTGTATGTGGGAGGTTAATGAACATATAAACAAATTGAAATGGCTTGTTGTTCCTGCATCTTAACTGGTCCAAAGTCCCATTTTTCTTTGTCGATGCCCATATGGTCGTCCTGCGGGTCTTCGGCATTTACATTTGGAAACCACCTTATTATTAATGTACAGCTTGTCATAAATAAAGCTTATTCATTGAGCATAAAATCCTAGTCCTAGTTCCCCTTATCATTTATCGACTGCCAGCAGTACTGTGTGTTGTCCACCCGATGAAACCTGGATTACTTTCCTGAAACAGACAAGGGACAATAGCTTTTAAAATACTGATAAAGAAGTGTTTGAACATACAACTTCGAGCATATTTTGTCAAAAACTGGATAATCTCTATAATTGAATTGATAACCTATGACTGAAAGTGGAAAACATTGTGGCAAAAGGAGAAATTGCTTGTTTTGAGCAATTTCTCCTTTTGTCGCTATGTTTTCAAAAAGCTGTCTGCTGCAGAGGCGTCAGAAAGCGTCTATATGAGGGAAAGGGTTAAGATCAATTTAAAATAAGAGCACCACGTACAGCACAGACGCTCGACTGATAGAAAAAAGCTGAGCTGAACAACCTTAACCGGACGACCACACCGCCGCCAGGGTCATGACAATAGCTCTCGTTTTTTCAAAAGTCGAGCTAAAAATGGATTGAATTGTCTCTGCAATGTAGACTAAAATCAGTCTTTGCTTTGTTTGATATCCCCTCAATTGAACATAATTAAATTAATGTTATATGGGGACATCAAAACTGATCAGCTGTAGGAATATGTCAACAGATTTTCTACTTTACAGTCATATAATTTTATCAAAGGAACCATTAACCTTTGGTGAAACTCAAATGTAATTGTACACTGTTATTACACCATGTATTTTTTAACAACCTACAAGACTTGTATTAGAATTGCCCTTTGTAAGATGTCTTTGGTCTTGTTCAGGAAAAAAATGTCTTAGGCAGGATTGGTCAGATCTTTTAAGTATTTAGGGGAATTAATTAATATTATTGATTTAAATAAAACAGACAAAATAAATATAGTTGTGTCACTTTAAAATATCATACCTTTCTGTTAACTGTTTACCAGCCATTTTTGTTGGTACCCAAGAGTCGTCTTCAGAACCATTTCCTAACTGTTTACTGGTTCCCATTCCCCAACAGGATACAGTGCCTGAAAATTATAAGATATATTCATTTTGTATTATCGTTATGAATATGAAATATCTAAAAACAGAAGTGTTGAAAATATTGAGACAAAACAGACAATTGCTTAGTTTCATAAGATCTGTTGTGGGGAAAAGGTTGAAAGCGTCATTTCGAATTCAACACCCAGCAAAAATAATTCTGACAGTCTCAAGGGACAGAAGCATTGTATTGTTTTCTAGTGATTTTTTCTAAATTGATTAATTTTAGAATACTTTTCAGTTAAAACACAGCATTTTTTTGTTTTACATAAATAGAAAGCTTTTTGAAAGTACTGAGACAGAAGACAAATGATGCTAGTCACGATGACTAAAGAATGGTCAAAAAGGAATTCTAATTTGGGACCCTTTGATTGATAGCCCTTGACGTAGATATAGTGCCATATCTGTAAATTACATTGTTAAGCAACAGTACTTACCATCTTCCAAAAGTGAGAATGAGACCGACTGTCCTGCAGAAATATTGGTACATTTCCCCTCAAGTTTGACCAGAGTGGGCTCTTTTCTCTCCTCGCTACTTTCACCAAGACCCAATCTGCCATATTCTCCCCGTCCAAGAGAGTATGTGTTTCCTGAAAGTCATATATGAAGCATTATTACAAATTGAACCCGTATTTTTTCTAGAGATTGTTCAGCTTTAGAGTATTAAAGTAATTGTATGTAATCCTGGTCATTAGTATGACGTAGTAAGACCGCTTTGTAGCATTCAATTTTTCAGATGTTAATTTCGAAGATTTTTTTCAAAACAAATTGTTTCAATGTGTATTTTTATCCAAGAGGTTTTTGATGCGAGAGGACTTAAAACTGGAAAGTAATAACTTGCATGGCTACTTTTTCAACATTTCATAGAGATAAATGACCAGAATATGAAGCCAAATATTTAAGAGAACGATTAAATAACCTTTTGTTATGTAATTCTTTATCTTAACCCTTTCCCACTTGCAGAGGCATTTTAACGCAATAGCAGCTAACGACTTTTGAAAACATTGTGGTCAAAGGTGAAACTGCTCATGATGAGCAACTTCTCATTTGGCCACAATGATTTCAACTTAACATTACAATTGAGCTATCTTTTATAGAGATTTTTCAGGTTTTTTGTCACTATGTTTTCGAAGTCGTCTGCTGCTGACTAGTTATATGTGGGAAAGGGTTAAACAAGTATGTCATTCTTTATGTTGTGGGTACAATCAATGAGACCATTCATTTGAGGACCCACAAAATAGGGTTTGACTTATAACAGAATAAAGACCTTTTAAGCTCCTCTACTTACCTTCACTATCCATGGCGACAGTATGATGCTGTCCTCCCTGCATACACACCCAGTCTTTATTAGCAAAGGATTTCACCTTCTCTGGAACAAATCTGTTCCTCATATCACTGAAACCTGAAATATCACAAGTAATCAGAATAAAATATCATGTAGGTAAATGTGTGGGGTTTTAAGCCACTGTTTCAATGACCTTTCCTGGGTAAGTTAGAAATACTACTAATTTATCGTGACACCAGCAAGTCAGTTGTAGTGCTTATCCCATAAGCAAGGTATATGTTACCAGTTTGTAAAATAAACCTTATATATAGATCACTTTTGATTAAGTAAATACCTTCCTGTAAAAGACTCGCTTTAAATCTTTTTGTCATATGTCTACATCAGACGATTTTTAAAAACACAGACAGTATATACTGATAGAACAATAAAAGAGATATTATTGAATAATGTTGCACAAAGAATTTTCTCCTTTTGCAGCAATCCTTTCATCTGCTCAAAAATTGAATGTGTCTGTATATAAGAATTAGTCATGATGTGGATGTATTCAGACAGAAAATAAAATAGAACATACCCAATTGGAAATAGTTGTTAAGGCCCCATGCATAAATATCTCCTGTGTTTGATTCCTTGGCAAATGTAATGTACTGCCCGGCCCATATATCTGAAAAAGCTGATTTCTTCTTTCTAAATCTCACTTTCTCTGGCTTCAGAATATAATCTGTAATAATAACAACATATATAATGGAATAATCTTTGACACTTATCTCTTATACGGTAACCTTTCATCGATTATTAACAGCTATATACTGGTCTTTGTAAGAAAAGATTCTCGGTTAAAAGATGATAAATATGATTGTTTTTGTATTTGTTAAACATTTGATTAATTCTATAGATTTTTTTTTTACTGAATTGGTATTTTAATATGCATTTTTTTTGCATCTTTATTTCATATTTTTTGTCAATCTAAAATTTATTTACAAGAAGAAGGCATCTAAACAGGTATCTCAGTATAAATTCTGGTAACATATTTACCTAAACCTTTTCTCCCTCCCCTCATTGTGAAACATTCTGCAACACGACCAAGTTGTCCTTGCTCTGCGCAACCTACAATAGAAAATATGTTCATTGATTAAAACCAGTTATTTTATGATGATTTTTTTTATCAAAACTGATATGTGATATACTTCTTCAATAGTCATCTAAACATTCCTATTTAATGTAACATAATCTTTCAATTTATGAAATGACTGAATGGTGCCAGAAAACGTTAATCCTATCAAGCTTGCAAATGCTTTTTGATGTATCTGCAGCAGGTCTTGTTTGAGAACATCGAGGCAAAAAGGGAAATTGCTTGTAATGCACAGATTTTTCAAATATTTTTAAAAACTAATAGTCACTTTCTAGAGCAAATACGAAATATTCACAATATCTTACCACATGTGTATATTTCTCCATCATTTGTCAATAAAACAAGGTGATCTCCACCTGACACAATTTTAACAATAACTTCCTCTTCAAGCATCTGCATAGGTTTTTCTATCCAGCCATCCTTAGTGAGACCCATAGAACCATTGGCATCCTGTTAATACAAAAATATGAAATAGTCTTACAACTTTTAACAAATTTAATTTAAACATCAGTTTGTTAAACAATTTGATCATTCCAGTCTATGCAAGGTGTACATTGCTTTAATCAGTGTTTAAAGAAAGCATTGTTGCAAAAGCTTTGGGAAATTTACATCACTCTCCTTTTTACCCCTCCCAATTCCAATGTTTAAACTCAGTTTCTAAAATAAACTTCCATTTTCTGCATTAGTATATATATTACAAGTCTTTACATTTTATGCAAAGGACTATACTTCTAGACAACCGGTAAATAAATAAGTTGTTTTTAAACTACTTACCCTAAAGTTTCCCCATATAAACACCCTGCCATCCTCTGCTAAAGCTGCTGTATGACTGTCGCCAGCACAGACTTGTACAATTTTAGGCAGACCATCTACCTTCCCAGGTGACATCTCACTACCCTCCTCAGATGTGTCTCTCCCAAGGGTTCCTTCATCATTACATCCAAATGTGAACACCTGCAAGATGAATACAAGTTCTTTTAGTGAATCGATTTTTAGTAACCTTTTTACCTGATAAAGACAGCTTTAAATACCTTTTGAAATTAGATTAGTTTTGAAAAGGTGGTTGATGTCAGAAATTGAAATATCAAGATGTTATATTTTCTTCTGCAGAAATTCCACATTTCACATGTATTCATTTTTATAAACAAAATGAATACTTGTTTAGTAGCCTTTACTTTTCCTTCAAGATTAACCCATTCCCACATTCAGACGTTGATTGAACAAATTGTGATAATAGAATTTTCTAGTTAATGATGTACAATTTCTCCTTTCAATACAATACATTCAGTAGTTTCTTTTAATACTCTGCAACCCTCATTTAATATACAAACCATGTGTTGTTGGTTCTCAATTTCAATGAAAACTGTGGCATAGGATAAACCCTTTCCCACAAAACAACAATCAAGTCATATTTTTTAAATTTAAGTATAATTTGTTAAAAGAGTCTGAATCTTGTTGCAAAGTAAGAATATTTCCTTTTGTCGCAACATTTTTGCCGAAGGTGGGGAATGTAACAATATTTAACCCTTTCCAACATGTAGACGATATCTGACATCCCTGCAACTTTTGGAAATATGGCGGCTAACATGAAATTTTTCATTATGAGCACTTTCACCATTTGCAGCAATGTTGTCCGTTCTATTTAATTTAAGTCTCCATGAATAGTTAAACCATGGCATAGGATTTACCCCTGCCCACAAGACGATGATCAAGTCAAAATTTGAACTCTTTTTAAATGTAAATAATTTTAGTGAAGAGCAGGAAATGTTGTTGCAAATTAAGAATATTTCCTTTTTATATAATACCAATGTTTTTTGCTGTATGTAACAATATTTAACCCTTTCCCACATGTAGACGATATCTGACATCCCTGCAACTTTTGGAAATATTGCGGCTAGTTAACATGAAATTTTTCATTATGAGCAATTCCACCATTTGCCACAATACTGTCTTGTTCTATTTAATAAATTATGTCATAAATTGAGATTGTTCATATTTTTGCAAAGATGTTTTTGGAGAAGTCTGTTGCATGTGGGAAAGGGTTAAGGGGGAGAGTTTGATGCACTCCGTGTCTTGTGCCCCTGATCAGACCGTTCAATTACCTCTCCGTTTTCCGAAAGACACACTGTGTGCATGCCTCCCCCACACACTTGAACAATGGCATCTGGTAGTGTCACAAGGGCTGGACGCCCCTTCTCCATCACATCTTCTCCCAGTCCCAGCTGACCAACATCCCCTTCTCCACAGGTCAACACTTTACCTGGAACTGTCAGGTGGCTGCTGTGGTGAACTGAAAGTATAACATTAAGATGATCTGATTTATCCTTTCTCACATGGAAATCATTAATGATTTCTGACGCCCTCTGCAGCAGATGGCTTTTGAAAACACTGACAACAATGTTTTCAACTTCTTGCATCAATTATATTTTCATTTACAGAGCTATTTCAATGTTTAGTCTAAATAGTTTCAAAGTCGTCTGCTGCAGAGTTATTCTTTGAGATAAGTTTTGTGATGATGCTTACAATGTCAAGGATATCATAATAACTGGCGCTATTTGTTCAAAAACAGAACCTAAAAATAAGTATAGGTTCTGTATGAATATTCTCAGTGTCCTGTTTTTAAATATTTTTCAATTTACATGCTGGTTTGATGTACAATTTATGAGCACACTTATTTTGTTGGGATATCATTTTTCAAGTCCGAAATCTGGAGAAAATTTAATACAGTGTACAAAAAAGTTGCTTTGTTACCTTTTTGACGTTTTCCTTTCTGTTCAGTCTCTGTCTCTTCCCTATTTCTTTTTTTTCCTCTTCCGACCATCTTAAATGTAAAATTTATGTTATTCATTGGCCATTAAATAGTAAACTTTCAATAATTACCAATATAAAGTTAAATAAATCCCAAGAAATCAAAGCGTTCCTATGATTTAGCTGATTTCTGGAACTCAAATGAATAATTCCACAAAATTTATTATCAATTGATTATTCTAAATAGTACATAGTGCTGCAGAATATCTGTAAACAAATTAATTAATAAAACAGCACTCTAAGATCATAAAGCAACAAGGTACAATAAATTCAAAAGAATTGTCACCTTAGTTTCAGTATTTTGGAAAATATCCCCAACTTTCAACTCATCCCTAGCCACACCATTAATCTCAAGAGGAGGCATCTTCCACAGTATATAATGCCAGTTTAAAATCCACAAATAAAATATTGCACACTGATTTTCCCTCCAAAATGTAATCCTTTTTATACTGGCTGTGTCTGGATGCTTACACAACAGTGTTATAAAGTTAATGCACATAACCCATGGGTTTACCAACCCCTTTTATCTGATAAATTTAACAACTACACAGATGCCACATTGAGCAATTATCTTGATTTTCTCATGGCTGATTAATTGGTTGATTAGTTGAGCTGACAATTTACAAGTGTTGATCTGTCAAATTTAATTATGGGGCAAGTGTTAATAACAGGAAATAGTAATTAAATTTGCATTATCATTTCAAAGAAACTTTTGATTTACCTATAATGGAAGCATAAGAATAAAGAATTTTATGTGTTATATGTCCGAGAAATACAATACTTTTAACAAGTTTACAAGTAAATAAAAGGCATCATTGAATTTGTGATAAAAAGAAAATTAAGGTAAATAATAGAGACTTGAGAAATTTATTGTTAATGTGTAAGTTGTTTTTAATAAAAAATGACATTGTTTCAACAAGATTTTCATTCTATATTTTATTAATAATTGAAATCAATTTCATTTCCATACTAAGTAATATAAGAAAAAGGAATGCAGATTAAATATTAATTTTAATAAAACAATTTAACTATCATTGAGTTTTGACTACTATGTCATCCAGGTTTTGTATATATATGGATGAAAGAAGTAAAATGCTCAAAAATTCATTTCTATATTATATCTTGATAATCTTTTAAGAAAAACAAAGCAATTAAATTTAAATAAGCAATTTGACTACCCTGATTCAATTTGACTCATATTACAGTATGTGTACTATGTGATTCGTTTTTTGACATGCAAACACTTCACATTACTACCGGAAAACGTATGAAAGGGTCAAACATTCTTAAATAGATTTTAAAAAAGGCAGAATTCATTGAAAAACCAAATAAATTGACTGAAAGTTGGCTATAGAAATCACAGAGGAACAAGGAAAGCAACTTTTCTCACAATGGATCAGTAAGTCTAATTCAATGATTTTGACAGATTTAAAATAAAATACTTTTGAAAAAAAAATATGACAAAAGAAGAAATTTCGCAAAACAAGCACTTTCTCCTTTTACGGCATACCACAAAGTTTTGATTTTTTTTTCAGTAATTAGTCCTACAATTATAGAGATTTTCTATATTTTTAAAGTTATATGCTGCAGATTGAAAGTGTCTATGTTAGGAAAAGGGTTGATAATAATAATAGGATCAAGGCTCAAAGCTCAAGAAATGTTTGCATAAAGAGTAAGTTTTTGAAGTAAGAATTACATATACATAAACATATTGTATATAGGTGTCTTTAACTATTATCAATAGGTCATGTTTAATTAACACAATTATTAATTTATTAATTATCACTACTAATATGAGTTGATATAGAAGAAAACAAAATGATAATAAAAGTGGAAAAAGAAAATAACCCATTACTTAACACAGGCGACATTTGATGCCTGCTGTTGCAGATCTATGACTTTTGAAAACATTGAAATAAAAGGTGAACCTTTTATTGCAATATTATCAACTCTTTTATCAATATATATACATGCTTAATACCAACATTTTTTCTCATTCTCAAGGGGGAGTTTCATGATCTCAAAGTGGGAGATTGGGGTTTGAAGGGGGAGATTTTCAGTGCAATGAATTGTCATGATAGAAAGGAATTTAGATAACTATGCAGGAGACAATACTTTCAATATCTATAGGAAATGAATAAAATAGACTCATTTTGAGAATGTTTTTTATTTAACAGATTATTTCAACTGTATGTTAGCATTTAACTATTATTTTTGCATGTTTTCAAATTCATGTATTGATATTAAAAAAACCTTTTAATTGTGGTTATCTAGAAAATCAAACAAGTTGTCTGTTGTGTCAATGACTTTTTATATTGCATCCAAGAAAGAAAAATCTTAACCACATTTAAATTAGATCTATTTTTGAATGAAATACTGTGTACCTATGGAATCTTTGTTGATCTAATGACACAGGGAGAAATTATTTAGTTGACAGACACACATTGATTTGAACTTGTTGAAAGAAAGGGCCTTTAATCAGTGACAATTTGTTTAGAAGTGGATGTTACAAAATGGTTGTAGTAATTTTCAGTTTATTCATATCTTCAGGATTTAATTTTTTTTTTTTAAATTTCGAAAATCGTGAGTTTTTACCTCACGATCGTAGGGGTGGGCTTACCCTATTCAAATCGTGAGACTCACAATTGAATCTAGAGGGTTGGTAAGCATGAATATATCTGTAGTTTTCTAGATTGGTGAAATTTTTCTTCAGATCATGATTGTAAAGCAGACGACCTAGGAAAAGCCATGTGAAATAATGGTTAATTGAAATGTAAACTGTAGATAATTTGTCAGCATTCATTTCAAAGAACAAGATGGCAGTACATTGATCAATTGAGTGATGTGTAATAATTGATAATAATATTAAGGATTTTTTTTTTTATCAAAGAGTTGGAATGAAGCTGCAAGGAGAAGAAACTGTAAATGAAACAGCTTGTTAGTTAAGGCAATACCATCAAAGGATCCGTCGATCATTCCTTTGAAGTTTGTTTGATACCAGTAAAAACAGTTTGGATGAGATGTCTTTTGAAGCAAAAGGTACATTTTACACATTTCCTCATGCCACCTGTAGGCTACCTTTTTTAACTCATCAATTAAACTTGAAGAAAGTATGAAGATGGGCACTGAATGAACGTTTCTGCTTGATTATTTTTAAATCAGTCAAGCACTTTCATAACCAGACAGAGCTGTCTCATGACAGCACAATTGACTTTTTAAAAACTTGTTAGTAAAATGTTTTGTTTGTCTAAGAACAGGTATATATTGTGTTATTGTGTAAGAATTAATGTCAAAGATATATAAGTGTTTAAGCTATATCTCCAATTGTTTTGAAAAAAAATTCATTTGGTACGAATAACTTAACCAAAATTCTAAATAAAAAAAAGGGCCATAATTCTTTTTAAAAATCCTTGACAGAGTTATGTACTCTTGTCTGTTGATTGAGTTAATGACAGTAAATAAATATTGTGAGTGTATAAGCTATATCTGTAATGTTTATAAAAACCTTGACAGAGTTATGTACTTGTGTCTGTTGATGGAGGTAATGATGGCGAACAAGTGTTGTAAGTTTCAAAGCAATATCTCTAAAGGTTTTTAAAAAAAGTGGGGTGGTACGAAAAACTTAAAAAGAATTCTATGTTGAAAACGGGCCATAATTCTTACAAAAACCTTGACAGAGTTATGTACTATTGTCTGTTGATGAAGGTAATGATGGTGCATAAGTGTTGTAAGTTTCAAAGGAATATCTGCAATGGTTTTGAAAAAAATTGAACTGGTACAAAAAACTTAACCAAGGTGTGACACCAACGCCGAGGAGTATAGCAAGCTTTTTCTTCGAAAATTCGAGCTAAAAAATCAATACTCGTCTGCATCGGACTTGTTCACGGATGTAACACTATATTGTGTATCGCTATTGGGTAAAATATCTAGTAAAATAACTGAAACCAGTCTTCATGTATATTATGTTTGGGTATTATGTCAAACTGTAGAAATAGATTGACACTAACCGGAGTCCGGTGGCTGGAGACTCCTTAAATTCAGTCTGGACTCTCAGCTTTTGCATTGATCAATGCAGTCAGCAAGACTCCTTATTTTCAAAAATCAGATCGTATCCAAAGCATCAATAACCGAGACATTTTATGGAAAAGTATATACGTTGTATATTAAAATTAGAAATATCGACAGATAAAAATAGGGCAAAAAGTAGACGTATATATATTCAGACACAATTTTTTCCTGATGCTTTGTATGTAGTGAATTTCTCTTGCAGAATGGGCAAGCCAGACTGCAGTGAGATATATTTCAAAAATTGTGAAAACAGATGGAAAGGGAGAATTTTCATACTTTTGTCTACTCTGATCATTTTAATTTGCACATTCATTGTCTGCTTTTCCATAAATGTTTTTTCAAAAGTCTTTCGAAGCAGGCTGCTGCAGGTTCCTTCAATGTGACGAAGGTAATATTAAATTAAAAAGACAATAAAAAACATGGTCCAGATGTCTTAAATTTTTGTAAATTGGCTAAATAAATGGCTCAAAGATTTTTCTTGCCAGGACCGGCATATCGCATCTTGCCATATGATACATGCAAGATTTTTCTGAGATTCGTTCTATGAGAAGCCAGAGTGTCCCATCTCTGTCTTTGTTTGAAACAAGATTCAATATGTATGTATAAACTGTGTTACATCACATGAGCATAAAATTACAATACATTTTTTTACACTTTAATATAATCCAACATATTTGTTATTAAAAAGTAAAAACAATACTTGAATATATATGAAATTTAATAAGGTTTTACATTTTTAGTTTTGGTCCCTTCTGACCCCATTTCATTTATTGTTATGTCTCAAAATCCTACCACTCATAAAGAATTCCCTTACTTCGTTTAGACTACAGTAAAATTTAACGATTGAATATGAATCATTATGATAACTTGCAGTCGAGTATCAATTTGTTCCCCTTTTAAGAGACCAAAATTAGGGAAGGGAAGGACTGTTAAATCAAATGATTGTCGCCAAAAATCAAGATCGAAAGAAGCCGATCGGCTACCCAGATTAAATAATGTTGTAGGTGTAATTACCTTGTTCAATAATTGTTGTTATATGCTATTTTCTTACTAAAACTTTGATTTAAAGATCAAATAGCAAGCTGGCGCGAAGCACGTTTGAATATACTAGGTACGCTTGTTTGTAAAAGTTAGATGTTACAGAATACTATTCATTTCATTACAAATATTTGGCTACAAAAAACGCAGTTGTCACTCATTCCATTTTTCAAAGAATTATTTAAAGTAATTAACACCGAATAGGAATATTCAATTTAATATATTGGGGACAAATAAAGATAATGCACGATTTTAATCGATTAAGTATAACATAATTTATTATTGAATCAAGTTCTTATTAAAAATACACTGGATCCCCTCTTTCCAATGAGGATTCAATATTCAGCCGAAAGCCTGTGAAGTGGTCGGAGGGAACCATCTACGAGGACACAACAAGACAACCAGCTTAATTTGCTTAATTTCACCACAGCAGAGAATTGTCGTTTGACAGCTCTGAGATTTTATCACGAAAATGGGCGTTATTCGAGGGAAAAATGCGTGGATTGAGTACGGTGTCGCTCCAAACGATATCGAGTTAGTAATATGTTTTCGTTAAAATACATCGTAATTTCGAAATACATTGTTTAAATTGGCGGAAAACTCACGACCTGACACTGACCCCAATCATCAGTGTTTACAATTTGTGGGTCAATGATATATCTGTCACTGCTGCTGAAATATTGCATAACTAGATTAAAGTGAATGTCTTGCTTATGATGTTAAAGTTAAACTTAACCATGAACTTCCTTTAACGGACAACTCATTATGATTAAGAATATGTTAAATCTTAAGTTGAAACATATTGAATGTTTTGGCGGTCATCGGTGATTTTCCCACATACAATAAATCTTTTACAGAATTAGAACAGATCTAGACCAAAATATTAAGAAATTTTTCAGAATAATTATAATCATTAATAAATTTGAAAATATTTTGGCAAAAGGAGAAAAAATGTCTGCTGCAGAAGCTCAACATGCAGCTGCATGTTATAAACAGGTTAACCCTTTCCCTCTTACAACAAATCTTCAGCAGACTACTTTGAACATATTTTGTCAACAAATAGAAAATCTCTATAATTGAATGGATAACCTATGAATAAAGGTGGGAAACATTGTGGCAAAAGGATAAATTGCTTGTTTTGAGTAATTTCTTTTTTTGTCACTATGTTTTCAAAAAGCTGTGCTGTAGAGGCATCAGAATGCGTCTATTTTAGGGAATGGGTTACAGGTGTTTCCGTTTGTGGTCATGATTAAGCTTGATCTCTCTCGGTCTGTCTCATCGGTGAGTGCATTTCCATTCTATTCTTGCATGTTTTTAGCATTCTAAATAAGCTAGAGCATTGCTAATAGCTAGGACCTTTCAATTAAGCATCCTGCTGGTCCAATATTCTGACCCATTCCCAATGGTTAATGTCTTTGAAATCATGCAGAAATCCCAATTTTGTCATGTTAACCCTGTGTTAAATAAAAATTATAGGTATAGCTACAAAATGTTTAGTAAATATTTCTTTTTCCATGCCACTGTCACCCTCTTGAAAAGTTGCAAAGGTCACATGACCTATTCAAATTGAATCAATTTTACTAAATATACCCCAAAACCCCAGCACCCAATCAGATGCATCAAACCATTTGGACAGGTTCTACTTAATTCAAATATACATATTTTCAAGTTAAATTTACCAATAATTCATGATTGTTTATGTTTTACTTCTTAATATTCAATTTTCTGATTGATCAGTATACATATTTATATAAATAGAAATTGAACCTCTTATATCAACAACATGATGTGCAGAATATTTGGTAAGCGTACACAAAACAACGAGAATAGAGGATATGTCCTGAAATTCTTATAAAATGTATTTCATTTTTTTTTTCATATGTTTTTGATCAGCACTATATATCCTACATAAAAGTTATAACAAATCAACAATAGATGAATTTTAAAACATAAAATAACAAAATTGAATTTATAGCAATTATCAAATAAAGCTCAATCCATATGAGCAATTTCTTCTTTTATCACAATGTTTCAGAAGTCATCTGCAGCAGATGCATGGACAGACATTACTGTTGGTAATAGTTAACACGGTCAAACAAAGACATTTGTAACTTTGAATACATATTTTTTCAGGGACATTGTTGGTCAAGGTATATCTTCTGATGATGAACCAATAGTGTCTTCACCTAGGAGAAAACTCACTCGCTCAAGAAATAAGAAAGTCTTGCCAAGAGACTCAAGTATAACTGAGAGTGCTGCTAAAAGAAGAAAGGGTTGGAAACAAGCCAGAAGATGCAACAATTGTTAGTTTCTTAAGTGTTTTTGCAAGGGCAGCTGTTAATGTGACTTAACCCTTTCCCTCATACAACAATTCTGCAGCAGACAACTTTGAACATATTTTGTCAAAACTTATCAATAAATGTAGTGCAAAACCTAAATGTCCGCAGACACTTGAATGTATCATTCAGACCACTGCAGTAGTAAATTGAAAAAATAACCTTCTTGAATGTTTGTATATATATTATAATCCAGTCTCCCTATGTACAGGTAAGGGAATTCAGCCTTTCCCACTTACAGACAGCTTATGAAAACATCCTGGCCAAATGAGCAATTTCTCCTTTTGTCATGATGTTTTCATCCTTTTCCAGTAATTATACCATCCTTTAAAGAGATTTTCAGTGTTTTAGGGTGGATATTTTCAATGTCTTCTGCTGCAGATTTGTTGTATTTGGGAAAGGGTTAAAGAACTAAATAGACATTCTACCTTGAATTTCCTACCTTTGCCCGAGTACAGCCATCCCAATGATAAATTCATGTGTATGTGTTCAATTAACTTTCACAATTGTATATTAAAATGTAAAGGAAGAACTTGTCTGTCTAAATATAATTGTTGCTCAGGTAATCTCAACCCTTTCCCATCTGCAGACGCATTTTGACGCAATAGCAGCAGACGACTTTTTAAAACAGTGTGGCCAAAGGTGAAATTGCTCATGATGAGCAATTTCTCCTTTGACCACAATGTTTTCATCTTTATTTAACATTTAAGCTAACTTTAATGGGGATTTTAGGTTACTGTCACTTTGTTTTCAAAGTCGTCTGCTGCAGATTTGTTGTATGTGGGAAAGGGGGGTTAAAAACTTGACTAAAAGAGGTAAAGATATGAATCATTGCATATATGTTATTTAACATAGTAGTTTCTTAAAAATGACTTTTCACAACTATTTTGTTGAAATATTTAATTGATGTTCGAAGATCATTTTGCAATTAAACCCTTTCCCCTTTTCATTTTGATAGGAAATTGCTTTATTTGGAAATACTATTATATTAAACAAAAATATGTAACTATTGGTCCCTCCATGAAGTTTCATTAACCCTTTATACAACAAATGTGCAGCAGACGACTTTGAAAACATGTAAACTAGTAAACAATACTGACCATTTCTATACACAAGGACAGTTGTTGAATGAAATTGAAGGCATTGTGGCAAAAGATGAAATTGCTCATAACCCTTTCCCTCATACGACAATTCTGCAGCAGACGATTTTGAACATATTTTGTCAAAAAATAGAAAATCTCTATAATTGAATGGATAACCTATGACTAAAAGTGGAAAACATTGTGGCAAAAGAAGAAATTGCACGTTTTGTGCAATTTCTTCTTTTGTCACTATGTTTTCATAAAGCCGTCTGCTGCAGAGGCGTCAGAAAGCGTCTATATGAGGTAAAGGGATAATATAAATGACCAATTTCTTCTATTTCAACAATGTTATCAAAAGGCGTCTGCTGAAGAGGAGATGGAAACCAGTTCTTTATGTGGTAAAGGGTGTAGTGAATAAATTAAACAGAAAAACAACTCTAAACCTGCCATCAAATTTGATTTAACCCTTTCCCTCATATAGACGCTCTCTGAAGCCTCTGCAGCAGACATCTTTTTGAAAACGAGCAATTTCTCCTTTTGCCACAATGTTTTCTACTTTTTGTCATAGGTTATCCATTCAATTAAAGAGATTTTCTATTTTTTGTCAAAATATGCTCAAAGTCGTCTGCTGCAGAATTGTCGTAATACTCGTATCAGGGAAAGGGTTAATTTTAAAGAAAATCCAATGTGACCCACCTGAACTTTGGTGTCCTCAGGACAGCAGGTTACTGCTAGTATTGAAATCTGGGTTAATCTTTTCAACATACAAATTATCTGCAGCTTAATATTTAGAAAATCACTTAAAATAAAAGAAAGTATAAAACATTGTAGCCAAAGAAGAAAAAAGCTCATTGCGAGCAATTCACCACTTGCCACAGTTGAAAAAATGTGTGCTGCATATGCATCAAATTGTGTCTGCAGTGCATGTGGAAAATGGTGGTTTTAATATTTTAATTTCAGTGAGGGAACTTGCTAATCTTGTTGAGAGTGAAGACCTTGAAATTGAGTTCACTGGATTTGAGCCATCCATGTCAGCCTTTGCCGACCTGTTTCTTGAAAAAGAGAAAATGGAGGTTAGTTGTTGTTTTATTTAGTATGCCTGGCAAAGTGACATATAGGGATCACATCTCGTGTCTGTCTGTATGTATTACTGTGTCTTATTTGAAAGCGACACATGTGTTCTTTTGAATTACTTTATGGTATTTAATATTTATGCGCCTTCAGACAAATCTTCAGCAGACTACTTGGAAAAATTGTTGCCAATGGTGAAATTGTGCATAAAAAATATTTTTTTCTTTAATTAATTGTCTGTTTTGATTGATTTTAGTGAAATATTTTTTTCAAAATAAAGGTTAATGTTTTTTTGTATCAATCCATTAAAGATTGTGTAGAGGTGTCAGAAAGCTTTTATATCTGGTAAAGGGTTAACCTATTTATGTTAACCCTTTCCATCATACAACAATTCTGCGGCAGACGACATCATACATATTTTGTCAAAAAATAGAAAATCTCTATAATTGAAAGGATAACCTATGACTAAAAGTGGAAAACAGTGTGGCAAAAGAAGAAATTGCTCAATTTCTTTTGTCACTATGTTTTCAAAAAGCTGTCTGCTGCAGAAGTGTCAGAAAGCGTCTATATGAGGGAAAGGATTATGGTAATATATGATAATTCAAGAGTTGTTTTGGGCTATGTTCAAATGGTGGTCATTCAAGACTTATCTCCTTCTTCTATAACAAATAATGTATGTGAGGGATAAGCACACTAGTTTGATAATCTTCATAGCAGTCACGGTGGAGTTTGCACTTTGAATATTCACAGTTCCTAGCCTAATCAAGGGATCATGGATAAGGGGCCTATTACTGTTATCTAATCGAAATATTTTTGAAAACAGTGTTAAACACACTAGATAAATAAAACAAAAAATCTGTATATAGGGACATTTTGTTATTATTGTATAACGGAAAGTTTGATCTTGCATATTATATTCTCTGTGTTAATTTAACTTGGTAATCTGATCATGTTATAGAAATCATTAATCTATACCTCCATCCCGCTGAGTCGGAGTGTGTTTGCCCTGATAAGCCTGATCTGAGTCGATACATTACGCATAGTCCATTATGTTGAATTTCTCATCGAACGGCAACTATATATTCTTACAGTCCAATTTACACAGTCTGATAGACTATACAATGTCTGAGCATACAATAATTGAAAACTATGTTTTTATGCTTCAGATGCATTTTAAGGCATGATCGTGAATGTGAACAAAATTTGGCTTACTGGGTATGTTTACCCAGTAAAAATGAAGCATAAACGAGCAATGTTTAGATATTTGTAGTATTGAAAGTGAAATGATTACTCTAATTTTATCCCAGTATTATTATTTTAATATTTCAAGACAACTTTTGAACAGTTTTAAAACATAAACTATACTATCTATAATTTTAACCCTTTCCCTCATATAGACGCTTTCTGACGACTGCAGCAGACAGCTTTTTGAAAACATAGTGACAAAAGGAGAAATTGCTCAAAACAAGCAATTTCTCCTTTTGCTACAATGTTTTTCACTTTTAGTCATAGGTTATCCATTCAATTATAGAGATTTTCTATTTGTTGACAAAATATGTTCAACATCGTCTGCTGCAGAATTGTTGTATGAGGGAAGAAAGGGTTAAATCTTATATGATTGTTGAAAATATTGCCTTTACTTTAAACAGGTATGGAATAATTTTATCAATGCTTCTGAAGAAGAGCAAAGGGAGATTCTTGAAGAAGGATATTTGGAACATGAAGATGACACTGCCAAGAACAGTGACTCTGAACTAGATGATACTTGGGAAGAAGTTCCACTGCAATCTCATGACAATAGATCAAGTATGTTCATGATAACCCCTTTCCTTAATGTTGACATCTTTTGATTTTTAGCTCACCTGAGCTTTGCTCAAGGTGAGTTATTGTGATCGCCTTTTGTCCGGCGTGTGTCGTCTGTCGGGTGTCGTGCATCAACTTCTTCTTCTCAGTAACCAGTGGGTCAATTGGAATGAAACTTTACAGAAAGCATCCTCTCAATGACCAGATTTCCTTCAAATTTTTGGGATCCATGCAGAATTCTGGTTTCCATGGCAATGAAATGAAAAAAACTTCAAAATTCTTCTTCTCCCAAACTAGTTGGCAGATTTTCAAATTATTTTGTAGAAATGTTCCTTGGATGACCCTCTATCAGATTCCTTCAAGCCATGTTGATTGGTCTAAAAACATGGCCGTCAGGGGGGCGGGGCTATTTTGCCTAATATGGCTGAAGTGAAAACTTAAAAAATCTTCTCCTCCGAAAGTGTCAGGCCGATTTTCAAATAATTTTGTAGAAATGTTCCTTGGATAACCCTCTATCAGATTCCTTCAAGCCATGTTGATTGGTCAAAAAACATGGCCACCAGGGGGGCGGGGCTATTTTGCCGTATATGGCTATAGTGAAAACTTAAAAAATCTTCTCCTCCGAAAGTGTCAGGCCGATTTTCAAATAATTTTGTAGAAATGATCCTTGGATGACCCACTATCAGATTCCTTCAAGCCATGTTGATTCGTCGAAAAACATGGCCGCCAGTGGGCAGGGCTATTTTGCATTATATGGCTGAAGTGAAAACTTAAAAAAAATTCTCCTCCGAAAGTGTCAGGCCGATTTTCAAATAATTTTGTAGAAATATTCCTTGGATAACCCTCTATCAGATTCCTTCAAGCCATGTTGATTGGTCAAAAAACATGGCCACCAGGGGGGCGGGGCTATTTTGCCGTATATGGCTATAGTGAAAACTTAAAAAATCTTCTCCTCCGAAAGTGTCAGGCCGATTTTCAAATAATTTTGTAGAAATGATCCTTGGATGACCCACTATCAGATTCCTGAAAAACGTGGCCGCCAGTGGGCAGGGCTATTTTGCATTATATGGCTATAGTGAAAACATAAAAAATCTTCTCCTCTTAAAGTGTCAGGCCGATTTTCAAATAATTTTGTAGAAATGTTCAGATTCCTTCAAGCCAAGTTGATTGGTCGGAGACTGGCCACCAGGGGCCATATATAGCTAAAGTGGGGGGAAAAAAATCAGGTGAGCGATCCAGGGCCATGACAGACATGGCCCTCTTGTTATGGTCATGACTTCTATTCCTGTTGGTTTTATGTGCCAAACTAATTATACTTTATGTGACAAATAGGCAATTAGTGAGAGAATGTCTTTAATATTTGTATTCCAGCATCCTAAATTTAGAGACATTTTCCTGATTACTACTACATGTATATCAATTTGGTCTTAATTTGTTTAATAACGCATGTTTCAGTGATATCATTGGCTATGAATACAATTGTACATACAATACCTGACTTGTAAAGTAACCAATTTGGTGTACTTTCAATTTTAGCTCATCCATCATTTAGTGCTGAAAAATGCTTCCAGGGAATTGACAAGAACATCAAAACCATGCTGAAGAGAAGACACAGGCCAATGGTAAATTCAGTTATAAATATTACACACAAAAAAATACCTTCATAGGTTTTTGAAACCAAACATGATTAAAATCACATTGCACACATATGCAAATCAATTTGTGGTCATAACCATTCTCCAGGTACTTTCAAGATGCTTGTTTAAACCGTTCCCACATTCTCAAAACGAGCAATTTCTCCTTTTTTCACCATTTTTTCCACTTTCAGTCATAGGTTATTCATTCAATTGTAGAGATATTCAATTTTTTGACAAAATATGTTCAAAGTCGTCTGCTGCAGAATTGTCGTATGAGGGAAAGGGTTTAATCACAAATAAATTGCACCATGATCAGGATCAGGTTAACTCGGTCAAGTATCCTGAGTATCCTGAACTTGCTGTAATATATTACAAGCTCTGATAGACTTTTAATATGTAACTGCATAACTACAGTAAAAAGCTGAGGAGTCACCTTATTGTTATTTCTTATTTGCTGCCTTGATTATATTGCTTAAAATACATCATCTGAATATAATAAATGCATGTTTCCCATTAATCTTTACTTTTCAATCCTTTTTGCACATCAACAGCAGACAAAGCTTTCTAAATGTATATACTATGGAAAAGGGAGACAGTTTGAAAAAGCATTATCAAGATAAATCTAGACAAATGAAAGCAAGGTTTTATCCAATACAGAAAGTTTATATGTGTAATAAAATAGACTGTAATGTGGAAAAGTTCAAGTCAGACGGAAGCATTTTCTCCTTTTCCCACAATATTTTTGACAAATCTGACCTGCCGCGCTAACTAACAAAACACCTAGACAGTCCAGACGTTTCTTGAACCCTCTTTTGACTGATTAGATTAACTTGACTTATTTATTTTACATCGATTGCAAAAAAAGCTTTCAGCTTATATCAATAAATCACGCAGTCAGCTTCCTGGAGAATAAAGCAGTACTCACGCCTTTTGCGTGGAAATATCCCAAATGCAGAACCTGCTCATCACGGGATTCGAATCCGGGACCTTTGGTACAAAAGGCCTTTCCCTCATACGACAATTCTGCAGCAGACGAATTTGAATGTATTTTGTCAAAAATTAGAAAATCTCTAATTGAATGGATAACCTATGACTTAAAATGGAAAACATTGTGGCAAAAGGAGAAATTGCACGTTTTGTCCAATTTCTTCTTTTGTCACTGTGTTTTCAAAAAAGCCGTCTGCTGCAGAGGCGTCAGAAAGCGTCTATATGAGGGAAAGGGTTAACTAAGAATGAGCAAATTCTCCTTTTCCAAAAATACCTTTGAAATGTTGTCTGTTGTAGATTTGACAAAGATTTACTGCATTAAGTCTTTCACACATGCAACAAATCTGCAGCAGACAACATAAAACATAAAGGCAAAAAAATGAAAGTTCTCACATACTGGGTGAGCAATTTCTCCTTTGGTCATAATGTTTTCTTAAGTTGTCTGCTGTAGAGATGTCAGAAAGGGTCTGTATGTAGGAAAGGGTTAAATCTTGTATCTATATTTTGTAGGGCATGTTGTTTAACCTGGAGGACACCATTATAGACTTCTTCAAAGAATGGCCAACATCGGTATATGTATCGAAAATATCCAACAGCTATGAGAGGATGATGGTTCATGCACTCTGTCAATATCTACATCTCATCTCTAAAAGTAAGTCTTGTGTTATAAGTAAACAATTTGAAGTGCTTGCTTTGGGTTTGCATGAGGCGTCAAAATGTTCCCACGAAAGCCAATACAAACTTTTTTTTCATAAGTTAGATTGCTTGGATAGAAAGGACGCCTGGGTCTTCATTTTGGGTCAGTGTCACTGTTACATGTATGTTAAAAAAGATGAGCTGCGACATGCTCACTGTTGAAATCCTTGTTTTGTGGCAATGTTGCGTCTCATGTTCCTCTATTAAGCTGGATGTTTTTTGGCATTTTTGGTCTGTTTGTAGCATTCTCCGCATCCAATGAATTTCCTTTTTGTTTTTAGCTGGCAAGGTATGTGTTCAAAAAGAGGTAATGTTGTCACCCAGTATTTGTTAAATGTTTTGTGGTTTGCATTTGAGTTTAAAATCAAGCCCAACAGAGCAAGCTATCAAGTTGTCATGCGACAGCTCTTGTTGTTGTATAGACAATACAGTGGACTATTATAGAGATGTCAGTGACAGAAACCATCTGTATTACATATTGTGCCTTTTGACACGGTCATTAGGATAGAAATTCAGTATTAAAAGTAGAATACATTTTTAAAACACGGTATATATCACCTAACTAGCTCTTTTATTGAGAATAATAAAATACAACATCATGGATTGGAGGTTTGATTGATAGAAGTTTAATGCTATTTTGAACAGATTTTAAGTTATTTCACAGCAGCCAGTTCACCTAAACATGTGTACCCTGTTTTTCTCTCACCAATGCTGACTGACTACCTTGTCACATATATTTTGCGCTTTGGTGGAAGACAAATGCTGCTAGTCACAACACTATTTGGAAAGTATAAATGACTGAGCTAAGAAGTCCCATAATTCTGGAATGGATTTTGACTGAATTGTGCCTCTTTTTGGACTTAGAATTTTGGTCAAACCTTTGCGTGCAAGGCCTTTTCTCAGACACTGTGTAATCTGTTGCTTTGAAACTTCACACACTTATTCAGGGTCATTAGATGACCTTGTAAGTCAAGTCCCATAACTCTGGAATGGATTTGACTGAATTGTGCCCCTTTTTGGTCAAACTTTTGTGTGCAAGACTGGGAATGATGGGTTATAGTTATAGACTTTTACCAATGCTATAACTGTTCTGAAGTAGGCCCTGATAGACGATGGCCCTGATAGGCGAGCTATATTGTCCTCCGACAACTCTTGTTAAATAAAGTTCAACATGCAGAGCTTTAAATAAGGGCTGTTTTCCATGTTCTTAATTTGGTATTTAACTCTTTAACTCTATGTTGTGGGTACTCAAAAGAATTGTTTCAAAAGAATTGTTTCAGTGAGACAAGTCTTTTAAGCACCAACATCAGTGGGTTCTGATGGATAATAAGAGATGCTGTGGAAGTGATACAAGTCTTTTGAGTACCAACATCATATTGTAGGGGGAAAACGCTGTAAAACCCTCCTTATCTGTACATTGGAATAATTTTTAATATAAATCTTGTCATTGCAGGCTATGACTCTGAAGGAGAACGCCAAACTCAGGTTGAGAACCCTCAGAATTCATTCATCCCGCCCCCTGTGCGTCTCACCAAGTATTTGGAAGCTGCAGCCCACTCATGACATAAACAAATCCAGACTTTTACTTGATTTGTATTGTTTTAAACTTCTGTAGAAATGCATTGGGTCACACATATAGGTTTTAGGATGTTTGCAAACAGTGAAGACTGGTATGGCTGTGCATTTGCTTCTGCTCATCAAGGCCTTTACTGTTTGCAAATATTTTATCTTTGATCTGATACAACTAAAGAATTATATAAAACCTTCCAACTGAACCAAATTGCTGACCATGCATAAACATTTGTTGTTGTTGAATCTAGTGTTATTTAATGTATTTTGTTAAGCATTTGTTTTGGACTTGGGTGTTGTTGCGTGATAATTAATAATGTTAATTTCCATAAATATCCAAAATGTTTTAACTTCTTTTCCACATCAATGTATTTTAATGATGTGTTGTTGGGTGATAATTAATGTTGTTAATTTCAATAACTATCTAAAATGTTTTAACTTCCTTTCCCCATCGATGTATTTTCATGATTCAAGCATTAGCAATGTAGCCAGTGTTTAGCTTACGACAGCAGAGTGCCATGGAAACAACGTGGCACTATTATGTTATATGGGGAAAAAACCCATTCCAAATTATAAACAGTTTTTTTCAACTGTTTTAAAATACAAAGATAATATGCAATTGTTTCTTTTCTTACGGAAAAACATTATACATTTAAGTTAATGCAATCCTTAATATACAGAAGCTTTTTGACACCTCTGCAGAAGACAACTTTTGAGAACATTTGAAAAAATTGCTTATACTAAACAATTTCCCTTTTTAGCTCGACTATTCAAAGAATATGAGAGCTATACTACTCACCCTGGCGTCGGCGTCCACGTCACACTTTGGTTAAGGTTTTGCATGCAAGTACTTAAATACTACATGTATTGCATTGAAACTTTCTACAACCCTACTAAACTATCACACCTATATAGATTATCAAGTTAGATAACTCCATCCAGCATTTTATGCAAGTTATGGCCCTTTTTGTGTCACCTGCGTAGCAAGGTAGGCACTTAGGGATTACTTTTTTTTCTGTCTGGCGCCTGTCTGTCTGTCCGTCCGTCCGTCCGTCTGTCGTCACGTTTTCAAATAACGTTTTTTCTACTCAAAGGATTGGATTGAAACTTCTGACAAATGTTTATATCAATCTTTGTGATGGGTTTACAAAAAGGGGATAATCCAAATATTTTTTATATCAGAGTTATTGCCCCTTTTCTGTCAAAAATTAAAATTTTCTGACAAGTCCCCGGCAGGTGACACACGTGCTCCGGGCAGCACTCCATTCTAGTTTTACTTAGAAATTCTGGTTAAAGTTAAATTAAAGAGTCCATATCTCTGTATTTACCTGATGCATTGCATTGAAACTTTCTACAACCCTACTAAACTATCATACCTATGTAGATTATCAAGTTAGATAACTTTATCCTGCAAGTTATGGCCCTTTTTTACTTAGAAATTCTGGTTAAAGTTTTGCGTGCAACTAAATTAAGAGTCCATATCTCGGTATTTACTTAATGCATTGCATTGAAACTTTAAACAACCCTACCCAAGCATCACACCTATGTAGATTATCAGGTTAGATAACTCTATCGCATTTTATGCACGTTATGGCCCTTTTTTTACTTAGAAATTCTGGTTAAAGTTTTGCGTGTAACTAAATTAAGAGTCCATATCTCAGTATTTATTATATGCATTGCATTGAAACTTTATACAACCCTACCCAACTATCACACTTATGTAGATTAACAAGTTAGATAACTCTATCCTGCTTTTTATGCAAGTAATGGTCCTTTTTTTACATAGAAATTCTGGTTAAAGTTTTGCATACAACTATATTAAGAGACCATCTCTTAGTAACTACTTGATGCATTGCATTAAAACTTTATACAACCCTTCCCAACCATCACACCTATGTAAACAATCAAGTATGATAACTCTATCCAGTATATTTTGCAATTTATGGCTCTTTTTTTAACTAGAAATTTGGTTAAAGTTTTGCATGCAACTACATTAAGAGGCGATATCCTAGTATTTACTAAATGCATTGCTTTGAAACTTTATACAACCCTATCCAACTATCACACCTATGTTGATTTTTAAGTTAAATAACTCAAGTTATGGCTCTTTTTGGACTTAAAGATTCTGGTTAAAGTTTTGCATGCAACTACAATAAGAGACCATATCTTAGTAACTACTTGATGCATTGCATTGGAACTTTATACAGCCCTTCCCAATCATCACACCTATGTAAACAATCAAGTACGATAACTCTATCCAGCATTTTATGCAAGTTATGGCCCTTTTTGGACTCGAAAATTCTGGATTAAATTTGTGCAACTACATTTAGAGTGTAATCTCATTAACAACTTGAAGCATTGTATTGAAACTTTATACAACCTTTCCCAATTTCACAACTATAAACACAACCAATTAACTCTATCCTGCATATTGTGCAAATTGTTGCCGTTTTTTACTTAGAAATTATGGTTAAAGGTTTGCGTGCAACTACATATCTTATTAACTACTTGATGCATTCCATTGCCTTCCTAACCATCACACCTATTAAAATAATCAAGTTAAGTAACTCTATCCTGCATATAATGCAAATTATCACCCTTTAAGAAATTGTGGTTAATGTTTTGCATGCAACTACATTAGAGTCCATTATCTCAGTAACTTAAATAAGCGGTGGAATAGTCGAGCGCGCTGTCCTCCAATAGCTCTTGTTGCAATAACGTTTTCAACGCTGCAGATGTGGCAAAGGGTTCCTTCCTTTAGTCCAAATGATGTGCAACACATGCTAACTTTACATGATGATAATGAATTTGTTGTTTCAATTTTATTTCTCAACAACTTCATATTTATTTCCATCTATTATATATATTTTATTTCTGTACAAGTGCTATACTCATTTACACCCTCTCAACAGAAAATGGATTTGGTTTCTTAACCCTTTCCCACCTGCAGACGCATTTTGACGTAATAGGAGCATACTACTTTTTTAATAAAAAATTTGTCCAAAGGTGTATAATGAGCAATTTCTCCTTTGGCCACAATCTTTTCAACTTTATTTGAAAATTAAGCTGTCTTTTATGAAAATGTTTCGGGTTTTTATCGCTATGTTTTCAAAGTTGTCTGCTGCAGAATTGTTGTACGTGGGAAAGGGTTAAAAGAAACTTCTTGAATAGACTGTAACACATTTCATTTGAATTGCAGCAATGTAGTTTAGGAGGAGTATATGTGATAATAACTCATTTTGGCCCAGATGTTTAACCCTTTCCCACAAACAGGGGCTTTGTAATGCCTCTACTGCAAATGCCATTTGAAAACATTGTGGTAAAAGGAGAAATTGCTCAGAATTAGCAATTTCTCCTTTTACCACAATGTTTTCAACCCTTATCTAATCATTAAACTGTTATTATACCCCGATACATAGTATATGGGGGCTATATAGGAGTCACGCTTGTCGGTTTGTCGGTCCGTTGGGCTGTGGACATTTCTTGTGAACACTATTTCACAGCAACCCTTGGTCAGAATTCAATATAACTTCACAAGAATGATTGATACCAAGCCTAGTGTTGCACTGGAATTATTTTTAAATGAGTTATGGCCCCTTGAATTTCTCATACATATGTATATTGTCAGGCACCAGCTGGGGGTATTCATCACCTTCAGTGATATTTCTAGTTTATACAGATTTTCCACTTATTTGCCAAAGTCGTCTGCTGCAGATTTGTTGTATGTTGGAAAGGGTTAAATAATAAATCTATGCGGTTGATACTCATCTTAATTGTCTCAAGCAAATGTTAAGGAGTAGCCACTGTGTAGGGTAAAAAGTTAAAATAACAATTTTAGAGCTTCAAACTTGCATCATTTGACTGTCGAGTTCTGTGGTGATTGCATTTTGTAGCTAAAAAATTGCAAAGTTTATTATAAACCCTTTAAGCATGTTAAGTGTTAGTTGTATTACCCTTATGGATTTTTGTTAAGACATTTACAACTTTTAAACACATTGGTGTCAATAAATTATAAGTATGTTATAAGTACTGTCTTCTTTAGCTGACTAAGCTCACATTAACTTGTAGTGCTCAGACAGTGTGAGCTTTTCTGATCACTCTATTCAAACTTAACCCTTTCCCACATACAAAAAATCTGCAGCAGACGTCTTTGACATTTGTTGCGATGTTTTCAAAATGCCATCTGCTGCAGAGGCGTCAGAAAGTGTCTAAATGAGGGAAGGGTAAAGCAGAAAGGGGCATACTTTCATTTACAAAGCTTGAAAAAAATTGTTGTTTCATCATTAAACGATGTTACTGTATTAATTTATTTTGTTTGTTCTTATGGCCCACAGCGGATGTTGTTGATTTCCCACAGCTTTGAGTAATAAACCCTTTTCATGAGACCTTCAAAGCAGAAACTAATAACATTGTAGGTAAAACTGCAGTTTCTTGTTTTGCCACAATGTTTTCAATAAGAGAATCACAGGCAGATACAACCACTGATCTGATTTTATTAGCTTTATGAATAGCAACAACTTGTAATCAAAGCACTGGACGTGCTGACAGCCTTGATGCTGCAGAAAGGTTGGTGAAGTAGGGAAAATGTGAAAGGCAATAACAATTGCAGATTACGTTTATGTATGTATTGTTGAGAAGTTGAAAGATCTCAACAAAAATAGTAAATATTTTGAAACTTGCAATTGGAAAACAAGAGAACCTTGTTGGCCCTATATCGCTCACAAGTATACAAATTTAAGCATGAAAAATCAAGGAAAATTTGACTGCAGGTTTAGGCAGAAACATTTTGAAGTTCCTGCCTTATCATATTGAGAAATATGTCAATGTTAAATCAACTTCCATCAAGTAGCTTCTGTGTGTTTTACAAACTGCACCCACTTGAGCAAACTTGGTGGAGGTTCAGAGAGGTTCAGTCGAGGAACATTTCACACAAAAAAAAAATTGAAATCCGACTTGTCCAGTAGTTTCTGACACGAAGAATTTAATAGTTTTTCTTTTTTGTCGCATGGCAACAAGTTGTGCACTGAATGGACTTATGTGAACAACTGTAAAAGTGGGGCCATGCAATGAACATCATGCCAAGTTGTATCAACTTGCAGCAGGTGGTTTTTGAGGAGAGCTACGGACAGTGAGTAAGTCCAATATATCATCTAGAGCCTTTGGCTCAGGTGATCTAAAAAACCTTATGTTACAGGACCACAAAAACACTAGTATATTGAATACATAATTTCTTGTTTGAGGTTGACACCAGTTATGGTCGAAACAGATAAGTGTAATTTCGCGTAGTATTGGGTAAAGAAGAAAATATGTATGCAATTGGGTAAACAAGAAAATATGTATGCAATTGGGTAAACAAGAAAATATGTATGCAATTGGGTAAACAAGAAAATATGTATGCAATTCGGTAAACAAGAAAATATGTATGCAATCAGATCCAGCAACTAATATAATGAATACATTAAAAGACATACACTATTACTAATAACTAGTTACAGAGCAATGTCGATGAATGAAAAATAAAAAGTTTCACAAAGATCAATATGCTGCACTCCATAAGCATGTTTTACTGCTTCACATTGAAGGCATTATTTCCACGGACACAGTGCAAACTAGTGGAGTAAGAGTTCAGAAAGAAAAGAGCATTCTAAACCCTAAGTAGACCATTTTTAATAGCGTGCTGGTAAGGGATTGGGAGAATGTTTATGTAGCATTTGTGTGAAAAATGCACAATGGCCAACTAGTCCCCATGAACCATTATAATGCGTTGACAAATGACTGGTTTGAGCATATTGAACAAGGCCCAAAGTACTTGTACATGAGAAACACTTAGTATGATGATTAAATAGAAAATTTAAATTTTGCACCAATACAATAAACTGAACTGGTAATAATGCTGGAAAAAAAGGTTTGAAAGAAAATAATTCTCTAAACCATGGACTAGACTGGGAGAAAGTGTTTGATCATGGCTATACTGAACATAAAAAAAGAAGAAAAGTATTGATAACAGTTTACAGCACATAAGCATACACTCGCAAAAAACCATGACAACTCATTTACATAAGACAAAAGGAACCATGCTTGGACCCCCTGCCAATAGCAACTGCTAGAACATATCCTACTGAGGGTCAAACCGAGGAACATTTGTGCCAAATTATATTGAAAGCAGTTACTGTTCAGACAAGGATTTCTTTTCTATAGCACTGGAGGAAAACCAGCCCCAACTCCACAGTTTTGTTTTTGAAGGATTTTCATCAGCTTGAGGAAACTTGTTAGATGAACAAAGAAGAACATTTCGACCAAATTTACAATGCACCGGTGGTTTCCGAAAAGACACTTTGTATTATTGTTTTTGCGATATTTGCCATAGCAGCAAAGTTATGCATTGAATACAATCCAACTCTTGGCATACATTTGAAAGGGGACTTTTCCAAGAAACAATATTGATATATGGAAACAGCCCTGACAGCCATGTTTTAATGAATCCCAACAGATTAAGCAAACTGTGAAAATGTTTCAATACTGGGACAGTAGTTTCTGACAAGAATAGTTTCAAAGGTTTTCCCTGTGTGTTGCCATCTGTAGTGAATAGACATATTTTGGAAAATCTATATGAGGAACATGCAAGGAACATCATTTTTGTTTGAAACCAAAGGTTAACATTGGACAATGACAGATTGTGTTCCCAATGTGATCTGAAAAGGTGCATACATTACAAATATACAAGTAATGCACCATGGGTACCGTATCTACTAGATTCTTTGAATATCATGCAACTGTGACCACAAAAAAAAAAGGTATAAAATTGTTTTAAATTCCTGTGTTTCTTTCATTATCTAAACTGCGTAATTAAAATAATAAAAAGATGGACTTCTTGCATTTAGTCTTTCTTCCGAAATCATACCGTTTTAACGCGCATTTATGATTGGTGTACATAACATCATGTCTGCGAATCCGATAACGTTTTCCAGAATGTGTTGAAACTGTATGTGGCTTACCGACGGAAATATGGATTAATTTTGCAATTTTACAATGGTCGCATGTGACATATAGTTAAGTTAAGAGGAACACGGATCCTATGAAGATAGGGTTTCTTAAATGTTTTTGGACTATTTGGCTGTAGATCAGCATGACAGCTGATGTATTTGACCTGTATTTTATGTAAGGCTCTTATATATCATGGTTTAGGTGAAATAACTCGTGTTTCTTTTATATATTTCATTTTCTAAAGTTGTTTCCCTTATACCATAAAACAAATAACATTTTTCAAAAGTGATCTCCCTTACACCATTGCAGGGCAGCTGAGCTAAGACAGCGCTTAAATTATCCGATTTTAGAAATTGAATGGTCTAGGGGAAATAACTCGTGCTTCAGATATGATTGTATGGTCATGGGGAAATAAATCGTGCTTTTGATATATTTCATTTTCTAGAGTTGTTTCCCCTAGGCAATACAATGAATTACATTTACAAAAGTTGTCTCCCTTAGACATTGCAGGATAAGTTAGCTAAGACGCTTGTTTTGGGTCTTTGTATTTTATGTAAAGAGCTTATATGATCCGGCTTCAGAAATTCAACGATCTAGGGGAAATAACTCGTGCTTAAGATGAATTTCATTTTCTAAAGTTGTTTCCATTGGACCATTAAATGAATTACAATTTTCAAAAGTTGTATCCTTTATTTCATTGCAGGATTTTAGCTAAGACGCTTGTTTTTACTCTTTGAATTTTATGTAAGGCTTTAATATTTTATGGTATAGGGGAAATAACTCCCCCTTGTTTCCCTTAGACCATAAAACAGCTTAAATTTGTCAAAAGTTATCTCCCTTAGACCATTGCAGAGCAGCTGAGCTAAGGCTGCACTGGTCCTATTTCAGAAATTGAATGGTCTAGGGGAAATAACTCGTGCTTCAGATATATTTCATTTTCGATAGTTGTTTCCCTTAGCCCATAACATTGATTTCATTTTCTAAGTTGTTTCCCTTAGACCATAAAACAGCTTAAATTTGTCAGAAGTTATCGCCCTTAGACCATTGCAGGGCAGCTGAGCTAAGGCCGCACTGGTCCTATTTCAGAAATTGAATGGCCTAGGGGAAATAACTCGTGCTTCAGATATATTTCATTTTCGATAGTTGTTTCCCTTAGACCATAACATTGATATCATTCCCCCCCCCCCCCCCCCAAAGTGTTTTTTTGGGGGGGGGGGGGGGGGGGGGGGTATATAGGAATCACCCTGTCTGTCCATTGCGGACTAAGACTAAGCTTGTTTTGGGTCTTTGTCTTTATGTAAAGCGCTTATATGATGTAATGGTCTAGGGAAAATAACTCTAGCTTCTGATATATTTCATTTCCTAAAGTTGCTTCCCCTAGACCATAACATAAATTACTTTTCCAAAATTTGTCTCCCTTAGACCATTGCAGGATAAGCTTAGCGTGTGTTGCAGAGATTATATCCATAACTTTCTAAGTGAATCAAAGCGCCAATGGCACTGTAGTGGCGATCGTATGGAAAATCCTGCAAAGTAACAAGCAGTATATCAGTGTAGGGCTTGCTATTTTCCATAATAGCGCACTCTGCTGCGGGTAAGTTTAACAACCTCAGAGACATATAAATACATGTACACTGTGTTTATATGTCTCCGACAACCCTCAATCATGCAATGTGAAGGGACTAAATTGAACAGACCTGTTTAATATCGGACATCATTGAAACACAAAGACCAAAATAATGGATACTGTTGTCTGTCCTTTCTTGATAATTTTGTCATTTCTAAAGTGTACGAAATATTTTAGCTTAATATGGCCTAGCGACCTGGTGATGAGCATGTGATTACCCGAACAATTTAGATTACAAAAAAAAAAAGCCATTCTAATGAGCTAAAACGGTAGTCTATCGAATACCAACTAGATTTTTCATAACTTTGGAATGGCCTAATTTTGAACACATCATGACCAGTTTCAGAACGTAACTAAAAAATCACCAAGACAACATTCTGGCAAACTAACATTATTCTACTGTCAAAAGATGCAGGGTTGATACATTCTCAAATTTACCCGCACCAGAGTTATCGCAAGCCTTACACCGATATACTGCTTGTTACTTTGCAGGATTTTCCATACGATCGCCACTACAGTGCCATTGGCGCTTTGATTCTTAAAAGGCATAACAGAGACAAACGTTTGCTTATATATATATATCAAAGCACTGAAAGTGCTGACGGACTGGGGGCTGCATGAAGGTTGGAGACGTATGTGAAACGTGAAAGGAAATAACAATTGCAGCATATGTTTATTGTTAAGAAGTTGAATGATCAATCAAACATGGTAAGTATTATGAAACTGCCAATTTGAAAACAGGAGGACATTGTTGGTAATATATCGCTCACCTGAGTGCAAGAGCTCACAAGTATACACATTTAAGATTTGAAGAATCAAAGGAAAACTTGACAGCAGGTTAACAGTGTTAACAAGATTTCCCTTTAATTTGGCCTTGTGACCTAGTTTCTGACCTAATATGACCCATATTCGAATTTGAACTATATATTATTAAGACAATCTTTTTGATTAAATTACAAACTGATAAAGCAAAAAGTGCGGCCTCTAGAGTGTTAACAAGATTTTCCTTAAATTTGACCTAGTGACATTCTTTTTAACCCGACATGACCCATATTCTTAAACTTAAACTCCATATCATAAAGAGAACATTCTAATAAAGTTTCAACATGCTCAAAGTTAAAAAATGCAGCTTACAGTGTTAACAAGATTTTCCAACAATTTGACCTAGTGACCTAGTTTTTGACATCATATGGCTCAGTTTTAGAACTTGTCCAATATTTGATGGAGATGAATGTTCTGATAAACTGTCATGAATATCTGATCTGATGTGAAATGTAGCCTGTAGAGTGTTAACAGAGCAATTGTTGAAGAGGCACGTCAGAGGACGGACAAAAATGTGATAACAATAGCTCACATTGAGCACTTCGTGCACAGATGAGCTAAAAAAAGAAATTATTGAAAGCAATTAACGCATAATTTTCGCAGTGTGCGAATTAATAGAAGAGAAGCACATGAAAGCACATAAGCTTACACTTGCAAAGAAACATAAACAAGAGAGCCTAGATCTCTCACCTTAATTATGAAATACGATTTCTAATGCAAAACACATCAGGACAATTATTCTGACAAAGATTCAAATGCAACCTCCAGTGTTAACAAGATTTTCCTTCATTTGACCTAGTGACCTTTTTATTTTTACCTGATATGACCCATATTCGATCATGGACTAAATATCCTCAAGACAAACATACTGCAAAACTTTCAACTTGCTCAACGAAAAAATGCGGCCTCCACAGTTTTAACAATAATTTCAATTTTGCCTAGTGACCTAGTTTTTAACCCAATATGACCCATATTAATGTTGACAAAATTTTCCTTAATTTAGCCTAGTGACCTAGATTTTGAACAGACATTACAAATATTCAAATTTGGCCTACATGTCATCAAGACAAACATTCTGACCAAGTTTCGACATGCTCAAAATAAAAATGCAGCATCCAGAGTGTTAACAAGATTACCCTTCAATTTGGCGTAGTGACCTAGTTTCTGACCCAATATGACAACTATTCTAACTTGACCTAAATATCATTCAGACAAAATTTTAAGCTGCTGAAGCAAAATATGCTAGTGTTAACAAGGTTTTCCTTCAATTTGGCCTAGTGACTGAGCTTTTGACCCAATATGACCCATATTCGAACTTCACTTAGATATCATTAATCCAAGAATTCTTACGAGAATGTCGTTAAAACCTCCACAGCGCTTGCGGGTACCTGCACAGCGCGCTCGAGTCACCCGGTTGGGAAAGAGGTTAGCGTTTGCACGCTTCCGCTACAACTTAGTTCTAGGTGCATTGGTGGCTGAAGAAGAGAGGCATGGTCTCATTCACTTCACTGTCACTCTCCCTCTCTTTTTGGTACTGCCCTTTTCTTCTCCTTCAGTCCTCCCTTCTTTTCTAGGGCATATTGTAGTACTGTTACTCTGACACTTCTGTGATAAACTGTGTGTTAACTAATTACCTTCTGTGAAGAGCGCTACTGGATAATCTGATGAATGATATGTCCCCGGTCAATATCTGCCCGATTTCCGTCCGGACTGTCTAGTCAAACATGGACGCTCGCCCAATATGTGTGATGGCCTGGCCGGACATTGGCAAGGCATCAACCGATTAGTGTGCGATCAGTTTGCGATGAGGCTTTAAGTCCGAGTTAAAAGTAACTTGATGCCCGCGAGGAGTCCCGAAGGGTTCCGGCCAAAATTTGCTTAGAAATCCGCTGCAAACTACTCACACACCTATTGCAAGGTAATTATGACTGGGGTTTAAGTGATACTAGGTAAGCTACATTTTTAATTCATAAATATGCTTTTGAAAACAATGTAAATCTGCAACGTAATTGATTTTACATCGATTGCGAAACAAGCTTTCAGCTTATATTAATCACGCTCGATGCCTGCTTCCTGGATACTTAACCAGTACTCGCGCCGTTTGTGTGGAAAAATCCCAAAGGCAGAACCCGCTCATCATGGGATTGGAACCCGGGACATTTGATTCACTTATCTTAATCTTCTATTTCAAACTTGAACGAGAACCATTCTAATGACGAACTGCTACGGAAATATCCGAGAGCTGACGGTAATATACGGCGCATGCGCGATCAAGACGATTAACACGGCGCATGCGCAAGCCCATTGCATCAGTGACAGTTCTAAACACAACCGAGCACTAATTTAATCAGATTTTAGTTATTTATCTGCCTCCAGTACACCTAACCTTTTGGTTTCTGGCTTTCTCATACCAGTACTTCACACACAATATTCTCATACCAGTACTTCACACAACATTCTTCCCAGACAATTGACTACTTTCAACATAGACCTTTTTTTAAGCCCAGTGGAACACGAATTACTTAATAACAAGCAAATTCATGAAATTTTTATCCCCCGCTTGCAGGAAATATTGTAGGAAAATGTTGAGGTTAGGTTTAAACATTTCAGTAGACTTTTTATTGAACATGTATTAACGGTTCACATTTGTGGCAGTTATTGCACGGAAACGGCAACAAACAACATTTTTTGTTAATTAAGGGGCCATAACTCCACCGAATGAAGTCTGCCGAAAGTGACGATCGAACTTGGCCTAGCCCTTAAGGCATTTAACCTTGTTACCAAGTTTGAAAAAAAAACGGTTCATATTTGTGGCACTTATTGCACGGAAACAGCAACAAACAACATTTTTTGTTAAATAAGGGGCCATAACTCCACCAAAAGTGACGATCAAACTTGGTCTAGCCCTTAAGGCATTTAACGTTGTTACCAAGTTTGACAAAAAACGGTTCATATTTGTGGCACTTATTGCACGGAAACAGCAACAAACAACATTTTTTGAGAAGTAAGGGGCCATAACTCCACCAAATAAAGTCCGCCGAAAGTGATGATCGAACTTGGCCTAGCCCTTAAGGCATTTAACGTTTTTACCAAGTTTGACAAAAAACGGTTCACATTTGAGGCAGTTATTGCACGGAAACAGCAACAAACATTTTTTGTTAATTAAGGGGCCATAACTCCACCGAAAGTGACGATCGAACTTGGCCTAGCCCTTAAGGCATTTAACGTTGTTACCAAGTTTGAAAAAAAACGGTTCACATTTGTGGCAGTAATTGCACGGAAACGGCAACAAACGACATTTTTTGTTAATTAAGGGGCCATAACTCCACCGAATGAAGTCTGCCGAAAGTGACGATCGAACTTGGCCTAGCCCTTAATGCATTTAACCTTGTTACCAAGTTTGGAAAAAAAACCGGTTCATATTTGTGGCAGTTATTGCACGAAAACGAAGTGTGACAGACAGACCGAAATTAATAACCCCCCTTTTTTTCTTCGAAAAACCGGGGGATAATAAATAAGTAGTTAAAGAGAAAATTCAAAGTTCTATTAGTTTGAACTGTTCAATGCTGTTATTTACATCAAGTATTGTTAGTTCAATGTTTCCCTGGTTATGTACCAATACTATCCCGGCAACCATGAAACTTCAAAGCCAAGGAGGGAAGCCATTACTCCAAATTCAAGGTTATAATGACCAGATTGGGAATCTAACCTTAGTCCCCCACTTTAAACACAAACAATCAAACCATTTCACCTTTTGTTTTCAGGATACCTCTGCTGCTTATGCATCTAATTGCATGTGTAGGAAGGAACGGGTTATAAACAAGATAATATACTTTGAGGCACTCTTTGCTTTACCATTTAAGATTTACCATCTGTGTACTGAACCTACAGTTAAGTTTCGTTGATATCCAGCCAGCAATCCTGAGCTGACAAATAGCCTAGATTACCACAACTTCCGACAAACAAATAAAAGCACAGTGATTTTTTATCTCTTCCAAATATTTTCAAGGGAAAATTGCATAGTAAGAGAAATTTCCCCCTTTTCACAATATTTTCTTTTTCTTTCTAAAATGGGAAGTTTGACTTAAAAGTGATGACACTATGTAACAGTTTTTAAATTGATCACAATGACAAATCAAATACATAACTACCTGTGACATACAGCACTCAATTGACATCATTGTCTTTAATGGTTTAGTATACAGTATATTTGCATTTTTAATATATATATACTTCTGAGAATAAAAGATCATTCACAATTTTTATTTAGTTTAATAAAATAAACCATTATAACATCACTTTACAAGATATGATGGTTAGTCAGAAGGTAATATATGTAATTTAACCTAGCAAAATTATATACATATCCTTTAAAATAAACAAGAGGGCCATGATGGCCCTGGATAGCTCACCTGAGTTATGCAATGTGATTTGTCATGCCAAACACACTGTCAATCACATAAACTAATTTTGCATTCAGGAGGCCCTAGTTGACCAGTAGAGCTCCACTGCCACAAGACAAAATAATGCCACCTAATGCTGTCAGTCTTTTGTCAAATTGATTCGACTTGAAACAAGAGGGCCAAGATGGCCCTGGAATCGCTCACCTGTTTTTTTTTTTTTACTTTAGCTATATAAGCCCCGCCCCCTGGCGGCCATAGTTTCCGACCAATCAACTTGGCTTGAAGGAATCTGATAGAGGGTCACCCTAGGAACATTCCTACAAAATTATTTGAAAATCGGCCTGACACTTTTGGAGAAGAAGATTTTTTTAAGTTTTCACAATAGCCATATAAGGCAAAATAGACCCGCCCCCCCTGGCGTTCATGTTTTTTTACCAATCAACATGGCTTGAAGGAATTTGATAGAGGGTCATCCAAGGAACATTTCTACAAAATTATTTGAAAATCGGCCTGACACATTCGCAGGAGAAGATTTTTTAAGTTTTCACTATAGCCATATAAGGCAAAATAGCCCCGCCCCCTGGCTGCCATGTTTTTTGACCAATCAACATGGCTTAAAGGAATCTGATAGAGGGTCATCCAATGAGCATTTCTACAAAATTATTTGAAAATCTGCCAACCAGTTTGGGAGAAGAAGATTTTTTAAGTTTTCACTATAGCCATATAAGGCAAAATAGCCCCGCCCCCCCCTGGCGGTCATGTTTTTCGACAAATCAACATGGCTTGAAGGAATCTGACAGAGGATCATCCAAGGAACATTTCCACAAAATTATTTGCAAATCTGCCAACCAGTTTGGGAGAAGAAGAATTTTTAAGTTTTTTTCATTTCGTTGCCATGGAAACCAGAATTATGCATGGATCTCAAAAATTTGAAGGAAATCTGGTGAGGTCATTGAGAGGATGCTTTCTGTGAAGTTTCATCCCAATTGACCCACTGGTTACTGAGGAGAAGTTGACGCACGACGCACGATGGACGCCGGACAAAAGGCGATCACAATAACTCACCTTGAGCAAAGCTCAGGTGAGCTAAAAAGCTGATAGAAGGACACCAAAGAAATTTAGATGTATCGGTTAGTATTTTAAAACGGTCATATATTTTCTAAATCTTACACTTGGGCATAAAGGGTAATACAGTTTTCACTATAGCTATTTAAGGCAAAACAGCTCCACTGTCTGGAGGCCATATTTGTTAACAATCTTGAATCGCTCACCTGATTAATTTTTTTCACTTTAGCTATATAAGCCCTGCCCACTGGCTGCCATGTTTTTCGACCAATCAACATGGCTTGAAGGAATCAGATAGTGGGTCACTTAAGGAACATTTCTACAAAATTATTTGAAAATCTGCCTGACACTTTCGGAGAAGAAGATTTTTTAAGTTTTCACTATAGCCATATAAGGCAAAACAGCCCCGCCCCTCCTGGCGGCCATGTTTTTCGGTCATTCAACATGGCTTGAAGGAATCTGATAGAGGGTCATCCAAGGAGCATTTCTACAAAATTATTTGAAAATCTGCCCACCAGTTTGGGAGAAGAAGATCTTTTCAGTTTTCACTGTATCCATATAAGGCAAAATAGCCCTGCCGACTGGCAGCCATGTTTTTCGACCAATCAACATGGCTTGAAGGAATCTGATAGAGGGTCACTTAAGGATCATTTCTACAAAATTATTTGAAAATCAGCCTGACACTTTCGGAGGAGAAGATTTTTTAAGTTTTCCCTATAGTCATATAAGACAAAATAACCCCCCCCCCCCCCTGGCGGCCATGTTTTTTGACCAATCAACATGGCTTGAAGGAATCAGATAGAGGGTCATCCAAGGAACATTTCTACAAAATTATTTGAAAATCTGCCAACCAGTTTGGGAGAAGAAGAATTTTGAAGTTTTTTTCATTTCGTTGCCATGGAAACCAGAATTCTGCATGGATCCCAAAAATTTGAAGGAATTCTGGTGAAGTCATTGAGGGGATGCTTTCAGTGAAGTTTCATCCCAATTGACCCACCGGTTACTGAGGAGAAGTTGACGGACGACGCACGCCGGACGACTGACGCCGCACGATCACAATAACTCACCTTGAGCACTTCGTGCACAGGTGAGCTAAAAAAAAATACAGTAATTTAAAATTGAAATTTAAGTGAGGACATTGAGAGGATGCTTGCCAGTGTTTCATCACAATTAACCCACTGGTTACAGAGAAGTTGACAGATGGACAACGCACACTGGACGATCACAATAACTCACCTTGAGCTGAAAACAACTCAGATTACCCATGGATTTAAAGCATCATGAACAAATATAAGCCTGAAGTTGAAAATATGTCATACTTGGAAAGAAGAAGTAAATTTAAGGAGCATTGTTTTGCTTTCACACAATGTTCTCAAACGACATAACATTTTGATTGCATTATGGAATTGGTGGGCTGACAGAAATTATCTTATCTTCAGAATGTTTTAAACTTTCTTTTTGATTAGTTTGTTTGTTTTATTGAGATTTAAGACGTTTTCAACATTATTTCAGCTATATCATGATGACAGCTCTCTTATTCATGATTCCTGGAGGGTTAACAAACCATTACAAAGGTAGGCTAGGAAAACTTTCCTTTTGATGCATCAAAAGTCTGTTCTCTCAGGAAATTATCAAATTGCTGTCAACTTTATAGTAACTTAATTTTTTTCAAATATATTTCATTTTTCAAAATTATTAGTTACACATGATACACACTTTATCATGAAGAAAACAAGAGGCCCTAAAGGGCCAGTATCGCTCCACTGCCATAAGGCAAAAATCAAATCTCCAAACAGCCCTGCCCCCTGGAGGCCATGTTTTTTACCAACCACCATGGCTTAAAGGAATCTTGTAGGAATGTTTCTGCAAAATTATTTGAAAATCGGCCTGACACTTTCAGGAGAGAATATTTTAAGTTTTCACTATAGCTATATAAGGCAAAATAGCCCCACCCCCTGGCGGCCATGTTTTTCAACCAATTGAAGGAATCTAATGAAGGGTCGGTCACCCAAGGAACATTTCTACAAAATTATTTGAAAATCGGCCTGGCACTTTCGGAGGAGAAGATTTTTTAAGTTTTCTCTTTAGCCATATAAGGCAAAATAGTCCCGCCCTCTGGCGGCCATGTTTTTTTACCAAACAACATGGCTTGAAGGAATCTGATAGAGGGTCACCCAATGAACATTTCTACAAAATTATTTGAAAATCTTCTCAACGCTTTCGGAGAAGATTTTTTAAGTTTTCACTATGGTCGTATAATGCAAAATAGCCCCGCCCTCTGGCGGCCATGTTTTTCAACCAATCAACATGGCTTGAAGGAATCTGATAGAGGGTCACCCAATGAACATTTCTACAAAATTATTTGAAAATCGGCTGAACACATTCGGAGAAGAAGATTTTTTAAGTTTTCACTATAGCTTTATAAGGCAAAATAGACCCGCCCCCTGGCGGCCATGTTTTTCAACCAATCAACATTTCTTGAAGGAATCTAATAAAGGGTCGCCCAAGGAACATTTCAACAAAATTATTTGAAAATCGGCAAATTTCGGAGAAGAAGATTTTTTAAGTTTTCACTATTTTTTTCTTTTGGTTGCCATGGAAACCAGAATTATGGATGGATCAAAATAATTTGAAGGAATTTAAGAGAGGACATTGAGAGAATGCTTCCTATGAAGTTTCAACCAAATTGGCCAAGTGGTTAGGGAGAAGAAGTTGTTAAAAGGAAAAAGTTAACGGACGCACGACGGAAAATTCGCCATGACATAAGCTCGACTGGCTTTCAGCGAGTGGAGCTAAAAATGACATACACAAAGTCCACATATGAGTTTTGAGTGACTTTTATAAACAAGAGCACCGCGTACGGCACAGATGCTTAAGGAGAAAACAGAAAGAAAACAAGAGGGCCAAGATGACCCTAAATCGATCACCTGATTGATAGTAAATTAGTAGAAATATCTGAGAAAAAGATCAATGAGTGCAATTAGAACTTCAAGGAGTGAACACTTCTCAAGAAACAGCTTATAAGTAAAGGTCATTTATATCTTGAAATCTAACAAGAATTTCAATTAGAATTGAATTATAAAGTTTTTGTCATTTTGCACCTTTTTTGATCTGTTTTTAATATAAATCAATATGGCTTGAACAGTTTTTTTAGAGGGTCACTTAAGGATTCTTTCTACTGAATTATCTCGGAGTTTGATAAGCAGATTATGGAGGAAAGGGATTTAAAGTTTGGTCATTTTACTCATGTTCTGATGCTGCAGCAACCAAAGTTTTACATACGACGCCATGGTTTCAAACAATACAATACATTAACTGTAGTATTTGAGTTCATATTTACCTCTTCACCAATTATGATATCTTTAACAATAGTTACAAATCATGTCATAATTGCTTGTTCACTTTCAATAACAATCTTTTATTTCATCCTTGCTGAGACCCAAAATGTTGCGATTTATCTTTCCACTTCCTGTTGAAGACAACCCTTGCATAATACTCTGCCAAGTGTTACCTCCCTTAGACCATCAATCTAATAACCATATGTCATTTGAAGCAAAAACTTAATTTTACTCCTTTTCTGATGCTGCTTGGTTGCTATGCCTTTCAACAAATCAATATGGCTTGACAAAGTATGTAGATGATCAATGAAAGAACATTTCTACAAAACTATCTTTAAATCAGACAAGCACTTTTATAAGGATGCTTTATTAAAGTATTGTCATTTTGCCCCTTTTTTGATGCCGCCTGACTGCCATGTTTTTCGACCAATCAGTATGGCTTGAACAATTTTTATAGAGGTCACCCAAGGAACATTTCTACCAAATTATATTTGAATCTGACAGGCAGATTCGGAGGAGAAGATTTTTAAAGTTTGGACATTTTGTCCCCTTTCTGATGCCGCAGCAACCAAAGTTCTCAACGGAATTTAAATCTTTGAACAATTTTGAAAGAGGACCACCAAAGGAACATTCCTGTGATGTTTGGTAAAAATTGTTCTTGCGGTTCAGGAGGAGATGATGTTTAAAGCTAAAAGTTAACGACGGACGACGGACACAGAGTGATCAGAATAGCTCACCTTGAGCCTTTGGCTCTAGGTGATCTAAAAAAAACCTTAACAGGACAACCACGCCACCGCCAACAAAAAACCTTAACCGGACGACCACGCCGCTACCAACTAAAAACCTTAACTGGACGACCACGCGGTGGATGACGCCAGGGTCATGACAATAGCTCTCGTTTTTTCAAAAGTTGAGCTAAAAAAGCTGAGCTGAACAAACAAGAGGCCCATGAGGGCCTATGCTCTACTGGCATTGATCTGGCTTGTTTCAAAAGGAACAAATATGTCATCAATATTCAAATACCATCTAAGTTTGGTGAAGATCAGATAGTAAATGGAAGCTCTATTGTGTTCACAAGCTGTATTATAGCAATTTTGACAATTTCAAGGGCCATAATCCAGCCATGCATGGGTAGATCTGGCCGTTTTTTAGAAATGAACCAAACTCTCATGGATATCTAACTACTGTATAAGTTTGATTGAGATACAATCAAAAATAAGGACTGTATCATGTTAACAAGCCCTATTATAGCAATTTTGACAATTTCAAGGGCCATAATTCAGTCATGCATGGGGCGGATCTGGCTTGTTTTCGAAAGGAATCAAGCTCTCATGGATATCTAACTACTGTATAAGTTTGGTTGAGATACAATAAACAAGAGGGCCAAGATGGCCCTAAATCGATCACCTAATTGATAGTAAATTAGTAGCAAATATTTAACTGCAAATATCTGGGAAAATGTTATCAGGGAGTGCAAATGAAACTGCAAAGGAGTGGACACTTCTCAAGAAACAGCTTATCAGTAAAGGCCATTTATATCTTGAAATCTAACAAGAACTTTTTTGTCATTTTGCACCTTTCCTGATGCCGCCTTGCTGCCCTGTTTTTCAACGAAATCAATATGGCTTCAACAGTTTATTTAGAGGGTCACTTAAGGAACATTTCTACCAAATTATCTTGCAATCGCACAAGTAGATTATGGAGAAAAAGGATTTTAAAATTTGGGTATTTTTCTCACTTTCTGATGCCGCAGCAACCAAAGTTATCAATGGAATTTAAATCTTTGAACAATTTTGAAAGAGGACCACCAAAGGAACATTCTTGTGATGTTTTGTGGAAATTGGTCTATTGGAATGGTAGGAGTTGGTTGTCATTTGTAGCTAAAAGTTCAATTTACCCTTTTTGTGATGACGCCTGGTTGATATGATTGTGTAACCAATCAAAACGGCTTAAACAAATTAAATAGAGGATCATTACTGTAATTTACAGTAAGATTCGTATTATATTTTCTTAAAATCAGACAAACACTTTCATAAAAAAGGAATTTTCAAATTTTGTCATTTTGCGCCTTTTCTGATGCCGCCTGACTGCCATGTTTTTCGACCAATCAGTATGGCTTGAACAATTTTTATAGAGGGTCACCCAAGGAACATTTCTACCAAATTATATTTGAATCCGACAGGCAGATTCGGAGGAGAAGATTTTTAAAGTTTGGACATTTTGTCCCCTTTCTGATGCCGCAGCAACCAAAGTTCTCATTGGAATTTTAATCTTTGATAATTTTGAAAGAGGACCACCAAAGAAACATTCCTGTGATGTTTTGTGGAAATTGGTCTATTGGAATGGTAGGAATTGGTTCTCATTTGTAGCTAAAAGTTCAATTTACCCCTTTTGTGATGACGTCTGGTTGCTATGATTGTGTAACCAATCAAAACGGCTTAAACAAATTAAATAGAGGATCATTACAGTAAGATTCGTATTATATTTTCTTAAAATCAGACAAGCACTTTCATAAAAATGGAATTTTCAAATTTTGTCATTTTGCCCCTTTTTTGATGCCGCCTGACTGCCATGTTTTTCGCCCAATCAGTATGGCTTGAACAATTTTTATAGAGGGTCACCCAAGGAACATTTCTACCAAATTATATTTGAATCTGACAGGCAGATTCGGAGGAGAAGATTTTTAAAGTTTGGACATTTTGTCCCCTTTCTGATGCCGCAGCAACCAAAGTTCTCAATGGAATTTAAATCTTTGAACAATTTTGAAAGAGGCCAACCAGAGGAACAGTCCTGTGATGTTTCACAGAAATTGTCCTTGGAGTTTGGGAGGAGATGATGTTTAAAGCTAAAAGTTAACACCGGACGGACGACGGACAAAAAGTGATCAGAATAGCTCACCTTGAGCCTTTGGCTCAGGTGATCTAAAAATAAAGACTGTATCGTGTTAACAAGCTCTATTATAGCAATTTTGACCATTTCAAGGGCCATAATCCAGTCATGCATAGGCAGATTTGGCTGGTTTTTGAAAGGAACCGAGCTCTCATGGATATCTAACTACTGTATAAGTTTGGTTGAGATACAATCAAAAGTGAAGACTGTATCGTGTTAACAAGCTCTTTTATAGCAATTTTGACCATTTCAAGGGCCATAATCCAGTCATGCATGGGCGGATCTGTGGCTGGTTTTCGAAAGGAACCGAGCTCTCATGGATATCTAACTACTGTATAAGTTTGGTTGAGATACAATCAAAAGTGAAGACTGTATCGTGTTAACAAGCTCTTTTATAGCAATTTTGACCATTTCAAGGGCCATAATCCAGTCATGCATGGGTTTAAAAGTTTGGTTGAGATACAATCAAAAGTGAAGACTGTATCGTGTTAACAAGAAATTGTTTACGCATGCACGCATGCACGGACGACGGACAAATTGCCATGACATAAGCCCTTCTGGCCTTTGGCCAGTAGAGCTAAAAACCTTAACCCGACGACCACGCCGCCGACCACGCCAGGGTCATGACAATAGCTCTCATTTTTTTGAAAAGTCGAGCTAAAAATAACCATTTCCTACATACAACAAATCTGCAGCAGATGACTTTGAAAACATTTCTTTAAACTACTAGTAAACCTCTATTTATGACAGTTTTATCATTAAATAGAGTTGCAAAGGGGTATATTGCTCATTTATGATGAACAATTTCTCCTTTTGCAACAATTTCTTCAACCTTCAGACCTGACTGACAGATTCTTGAAAGGTCTGACTAAAATCCTTTCTTGTCAGCCAACAAAATATCTGACACAACAGATAAATTTGCAAATCAGCAATGGAAATTTCATTTTTTTTTTAAACACTGGTTTGTTTAACCCTTTCCCACATACAAGAAATCTGCAGCAAACGACACTGAAAATGTCTACTAAAAAATAAATAAAAAATCTCTATAATTGAAGGTATAATTACTGGTAAAAGTTGATTGCTGTTAATAAATTAAAATGACCAATAACTACTCTCTACAAATCAAACTTCGATGTTGCAAATTGGTTGTCTGACAGCTGAGCATGAGGTGTGACAGAAATATTTGGTCAATCAGACCAAATGTCTGACAGGAGTCTCACGAGTTTCGGGAAAGTCTGCTACAGTGGCATCAGAAAGCGTCTTACAGTTACTATGTTGGAAAAGGTTAAAACATAAGAATAATAATAGTAAATATAGACAGAATTACGCAAAATCTTTAATTATAGCCTGGAAAGGGAGTTATCAATTTTTTTCTTCTTTTATTTCACAATATGTGTATGTACGTTGTCTTCAGCTCAGGAGATAAACTGTGAATTCGACACAAAGCCTTAACACTTTCCAACATACAACAAATCTTCCTCAACTCATGACATTAGAATCAAGCTATTGAAAAGTTAACTGTTGTCATATTTTGAAACAGAGTTAAACCACAATAGAATTCCGCTTAACCCTTTCCCTCATATAGACGCTTTCTGCCGCCTCTGCAGGAGATGGCACTTTTAGTCATAGGTTAATAGGTTATCCATTCAATTATAGACATTTTCTATGTTTTGTGAAAATATGTGCAAAGTCATCTTCTGCAGAATTGTCGTATGAGGGAAAGGGTTAAGAAGTGTCGAAATGGGTTCGCAGGTGAGAAACAACATGTGCCTATTATTTCATGCATGACATAAACCACAATAGCAAACAATGTAAACAAACTGGCATGATTAGCTAGCATGTCCCTGCAATGTAATATTGGTCTACATTGTTGCTACACAACAATCAACATAAATTTAGTAAGCACTCGAGTCAAGTGTTGTTTATCAATTAAACCGGACCAATACTCAAAACAACACTTGCTCCCTTCACTCATAGACTTTTTAATCCATTGAAGGGTGACAAATGACTGAATCAGGATTAACCCTTTGCCTCATATACACGCTTTCTGACGCCTCTGCAGCAGACGGCTTTTTGAAAACATAGTGACAAAAGAAGAAATTGCATAAAACGTGCAATTTCTCCTTTTGCCACAATGTTTTCCACTTTTTGTCATAGGTTATCCATTCAATTATGGAGATGTTCTATGTTTTGACAAAATACGTTCAAAGTCGTCTGCTGCATATTTGTCGTATGAGGGAAAGGGTTAACAACCATTATCATTACCCACTTATGACTGAGCTATTGCTGTTAGACTGGACATAGGATAAGATAACTCCATATTCACAAGCGTTTGAAATAACCTTGACCCTGCATGAATGCAGTCAAATGGTTCAGCAACAGTTACAAATCCACACTTCTGAAAAAATCCCACTGAATCAAATGCACTTTGTAATCTCACTGGTCTTTGGTGTTCAGTCTTCTTGATCATTTTCAAACTTTGCTTTAACAATTGTCTACCAAATCCTTGACCTTGGAAGTCCCTATGCACAAACATGAATGAAATTTGTGGAAAGTAGTCTGAATCAAACACAGTTCCTGGTTCTTTCATGTTTAAATCAGGTAAAGAAAAGCTGATCTGTCCAAAAAGAAAGTCCTGTCCATATTGGGTTTTGTACATAAACAAAACATTATTGTCCTCTGGTACATCAAAAACTTCTCTGGACACTTGTCGAGCTAAATGTCTAAATTTCCCCCGATTTTTGTTGTTCCTCTCTTCTTGTTTGATAAAAATGTTTCCTATAATTGAACATAATTATTTTAATTCCTCACTTTACTATGATGGTTATTTCTCATTTAATAATACTTTTATCCCAGAATATGGATGTCCAAACTTTTGAATTTTTAATAATATAACATTGGACATGTTGACAAAGGCCCAATGGTGTTTCGGGCAGGTACCAAATAACACAGGCATGATGAAGAGCTAAATATCTTCCAATTCTGATACATGACTTTGTTTCGCCTGCCATGATAAAGTATTCCATTTACATCTTTGTGAAGATACATAATATATTATGTTGCAGGTATTACTTTATAGCCACTAGTAACCTTACCATTTTGTAACTGAATTCTCCATTCCTGACACGTCATTGTTTAATTACACCTCGAGTCCATATTTTTTGGTTACAATTTGACTGTAGATGCTAAAAGATATATGACTACCAGAATGTTATGATTTGACCAAGATTATGCTGTTACAAAATAATTCTGTTTTGGGTAGTCTTAATATCTTATAATTTCAATCTTGCTTATTGCATTGTAACGTTGCGAACAGTCAAAATATAAAATGCAGAATATTGAACTTTATATTTTGACTGTTCCCAATCTGTGCAAAGAATTCAAAATGAACATCCAAATTAAGGCTTTTGCGTCTAGATGTTCTAGCTAGTAATTTACAGTCTGTTAACGTTATGTTCATGTGATCTCTACAATTGTGTTCAGGTGGTGTCGGGTAGATTCGGCCCAATTATCATTTCATCACATTTGTTTGGCCTACTTTTTGTTGGTATGCCGATCAGAGATAATAGTTGTTCACACCTACTACATGCAACACTTAAGAGTATTAAGAGCCGAAACTTTGATAATAAAGATCGTTCAAAGGACGTTAATCAGACTACACAAAATCTTTTGAAACCTGTTAGTCCGAAAGCTAATTTTTGTTTAACCAAATATTGCCTGAATGTCTGAATTAATTTTTGTTAGTCAGGACTGAAGACTTTCGAGTAGTCTGTGTGGGTGACGGTCAAAACGTTGAATGACCAAAACGTCGAATTGATATTAAACAAGAACAAAATGGGAGTCAAAACGTCGAAAAGGAAAATATAGAGGCCATATATTAATAAACGTCGAAAAGGAAAATATATTGTCTATTTTCTATAATTATGTATACACTATGCCAAAATAAACAGTTTGTATTATTTGTAGTAAATTGAAGTGATATTTGTAATATTTAATATGAGTTGTGTAATTAAATAAAAAGAATAAAGCGAGGGCATAATGAATTTGTTTGTTAGTTTTAAAAAAATAACTTGTTGTGGCAATTATGAATATTATATGTGTTATAAGTGGTTCTTTATATTGTCGTACCCTTTATTAAAATGTGTAATGTTTGTTGCAGCTTTGAAAATAAATTGTTTAACCTATTTTGAAATTAATTACAAGAATTCAAAGACAACGGTACCGGCAGATCCATGGTCGTCTGTTTGACGCCTAGGATAGGTATGCATTATTTTACTTTTCGTCTTTGCTAAAAAATATCCACATGTACACATAACTCTACTTTTCGATGTAATAATCAATAAAGAAAATACAAGACAGAATATCACATTGTATTGTATATGTCTATGAATCATACCTATTAGGTTAAATAATCGTTTTCTAGTATTTTTTTCATTTTATTGCAGATATGAAGACGATGACATGTCATGACATCGTCGCAGCTGCTCAGAACTTGCAGTTTTATCGCTGGCTTGGGGCCAATGCAATCAACAGACCGGGTACACGATGAGGAACTATAAATACAAATATAAAACATTGTAAATAAAACCATAAAAAAACCTCAAAAATGTATATAAGTTATAATATATGATGCTTTAATATAAGATAAAATTAAAAGTTAATCATTCATTGATGTGTTCTTGTTTATTGCGATTATTTCAATTTGAATATATTTTCAAATGCCTTTTTATTTAATTTCTCCTTTATAATTGCATTGACAGAAAAGGTTCGAAAATGTAGTGGTCCGTAATGTTCCGTATACGACTATTATTATCTAATTACATTGTGCGGTAAAACTTGATAAAACAGCATAATAACTATTCTATGCATTTTCCTATATATTTTCCTTTTCGACGTTTTGACTCCCATTTTGTTCTTGTTTATCAATTCGACGTTTTGGTCATTCAACGTTTTGACTGTAATTCGTCTGTGTTAATGATGAATTACGTAATTTATTATATTGTTTAAAAATATATATTTGTAACAAGGTAAATTCAATTAAAATGTATGAATGTAAAGAACAAATATTTCAGATAAACGTTCTAATTCGCATTCATATTTTTTCCGCAGTGGAAATTTATATGAATTTAATTTTGATTGTATGAAACAATTATTTCAGGTCAACGTCATTCATAATCATAATTTTAATTACTGCTCATCATAATCAATAAAAATACTCTTGCGAGTCTTAACTTCGAAAAAAATAAATATAAAAAAATAGGGCGAATAGGCGCGTGCCAAAATGATATACTGTATCCCATTATGGGCCGAATCAACCCGGATTCGGACAGGTAAAACTTGCACCTTTCCTTAACTGGAATTTCGAAAAACTATTGTTAAAGTCTTACGAATTATATACACACACTAACAACTCTATAAAACTGACCAAGTAATGCTGTCACGTTGGAGAGTAATCACGCCGCCAGTAATGCAGTATCTTCTAAGTTTTAGGATAAAATCTCGACAGACTGAGCTAACAACCTGTCCGCATTCTTTCAAGTGGGAACAAGCTCGTAATTGAAAGAAATTCAACACGACACTTACCTGAACGGTATAAAACCTTTGGTAACATGGTTTTCTTTAGAATTGTAATAAACTACATGTTTTGCGATTTTGCGGGAAAGTTTTGACAATGTTTTCATTTTTTTCTTTTTCCGGTTCCGGGGGCACCTGTCTCAAAATTGTTCGTCATGACAACAAAACATAAATCCACAATAAATGATGACGTAGCATATATTGTATAAAAAGTAGTTCAACGTCAATATCAGTTCGCACAAACAATCGAAAAAGCTGTTTTTTGTTTCAAATAATTTGCTTTGTGAAAAATTATATTCAATGCTGGAAATACAAAGCTAGAAATTAGATTGCTTTCAGTTTTTACCGTAAATTCAGTCATTTGACAACAGTTCTATATAACTATTTTATCGATCGGCGGTATAATAAACAATGTGTTATTAGGTTACATGGCTGACGTTAGAATGTTACAAATGTCAAAATGAGTACGTCCGAAGTAGAACCTCACATAACAAAGAAATATGAAATTAAGAAACGACTCGGCAAAGGGGTAAGGCGAATGTTTAACTTTAGTATCTTAGAAGTATTGGTGAACTACGTTGCTGAGTGTCTTTAATTTTCTTCTAAAGAAAATAGGGATTTTCAAATGCCGATAAACAGATGTGTTCGTGCATGAATCGGCCCCTAATGTTATTCCGGTATATCTATATATTCCGAGTTCATGCTATGGTTCGGAATGTTGGGTTACGGATTAATATATCAAGAGACTGAATGACGAACCAAGTTTGCAACAAGGAGCCCTAGTATCATATAAATGAAAGCCAGGAAATCTGAAACAAAATTTTGCCGAGCCTGGAATAATCAGGTCCCTGGTATAATGCACAAAATTGTCTGCCTAAAGCCCCATGTATCAAAACACATTCATGATTATTTTGTTTAATATGTAGACATCTTCCCCATAAGAAATTTGTTTAAATGGTGTTTTTATAAGCTGTTTTCAAGATAATATCAGTTATATTACTCATTAACCCTTTCCCGCATACGGCAATTCTGCAGCAGACGACTTTGAACGTATTTTGGAAAAAAAAGAAGAAAATCTCCTTAATTGAATGGATAACCTATGAAAAAAAGTGGAAAACATTGTGGCAAAAGGAGAAATTGCATGTTTTGTGCAATTTCTTCTTTTGTTACTATGTTTTCAAAAAGCTGTCTGCTGAAGAGGCGTCAGAAAGCGTCTATATGAGGGAAAGATTTAACTATTAAATGAAATATTACACTTATTCATAAATTATAATCCCTGGAGGACTAGAACAAGGCTATGAAGAATGCCAATAGCAGATATCTAAGAAAGCCCAGTCTGAATGGCTCTATGCAAACCACCAAGCTTTTGTTATGTTTTTTCATGCTTATTGGTGCAACATAGCCAACAAAACTAAACTGGTGATTTAGGAGCAGATTGCAAAATATTCCAAGTTAGAAACTGCAGAGATGTAGATAAGCCAGATTTAAATAAAATATCAGGGGCTTCAAATATCACTCATCCACACAATTGTAGAAATTAAAAGTTGTACAATAACACTTTATTTTATTTATTTCATTACAAAAAGAAAACAAAACATTAATATACTGGGATAAAATGACCTCCAGACTCTGTTTAGTGATACCCCTTTATTCCTCCTTATTTAGATCTTTGATATCATTGTATCTTCATATATATGATTTATTTTCTTCAGGCCTATGGGATTGTGTGGAAAGCAATTGATCGGAGAACAGGAGAAGTTGTTGCTGTTAAAAAGATTTTTGATGCATTCAGAAATCAGACAGATGCACAGAGAACTTTCAGGGAGATAATGTTCCTGCAGGACTTTGGTGATCATGCAAATATTATCAAACTACACAATGTTATAAAGGCAGAGAATGACAAGGATATATATTTAGTGTTTGAATTTATGGGTAAGTGTTCCCTCTTTTCTTTTAGTTTTTAACCCTTTCCCTCATAAAGATGATGTCTGATGGCTCTGCAGCAGATAAATTTTTGAAAACATGGCGATAAAATAAGAAATTGCTCAAAACCAGCAATTTCACCATGTTTTCAACTTTATTCAATTATTGTACTTGTAACCATTTAAAGGGAGTTTCCAAAAATAATTGGGTATGTTTTCAAAGTCATCTGCTGCAGATTTGTTTTAGGTGGGAATGGGTTAATAGAGCTCTGGTTAAATGGCATTATTCATTCAAACTTCCCTAGGGTTTTCTACTGTAATTACCCTTTCCCACATACAACAATTCTGCAGCAGACAACTTTGAATTATGGAAAATATCTATAATTGTAGGTATACTTACTGAAAAAGGTTCTTCTTTTGTCACAGGGTTTTCAAAAGTCGTCTACTGCATAATTATGTGTCAGAATGCATCTGTATGTGGGAAAGGTATAAGAAAGATAATGCGGGGGAATGTAATGGAAAAATATGATATGTTGAGACCTTTAATGAATTATCAAGCGTCTTCCTTTAATTGGCTGAAAGTAGATGATGTAGAACACTGGAGCAGGAAATGTAGGAAACCCATTGTAAGGTGTACTGGCCAAGATGTGACTAAAATTGTTGAAATGTCATTTTGAACTCCAAACATTTGATTAAAAAAAGTGATAACCTGTTTAGCTTATCCTTTTATAAGTAAATCTATGAAAAACTGCCATTTTATTTGATGAAATTATACATTGTAGTACAGAAATGGAGAAAAAATAACCTTTTAATTAACTGGTTTGAAAAGCAAATAATAGTTGCCTATGATTTCAAGATAAATTTTCCTGATCAAACCTTTGGGAACATTGTGCTACTACTGCTATTTAAATCATTTTCCACACACAGGAGACTTTCTGCTACAGCTGCAGCACATGAATTTTGAAAATATTGTGACAAAATGAGCAGTATCTCCCATTTGTCACAATAGTTTCAACTCTATCCACTAATTAAATCTCATTTTGGTAGATTTTACATTTTTTGCTTAGATATTTCAAAGTCCTCTGCTGCAGATTTATTGTATATTGAAAAGGGTTGCTAGATTGCCAGAATTACAAATTTGTGTTTTTTTCTCTTACAGAAACAGACCTGCATAATGTCATTAAGAGAGGTAACATCCTTAAGGATGTCCATAAACGTTATATTATGTACCAACTATTTAAAGCAACAAAGTATTTACACTCAGGAAATGTTATTCACCGAGATCAAAAGGTATGTCTTTTAACCCTTTTCCAGGGCCTCCACTGGCTATTTTTTTTCTTTCGCCAACACTTTTGCCAAATTGAAAAAAAGGAGCCGAAATTTAAGCCAATTTTTTTAGCATTAGCACATGTAATATTTATGAAATAACACAAAGACCTAATAACACAAAGATATGCATCGATCCCAAATCTCGCAAAGCAACGTGACAGAAAAACAGGTGCGTGAGATTTGAGCGAGATCTCGCAGAGACGCTTTAAATATTTTAATCTCGCTGTGATGCTTAACAGGCGCTTTATAAAACATCGCTTGTTAAAGCAATCAACTCGAGAAGAAAGAAATTATAGAAATGTGGTTGAAACCAAAGACCTAATTATAATTGTACTATTAAGATTTTGTTGAAAATAATTAATAATTTATATGAACAATAAAAAGTATTTAACTTATATCTAATAGTTTGTTTTAATTACATTTCGACTTCGAGAAAAATCAAAATTACATTGTAACTTGTATCGGCAAAGTCAAAGACTAATGATATCTAACACTATTATTTGATAATTCACGTCATCTAAGTAAATTAAGCTTTGCCCGGACTATTTGCGATCCAAATTTAAATGACTTCAAATACTTTATTCATGGAGTTTCACTCGATCTACTTTCGTTTTCAATTCACTTGATTGGTCATGTATTTTCCTTTTGAAAGGAAAACAAACGCATGGAATATTTCTACAATCCCCCAGATAAAAGAAATAAAAAATATGAGACCATTCATAACTATGTTGTTTGTCTCTGATTCGTTATAACACATCCATGTAATTTATCAGCAACTGTATATAACACCAAAGTACATAATAACAATACTTCTATACATGTATTTTTGTCTTTAATAGCACTTTGGAAACTGAATATTTTAATAAACGGATAAATTCAATGGCTATTAAATGTACTTAAATGGCCCGGCAGTACATGGTTAAGTACCCAGGTAACAGTGGTATAACTGAAAAATTGTTGACAGCGGTGTGAAATACCAAATAATTAATCAATGGTAATCATTGATCAATACATGTGCATAGGTGATCTGATATCAGGAGACATCCAACAAAACAAATTTATAGTATTATTTTTTTTAATTACAAACATTTAACACGTTTGTATGGTATGAACGTTGTAAATACAACTGTATCATCATATTATGCACTTAAAAAAATTAAAATAATTTCTAGATGAATGAAGTCACTAATTTTCCTACAATTTCCCCCTTTCTCACAATGTATTTTAAATGGCTGTTTCAGTTACCCTTTCCCACATACAGACACTTTCTAACGCCTCTGCAGCAGACTTACTTTGATAACAATTTGGCAAAAGGATAAATTGCTTATAATCAGCAAATTATCTCCTGTTGTCACATTGTTTCAATTTTATTCAATAATTGTTCTTTCAGTTGTAAAAAGTTTTCATAGTTTGGAGTAAAGGTTTTCAAAGTCATCTCCTTTTGATTTGTTTCATTACACCCAAAGTGGAACAATTCTGGCCATTTCTTTACAGTCCTTCCTTTTGTTAAATGCCTGACATACAAGTTATGGTCTTTGCCTGATTTCTTTATACTATCATTGAAATGATTAAATTTAGAACAAACTTAATCTGTGTTACTTTTATACATTTTGTTCATAATTGAAAGGAGAGAATAACAATATATTTTATTATTAATACACAGAACAAAATCTACTAAAATGTGTAAATTTCCCATTTCCACTTTCACTTCTATGAAAGGATTAAAGGACTGAGGAAAGGGGTAAAGCCTGTTATAAAACAAAACAGTTGACTGTGGTATATCTCTAAGTAAACACGACAGTATGACACTGGGGTGTGTACACATTGTGCTAAATGGGGGATTAACACTAGTGCGCCACTGATTGATCATATGTAATTTGACATCAAAGGCTTTCAACCGAAATTGCAACATCATGATTGCACTGTTTTAATGGCAAACAGAACTATTTTTAATACATAACCCTTTGTCTCATTGCTAAATAAAACAATTATATCCAAAAGATGAAAAGTTTACCATATCAAAGTAAATCTATTTTCAAACAACTGACCGCATACATTTTATTTGGGTATTATAGTTTGCAATTTTTGATAGTTGATTGTCTCACATAATGCATCGTTTATTAAGTGTGATATTAAACAACACGAAACAAAAATCATCAATTATAAATAAGATTTGATCATGGTATTCATGTAAAATATATTTAACATTGTTAATCCTTTCCCACATATAGAATCTTTCTAAAAACTATGCGGTAGTTGAGAAAACATTGTTGCAAAAGAAGAAGTTGCTCAAGGGAACCAATTCCCCCTTGTGTCACAGCCTTTTCAACTCTATTCATTGATTATACTTTCAATTATATACATTCTAGATGTTTTCAAAGTTGTCTTCTGCGTATTTGGTGTATGTGGGATAGGTGTAACTCCTTCCCACATACAACACATATGCAGCTGAAGAATTTGAAAACAAAGTGTTAAACATCTGAAAAATCTCCATAAAAGATAGCTTTATTGTTGAATAAAGTTGAAAACATTGTGGTCAAAGGAGAAATATATTAACCTAAGGATTGATAGATTGGCAGTTAATTGCATGTTCAACATGAAAAGCAAATTCAAACAGTTATTCGCTTTCTCTTTGGTAAAGGGGTCATTGTCTATGCCATCTCTGTTTATGTTTTCTCTTCTGCTATTTCCCTGAAAAGAAAATTACCACAAATTAATCAATCTTGTGACTTACAAAGAAGTTTAAAACAAATATCAGATGGAGTTATTACAAAATTTATAATAAATGAGAGAACAAAAGACAGAATCAAATTCAGTACTTTTCAACATACAAAATAATTAAACTAAACTAAATAAAAGTTTTAAAAATCATGTCTTTTAGCACTGATGGTGGGATGTAAAATTGGAATTTTATGTTTTGGGTTACTTAGCATGTATAATTTAAGAGCCGTAAACTAAAATCTTAGAACCATCATTGTTTTGTACCAATTCATCATACCGAGATCCACTATACAAAAGGGAATGTTAAATACTGTTTAAAACACAGATAATCATTGTTTAATTTTTTTGTTTTAAGCCTACTCAATAGAAAAAAGTTACTGGAAAAGAATATTACCACAATTAAATCAATCCGGTGACTAACGAAGAAGAGTACGATAATTGAAGCCTGTCATATCAATTAATAACATATCTATAGGTGCTACCTATTTACGAAAAAACCGCAAGATAATTATAAACAAAAATTAAAGAGCATAGTTTGGCCATAAAAAAGGATTTATAAGTAATTGACTAGACAATAATAATGTTAATGTCATGTTTCTGGCATTATCAAAACATATTTGGAATTCGTATTGCTGTTGTCTATTATTTGAACAGAAAATAATAAAGTAAAGACTTTCAGAAAATCAAGGAATACATTTATAATGAACGAGGTTAAAACATGGTCACAAGATAATCGATCACCTGCATTTTGGTAAAGAAGCAAATAGATCAGCCCTTTTCTGATGCCACCTGGCGACTGCCTTTTTCAACAATTCAATATGACTGGAACAAATTATGTAAGGGGTCACATTTCTGCTTAAACCCTTTCCCTATAAGAGACGGTTTCTGGGGCCTATGCAACAGACGATTTAGGAAAAGATTGTCGCCACAAGAACAATTGCTCCTTATGAGAAAGTTATCCTTTTGCCACAATGTTTGATAAATAATTATACTTTGAATGAGTAGGTCATGTATAGGAATTTGGGGCTTTCATGTTGATACCACTTTTTTGCGGGAAACGACGTCGCTCCATTGACGTTACGCCAAGATGAAGTGTAACGGAAATGACGTCACGTCCTTCTTTGCCTACGATACAGTCAAAATTTAGTTTCGGTCGTAGAAGGCTAATGCTGTCGTTTTTTTTACGAACGGGAAAACATAATTTATATCTTACAGATTTCCATTTATTTTTAACTTTTCGTACAAATGTTAATGCCCACATAACACAGCACTTTAATTATCTTAAATATCGATTTTAAAAAAAATGATTAAAAAGACGACAATAATTTTCAATCCGTGTTTTTCTGCTCCTTTTATACATAACAAACCGATTTTAAAAAAAATGATTAAAAAGCCGACAATAATTGCTTTTTATACATATCCAAAATGGCGGCCCCCATGGATTTTTCCAGTTTCATTTCAGAAAGCTTCATGGGTTATTGAAAAAAAAAAAAAAAAAAAAAAAAACGCCTGTTCCTATAAGCGAAAAAACCCATTTATGGTTTTTTTTTCGTATTAATTAAGACCCACAGTTAAACCATTAAATTAGTTACACGGTTAACTTCACAACTTAATTAGCAAATTTTTAACAAAGGGGAGATTGTCTGCCTCGTTCTGAACACGGATATATGGTAATGCTCTAATGCGGTCTTCTTTTGTCACTTTGTTATCAATAAGCTGTCTGCTGCAGAGACGTCATAAAGCATCTATATGAGGGAAAGGGTTAATTAACTAAACACATCTATGTTGAATAAATCTGAATAAAGGAAAATATGGGCAAATGAAAGCTTATTTTGATACTGTAAGTGTAGAAAACCGAAATTGCTCACTGTAAGATTTTTTTAAAAGTGTTTTGGTTTAGCCATATATATCAGTTTGAAAATTGATTTTAAGTCAAGCCATCAAAATCTAACTAGACAGTGAGTGTGTTCTAAAAGTGTTATAAAGTTTGTGATTTTGGTCTACCAAAAAGTCAAATTTAAATAAAGATGTAAAGCCTCTTTTCTTTGTTTACAGCCATCTAATATCTTATTAGACAGTGAGTGTGTTGTAAAAGTTTGTGATTTTGGTCTAGCAAGGTCCCTGTCACAAATCAGTGTAGATGCAGAAACAGGCGATCCAAACCTCACAGAATATGTTGCCACAAGATGGTACAGAGCACCAGAGATTTTACTTGCGTCACACAGGTATTTTGAAATTACTTCATTCTTTTCCATAATTATTATGCAGACGGCGTTTCAAACCATTGTGGTAAAATGAAAAAAATGGATTATTATGGACAATTTGTCAGTTTTCCACAATGGTTTTTAGCTTGACTTTTGAAAGAAAAAGAGAGCAATTGTCATGACCCTGGCGGCGTGGTCGTCCGGTTAAGGTTTTTTGTTGAGCTCTTTTTTTTTTTTTTTTTCCTCCCTATCAGTCGAGCGTCTGTGCCGTACGGGGTGCTCTTGTTAACTCTTAAAACCATCATATTTTAATTTATAGAGAGTTCCCATATTTTGTCTCTTCATTTTGTTCAGAGCCTTCGGATGCAGATTTGTTGTAAGCGCTAAATGGGGATTTTTGTTTTTGTTTTAATGATATAAGTGACATCTAGAATATATTGAAGTAAAATTAATCAATTCGAAGATATTCTCTTTTTCCCAATAATATTTTCAGTGGTCTGCTGCTGAGGTGTGAATTGTCATCTGTATTAACCCTTTCCCTCATACGGCAATTCTGCAGCAGACGACTTCAAACGTATTTTGTCAAAACATAGAAAATCTCCATAATTGAATGGATAACCTATGACAAAAAGTGGAAAACATTGTGGCAAAAGGAGAAATTGCACGTTCTGTGCAATTTCTTCTTTTGTCACTATGTTTTCAAAAAGCCGTCTGCTGCAGAGGCGTCGGAAAGCGTCTATATGAGGGAAAGGGTTAAAGCAATAATTGTTGTTAATTAGCATTCATTTGTATTTTATTTCTAATCCATACTAGGGAATTGAAACCTCATGAGTTTTGGGATATAAAGTTTAAGATATAAGTATAAGATTATATTCCTTTAACTTGTAGAAAATCTTGATGAAATATTTGCATGCATTTTCATATCTCTGTCAGCGTAGAGAATAGAGATATTATATTGAATTTTTTAAACTTCCAAGTAAATGAAAAAGGGAATATATCTCTTCAACTTGACTAAATATATTGTTTTCCCCTGTTTTACAGATTTTCTTTATTTTACTTAAGATGTTTTAATTAGGATGAGTCTTATATATTTGGTCAAGCAATGCATTTTAATATTCCATGTTATTTCTTAAAACACAGGAGCTTCTTAACATCTTTCCTTTGATGTTGCTCAGTTTTCTCATTTTCTCCCCTTTCAGGTACACAAAGGGTGTAGATATGTGGAGTTTAGGCTGTATACTTGCAGAAATGGTTTTAGGAAAACCTTTATTTCCTGGTGCCTCCACTTTAAATCAGATAGAGAAAATAATGACACATATTCCCCCACCAACAAAAGAAGGTAACACATGTTTACATATTTTCTTTTCGCAATATCCATTTCAATATCTATGAAATAACTTAATTAAAGATGCATGAATTCAATTATCTTACGATCTACTACCTCATATGAAACTGTCTATGAGAAAAGCTACAAGTTCACTCTTGTGAACACTTTAGATCCATATCAGCATGTGCATTCACACAGTCTGATCAAGATCTACACTTTTCACATAATTAATACTTATTAAGTGAAAGGCTCCTGTCAAACTTTTGTATGTGCTGAAAAGACTAGGCAGATGGACAGTGAGATCAGAACCTACACTGTTCAGAAATGCTAATTTGTGTAGCATGGACAGTATTATATTATGAAAGTATTTAACCCTTTCTCCACATACAACAAATCTGTAGCAGACAACTTTGAAAACATCTAGGCAACAACATTGGAAACGCCCATAAATGAAGGTATAATTATTGAAGTTGAAAACATTGTGACAAAAGGAGAAATTGTTCGTTTTGTCACATTGTTTTCAAAATTCTTCTGCTGCAGAGGCGTCAGAAAGTGTCTTTATGTGGGAAAGGGTTAATTTACCCCCTTATTATCTTGTTTGATCTTTGACCTAATGCAATGAAAGGTTTATTTTGACTTATCCCAATGTGAAATTTTTTAACAGCAATACTATTTGCCATGATACATAAATTCAAACTAACTTAATTTGCAAAGAATGTAGACCAAAAAACTGCCGGTACATTATTGAAGTCTTATCTATCCATATTGTTCAGTACTCATTTATCAAAATGTATTTGGACTTGTCTATGCACATGTAAGGGCATATCAAATATCAGGGATGGTGAAGACTTTTTACATAGATTGAGTGAGTTAAGGTTAAAGAGTTAGGAAGCAGTGTAGAAAAGCTATTGCATACATTTCAGGTCTTCTTTCCACCTTTTAACCCTTTCCCAGATTTAACAAATCTACAGCTCACAACTATTTCAGACATCTGGGCAACAATTTGGAAAAATCACACAAAATTAAAGTACAATTATTGAAATGTGAAAAGTTTTCAAGAATTGTATGCTGTAAATTTGTCAAAACGCGTCTACAAGTAGGAAAGGGTTCATTGAGTGTAGCAACATATATAGCAGATGACTTTTGAAAACATCGTTACAAAAGCAGAAATTGCTCAACATTTTGACCATAAGCCCAAAGGGTCTAACTCTGAGCAATTTCTTTATGTCAAAACAAGTAATTTCTCCTTTTGCCATAATGTTTTCTACTTTTTTCAGTAATTATACTTACATTCATAGAGAGTTTTCATATGTTTAAGTAGACATTTTCAAAGTAGTCTGCTGCAGATTTGTTGTATGTGGAAAAGGGTTGATGACCACAAAAATACTGCATGAATGATTGTACATAAACAAAGATTTCTAGCCAAATGGCTATATTGGTTATATTATATCCAAATATAAGGATAAACAAACTCAAATAATTAATTCATCTTTTTTATTTGTTCACAGACATTATCAGCATTAAATCAGCATATGGATCATCAATATTAGAAAAGGCCTCTTCAAAGTAAGTAACATCTTGTTGTAATGTAATGTAGTTGCAAATACCAATTGCTGATTGAGCATAAGTAATCTGTCATGGCCTAGTGGTTAGCTTTGGGGAATTGGATCTGGTCATCCCAGGTTTGATCCCCAGTGACTGTGCTGTGGTCAATTCCTAGCCTATAACTGGTTTGGCTACCCAGGGATTATGAATTGTCTCCGGGCTATAACTGAAGTAATATTGAAAACCATGCAAAACCATGCAAAACAAACTGATTGACCATTCGCTTTTTAGCTCCTATAGGCCCATTTGGTAGTGTAGACTAAAACATGTACACGCAATTGATATGTGCGATTATTTCAATATACAGGAGTTAGATGCAAGGGAATACGGGTGCAAAACCCTTGCTCTTTCCACAATGTTTTCAACTTTATTTAACGGTTAAGCTATCTTTTATGGACAGGTTTTAGGCTTGTTGTAGTGTAATGTAGTTGCAAATACCAATTGCTGATTGAGCATAAGTAATCTGTCATGGCCTAGTGGTTAGCTTTGGGGAATTGGATCTGGTCATCCCAGGTTTGATCCCCAGTGACTGTGCTGTGGTCAATTCCTAGCCTATAACTGGTTTGGCTACCCAGGGATCATGAATTGTCTCCGGGCTATTACTGAAGTAATATTGAAAACCATGCAAAACCATGCAAAACAAACTGATTGACCATTCGCTTTTTAGCTCCTATAGGCCCATTTGATAGTGTAGACTAAAACATGTACACGCATTTGATATGTGCAATTATTTCAATATACAGGAGTTAGATGCAAGGGAATACGGGTGCAAAACCCTTGCTCTTTCCACAATGTTTTCAACTTTATTTAACGGTTAAGCTATCTTTTATGGACAGGTTTTAGGCTTGTTGTATATGGGAATGGGTTAAATGCTCAGTGTATAGCACTGAAACATGTAAGGCAATTTTTCTTTGAGAGTACTGGTACTAGACCTCTTTGTTGAAAGTGAGTCACTTAAAACATCTTGTAGGTTTCCAGAACCCAGACTGAGATTTGAACCCAAGACCTCTTGATTGACAGTCCAACATGTTAACCACTAGACTACAAGGCCATTCAAGTCAAATTTAGTAAAATAATTAAAAATTAAAAATTAAAAATAAATGTTACCAAAACATTTATGCTTTAGGATATGAACTTTGAACAAGAAATAACGAAAACAAATGCTCCATTTTACGGGAAGAGGAGGTTGAAATAAATATCAGTATATGATTCAAAGTTGTTCTTAACCCATTCCCATTTGTAGGAGCATTTTGGCACTTTGACAATCAATTTTTTATTTTGTCACAATGTTTTCAACAGCATATGAAATTTATACTTTCAATTGTAGAGCTTTTCCATTATTTTTGTCCAGATATTTTCAGTCATGTTACAGATTTGGTGTATGTGGGAAAGTTTAAACAAATCATGTTATTAGAGTCATCTTCTTTCAAAATATATGAGGAATAACATATTACATAATGATGATTATATACATGTGTTTTCTACAAAGTTGAAACATCATGGGTAAAAAAGAAATTGCTCAAGACTCTTTGGGCTTATGGTACCTTGATGGACATATACTTTGACTGTTTTTTGCACAATGATTTCACAAATTTATGGTCTGCTGAATAGACTTTTGAAATTGTTTGTAAAGGGGTTTGTAAAGGTAAGCTTTCCCTCATATAGATGCTTTCTGGCACCTCTGCAGCAGACAGCTTTTTGAAAACATAGTGATAGAAGAGAGCAATTTCCCCTTTTACCGCAATGTTTTCCACTTTTAGTCATAGGTTATCCATTAAATTATAGAGATATTCTTGTTTTTGACAAAATATGTTTAAAGTCGTCTGCTGCAGAACTGCCGTATGAGTTAAAGGGTTAAATTCCTTAAGAGGCCTGTGCTACTGATAACACAGTTGAATGAAAACATGTTGCATAATGAAACTGTTATGTTTAAACTTCAGACCTAAAAAATCCATAGAAGACATAATGGGCGATGCCCCAAAAGATGCCATAGATTTAGTAAAGAAGCTACTCATGTTTAACCCAGATAAAAGAATGACAGCAGATGAAGCATTGAGACATTCCTATGTGTCACGGTTTCATAATCCATCTGAAGAAATCAGTCTAAACTATGATGTGGTACCCCCATTGGCAGATGATGTGCAACTCAGGGTTGAAGAATACCGAACAAAACTGTATGAGGTTTGTATTTGATTTAGTTGAAACCTTGTTATTTATATTGTTCCAACAAGTGTAGAGTTTATTTACTTTTAAACTTTTGATAGGGGAATTCAATCCTGAGTGAAATTTCTGTGTCTGTAACAAAGGAGTTAGTCTGCACAAGTTTGTTAATGGCGGATAAATTCATCAGGGATAAGTTCTCACATATCTCAAATATTAAACATTCAATGGTACATAAAGTATATATATATATATATACATAAACAAATGATGAACATTCATGTTATTTCTTGTAACAGATTGTATTTTGATAAAAGTAGCATTGTTTTTGATGAATATGTATCAAGAGATGATATGTGTGACATCATTCTATACTAGTCAGGCGACTGATAACACCTGATACAAGTTATTTAATACAAGGAAACTATGTTTTTTCTCATTCCGAAATATTTCTAATAATCTTTACAGTAGATGTAGTATAACATTTTAATCCATCTCACATGCAAACAATCTGCTGCATATGCCTTTTAAAACATCTTGGTAAAGATACTAAAAATTTCTTTAAATACTTCAACCCTAGACGCTTTTCGACGCCTCTGCAGCAGACGTCTTTTTGAAAACATAGTGACATAATAAGAAATTGCTCAAAACGAGCAATTTCTCCTTTTGCCACAACGTTTTCCACTTTTAGTCATAGGTTATCCATTCATTTATAGAGAGTTTCTATTTTTTGACAAAATATGTTCAAAGTCGTCTGCTGCAGAATTGTCGTATGAGGGAAAGGATTAAATCATGAATATAGTTGTGGAAAATTGAGTAATTTATCAATATGAGCCATTTCTCCTTGTGCCACCATGCTATCATATGTCATCTACTACAGGTTGGTCACAATTAGTCTGCATAATTATGGGCTAGAGTTAAGTTTTAAATATTATCCCAACAGATGATTATGCAGAAGAAGGCTGAACGCAGACGGAAGAGACAAGAAATGCGAAGTGCTCAACATATTGCACAACAGGCACGAGAAGCCACGCCTCCGGATTATGAGGATGACGCTCCTCCTGGTGAACCCCACAGTCATTATGCCTCACAGCAACATCAATCAAAATATGGTCGACATGATCCAGATACCCCTCCAAGATCCAATAATCATCATCAGTCCTCATTCACAGCTGCCAATCGTAAGTTTTTTCATGATGCAGAGCACTAGATAACAAAACACCTCTCTGAACCCAAAGTGGTGTACTGTAATGGAGAACTATTGTATATGGAGAAATTCAAAGTAAATCAATGGCGATATTGTTATAAATGTACTTGAACATTAGGGATTGATTCCAGGCTATATTTCAATGAGTGTCTGCAGAATTCACTTACTATATCAATTGGTTACCTTGCTAAAAAAGAGTAAAGGGATCTTTGTCATACAATATCTGTCCTTTTACTCAAGAAATCCAAATTGTGTGGGTACAGATAAAACTCTTCACTGACTTTTTGCTTAAAACTCGAGGTAAGCTGTAGATATTCAGGTTTATTCAATAACTCTTATAGTGAACAAACTAAGTGGTTAGAGCTTCTGCCTTTAAAGACTTTAAAGATGGTAGTCGTGGCTTCCCTCCTTGCCTTCAAAGAAATTGAACTCTGACCTTGTGTAGTGACATTATTGTACCTTTGTTAGAAAGAGTGAGCTGTTTTTTATCTGCTCTTTTACATTATAAGATGTTTTTTGTATTGTATTACATTTTGATCTTTGTCCATGCTCACCAACCTTTTTATTTCCTTCTTATTCTTAATTTGAGGAAATATATTCTAAATTTCAAAGTGACACATTTTCTGATAGGCTATACCTTTGAGTTTAGCAAACAATTTGTGTGAATATGTTTATTTAGATTTAGAATATAAATGATAATTATAGTGACTTAACCCTTTCCGTCATATAGACGCTTTCAGACGTCTTTGCAGCTGACAGCTTTTTGAAACATGGCGACAAAAGAAAAAATTGCTCAAAACAAGCAATTTCTCCTTTTGTCACCATATTTTCAACTCTATTCAATTATTTTGCTTTCATTTGAAGTGAGTATCCACATTTTTTTTTCGGGTCCATTTTCAAAGTTGTCTGCTGCAGATTTGTTGTATGTGGGAAAGGGTTAACAATGCAGGCTGAAACATTTTTGTTTTTCTCTATATTAGGAGTAGCCTTTGGTAGATCAACACATGAACAGGCTCCACCATCTGCACCTGTTACAAAATCTAGAGGTTATGCAAGACAGAAAACCAATGAAAATACGGGTGTAAGTCTGTTTCCACCTTACCTCTAACATGTACAGTAAACCAAATACAATGCAAAAGAGCCTGACATATTTTCAGTTAGTTAAGAGTTTATTTCTTAAAGTGTAACCATTGTAGGCAAATCTGTATCTCAGTTACACATATGCTTAAATGGCAGAAAAGTTCAGAAGAAACTTCAAATAATTATCATTCGAATGATAAGAATAGTACTAGATAAGATGTTTTGTATGCAGATCTGCAAAATGATCTCTTATGAACTGTGGAAATTAAAAATTGTTTCAGGCACTGTTGAATTGTATTGTGGTTTCTTTATTTCCCACTCCAGGTTTTTTTTCTCTGATTTCTTTAATGGCTTGGGCATGGAAATTTTTGCTATTGTTTGTTTGTTGCATGCTAATCAATTAGATTTCTCAGATAGGGAATGGTCAAGTCAAGTTTATTTCATCAAAGGAATATGAGAACTAACAAAATGGATTGAGTTAAAACTCTTTTGACAAAATTGTCTTTCTTTAGCCAATATTCATATAAGCTTTGATGTTGTTGCCTTTTTCCGCATTGAACTATTAAGACTAGAAGTTGTTATTATAAAATGAATTATTCTGTGTTTTATACTAAATATATTTTTGTTATATGCAATTTTTATTTGGAGAACATCCAAAAAAGATAAGTTGTTTTGATCATTTATTTCTGGATATGACCATTGCCCAATAGTTTTACTGTTAACACATAATCCTTTCAAAAGCCGGTAGAAAAACAAAATATTATTACAACCCTTATTCTGTTCAATTGATATGTTATTTGGCTGACCAATGATGATTAAAAAAAAGATGATAACATAACAGTAGCAATAGTTTCCTGTTCCTATTTTCTTAATCCTTTCCCTCATACAACAATTCTGTAGCAGACAGCTTTGAACATATTTTGTCAAAAATAGAAAATTTCTATAATTGAATGGATAACCTATTACTAAAAGTGGAAAACATTGTGGCAAAAGGGGAAATTGCTCGTTTTGAGCAATTTCTTCTTTTGTCACTATGTTTTAAAAAAGCCGTCTGCTGCAGAGGCGTCGAAAAGCGTCTATATGAGGGAGAGGGTTAACCCACTCCTTGCAGACAAATTTGAAGCATCAGCAGCAGACAACCTTGGATAATATAGGGGCAAAAGGAGAATTTGCTCATAATGATACATTTCTCCTATTGCCACTATGTTTTCAACTCTTGCTGCATTTTTGTTGTAGGTGGGAAAGGGTTAAGATGTGAATTACCCTTTCCAACTTGACTTTTGAATACACAAAACACCCATTGGTATCTATTGCAAGTATTACTTTTTTTTCTCCATCAAATATTATGTTTTTCTACGTGACTTTATTCCTTGTGTATTGTTTATCATATTCTTTAGTGCTCCTTTTTTTCTGTCATCTTTTCTGTTAAGCTTGATTAGTTACAAGTGTAAAAATGTCTCAGAAGAGTGATGTGTAGAATTATAATGACAGTCATAAATATTGTAAATAATATTGACCCAGTTTTAAAAGGTGTTTAAGATAAGGTAATGAAATATGACTAATAGGAAATATATCAAGTATACAATGTAAATACATATTTAAAGTTTATTTAATGTATTCTGTAACCCTTTGCAATGGTCGTTTTGGCTGTAGAGCTATGCAAAAATAACATCTTACAGAATTTACTGTTTTATTTACTTTGCTTACAGAGTCAAAATTGAAAGAAAACCATTTTATAAAATATAAATATATAATATTAAATTAAGAGATAATCAAAAATGAATTTAGAAAATGGCAAGGCACTATAAATGAAATATTGCTTCGATTTGAAATACTCTCAAATTCTTGCCTCTTGCATTCCTCAGGTTTTTAAGATATGTGTATAAAGAAAATACATATCTATATAAGGATGAATTCTGAATATGTTTTGTAGCTTTTGAAAGACAGCTTTTAAAAAGTTTGTGGCAGAAGTAGAAATTGATTATGATAAGCAGTTTCTCGTTTTTCAACAATAACACAATCCAATAATCATATATAGTTTATAGAGATTTTCAATATTTTTGCATAGATTTTTTTTAAAATCCTATATTGCAAATTTGTTCTATGAGGGGAGAAAGGGTTTTACCCTTTTACACATGTGACAAATCGGTATCGGACGAATTTGAAAACATCTTGGCTGAAATATGTAAACTCTCTCTAAATGAAAGTAATTATTGAATAGAGTTAAAAACATTGTGACAAAATGAAAAAAACTGCTCATTATGAACAATTTCTACTTTTAACTCAATGTCGTCTGCTGCAGATATGTCAAATGTTGCCTACAGGTTGGGAAGCGTTTAATTAAATATAATTATGATTAGATTGCACATTTGTGTAGTTATCAGAACATTTTCTGTCAGACACATTTATAGGATACATTTATTGTGTTCACCTACAGAGAAAATGTGGTGAGCGGTTGTCAACTCATGGTAGTGTCACTGTGCCTTTGGGCAAGACTCATTTCCAAGCCTAGTACTAGTTTGTTGACCCTGGGAACATTTATAAGTATTCTGTTGCCATGATATAACTGAAATAATGTTGTAAATGGTATAAAACCCCAATAACCAAACTTGTTTGAACCTTGAAATTGAAACATCATTGGACACACCCTTTAAGGTCGAATGACATATCAATAAAATAGTAATGGTAATACCTGGATCTAGTCCAAATAGTTTAAACAATATAAAGGTTATTTCTGTATTGAGGTTAAATTAATATATTTAGAACTACATACATGTTTAAAAACAAACCTTATGTCATAAAGTGTACTATAATTTTTATATTTTTTTTGACACATTCATTTTTGTATTACCATATCCACACCCGACAAAACTGCAGCAGGCAGATTTGAAGACATCGAGGCAAAAGTATTGAAAATCTCTACAAATGAAAGAAAAAACATTGTGACAAAAGTAATTCGCTGCAGGGACCTTCTTTAAGCATCTTATGTGGGAATGGGTTAAGAAATGAAGTTATTATAGAATAAATAAGGGACTTGGAACATGGAAAGACATACCAGTCAAAACATACAGATACATCTGTCATAGTAAGACACATACCAATTACAACATGCATTCAACAATCTTTAAAAAGCACATTGAATATATCTGGCCATGGGTAAAACTAGGGTTTGCACACTGTGTGTTTATTTCCTGTATATATATAACCTTTTCTGCATGTTTTCTAATGCACACTCCTCTCCCCTCACAGAATATGTCAACGATTCTGGGTCGACAACGAGTGAGTTATGTTCTCAAAGCTAATCCATCACTCTTGTCCTATGACTACCAGGTTAGTATTCCAGGGAAAAAAACATTGGACTATATGTAACAAATAAAAATAGCTTGGGTGAAAATTTAATGAAGTTTCACAATTGGACAAGATTAGCTAGAATACTTTTATATGAAATTCTGTCTGAAAATGAATGAGTATATATATACATTTAACTTTCAAATCTTAATGTACATTGTATCTGAGCTCTAGATAAGTTGTTTGTGTGATGTTCTGAGACAGTCTGTGAAATAAGCAGTGGTACCTGGACAGTACATTTTGGTTCCTTAACCCTTTCCCTGATACGAAAATTCTGCAGCAGACGTATTTTGTCAAAACTAAGAAAATCTCCATAATTCAATGGATATTCTATGACTAAAAGTTGAAAACATTGTGGCCAAAGGAGAAATTGCACGTTTTGTGCAATTTCTTCTTTTTCACTATGTTTTCTAAAAGCTGTCTGCTGCAGAGAGGTCAGAAAGCGTCTATATGAGGGAAAGGGTTAACCCAGTGTTATTTTGATTCCTTAAACCCAGTATAATTTTACTTGCAATATAAAAAAATTAACTTAATTTCAATGACTGCATATATCCATATCAGGACTTCAAAACGTATGTTGTGGGTACTCAAAATATTTGTCTCAGTAATACAATTCTTTTGAGTGCCCACAACATTTGGTTTAACCCTTTCACTCATAATTCTGCAGCAGACGACTTTAAACATATTTTGTCAAAAAATGGAAAATCTCTATAATTGAAAGGATAACCTATGACTAAAAGTGGAAAACATTGTGGCAAAAGGCGAAATTGTTTGCTTTGAGCAATTTCTTCTTTTGTCACTATGTTTTCAAAAAGCTGTCTGCTGCAGAAAGGGTTAATTGAGTAATACGAGAGATATTGTGGAGTAATAAACTGTTTTAGACCATCACATCTAGACCTTTGTACATTATGGATTCATACTTCAGCTTTCTGATATGAAAATGTTACCAATAATTTAAGAATAGATTTAATTTAGCTAGGATTGTTTGTCTAATTGCTTAATTAATCTGAATGATCAAAACTGGTGTACAACTACAAGTCAAAGTTTTGACATATTAAACATCATTACATTGTGTTTTGTGTAAATTGTCAATTTGTTTTGGAGCAACATTTAACATCTATTGTCAATTTAATAATTTTTTGAAGTTACATATTGAAATGACCTATCCAGGTTTTAAGCACACCGCTTGTTAGACTACTGCATTCTAATGGCATACTTTTCTCAGTGTAATAGCCTCGGTGGTGTAGTGGTAGTCAAAATGATAGTAATGGCTGTCCTACTTGGTGCTCAGAGTTGTGGGGCTGGCTGGCCCTTGAAACGCTGTGATATAACTGAAAACGTGTTGTAAACAACACAAAGCACCAAACAATCAATTCTCAGTGTTACTGGTATTTTTGTCTACATAAAGAAAGTAACCAGATTTAATAAAATGATATGATATTAACCCTTTCCCTCATATAGACGCTTTCTGACGCCTCTGCAGCAGACGGCTTTTTGAAAACATAGTGACAAAAGAAGAAATTGCACAAAACGTGCAATTTCTCCTTTTGCCACAATGTTTTCCACTTTTTGTCATAGGTTGTCCATTTACTTATGGAGATTTTCTATGTTTTGACAAAATACGTTCAAAGTCGTCTGCTGCAGAATTGTCGTATGAGGGAAAGGGTTAAACATTTAACCCTTGACCTGATTCAGATTAATCTAATTAACATAGTTGGAAAATCATGCAGTTATTCCAACCTTTTGGCATCTCTCATCAGTATGATACTTCTAAAGCATTATTTGTCTCAGATGATAGTAAAAAAAGACCACAAAACGACATTAGATGTTAAATGTTTCAAACTCTTAGTAATCCCTTGTAATGCTTTTTATTCACTCTTTCCCACAAACAACAAATCAGCAGCAGACAGCTTTGACCACTTTCAAGTATAATCTTAATAAATGATAGTAAAACTATAATTGAATAGATTGAATTTTGAAAAGAAAAGTGGCAAAAGGTGAAAATGCTAATTATGAACAATTTCTTCTTTTGCCACAGTATTTTTAAAACTGGTCTGCTGCAGATGTGTTTAACTGTGGCTGCATGTTGAAATGGGTTAAATGCACTTTTGACCATCTTTGTTCTCACACGGTATTGTACAGATTATTTGTCACCCCAGAGCATGGCTAGATACAAATATTTGTTTTTTTAATTACACATGTTTACCTTCTCAATTGCAAACTCTTGAAAACCGCATCCATGCAATCCAGGGCTGGGTCAAACTAAAGACTTTAAAAATGGTTGCAATGTCTGCCCTCCTTTGCGCTCAGGGTTGCGGGGTTAGCATTACAATTGACTGGCTTGTGTCATGATAAATGGACCAGTAGTACTGGTAACTTACCCAGGATATGCTGTGATATAACTGAAAAATGATTGAATGCAGCATTAAGAACCAAACAATCAATCAATCAACAATCTGCTGTGGATTTGTTGTTTATGGGAAAGTGTTTACAGAGGCAGTCATAATAATTATGTTCAGTTGTTTATTCATTTTCAGTATTCACTGAATATCACACATTATATCAAGCAATCATACCCAAATGTCTATGTTAAAACGCACATTTTGCAAAAAAAAAAAAAATATTCATAAAACTGTATTAACCATTTCTTGGGGTGTCAATTGAATTGGCCAATAAATGAGATATGCTTTTAATATTTCCACATAGTTTGTTTGTGCTTTATTTACAGTTTTAATCTTGACAGGAACATTGTGTTGAGTTTGTAGATAATGCTTTCTAAAAAAATCTGAAATAGATCTACTTGTTTCACACTCTTCTAATGAAATGGACTTTTGCATTAATTAACACTTTCTCTGAAACAGACCAAGTCAACTTTAAATAAATTACCCGGTATGTTAGAATTAAAAGTGTCAATTGCTCATGATAAGCAATGTTTTTATCGCCGGACCCTACATAGTGATGAGAGTTATCTCTGGCACATTGTAATGTTTGTTGGATTTGTCATGATGTTGTGTAGACTTGACTTCATGTTCACCTTGTGTAACCCTTTCAATGCTGAAATTTAAGAATGGGCTTGTCCTGCTTAGCATTTGGAAGAGGTCATAGCTTATAGTCTATGAATATCAAGATAAAAATGTTAAGTTGATCTCGAAACTGTGTAGAGCTCTGCCAGATGGTGCGAATGCACTGGCTTGCCTGGCTCAATACTGGTGGCATAGCTAGTCTTCACAAAATTGGTTCCAACAGTCAAAGGTTCATTGTCCAAATGCAGGTGCACTTTCAATCTTCTGCAGCAGATACTGTGACATTTTTGTGACAAAACATTTCAAGAATTAAGGCTTATGCCACGGTTGACTGGTGACTGCCTTTACTCTTTCCCACATACAGAAGTTTTCAGATTTTTTTTAAAAACATCCTTTTGCCTCAATTTTTTACACCTTTTTTGAGACATTGCATCTTCACTTAAAGAGATTTTTCATGTATTTGCCTAAATGTTTCCAATGTCATTTTGTCATATGGGGGAAAGGGTTAAGATGTATAGCCCATACTTTACCTATTTGTTCTGTTTGGACTAAGTTGATCATTGTTTGTCTTATATTGGAAGCATTAAACAGACGTTAAAATGTGGGGAAAGGGTTTAAGCACAATGTAAAAAATGATATTCTCACCATGTCATTCTCTTGTTTTACAATGTAATTTGAGCGTCCCACGAGAAAATCAACATTATGGCCTCCGCGTAATATATCGATCCAGATCAGCCTGCGCAGACTGATCAGGGCAGACACATTTTGTTTCAGGGGGATAGAGGTATAGAGTAATGATTCCTGAAACAGAAAATCCACAGAAGGCGAAAAGTGTCTTATCTTGGTAAGCCTGCGCGGCATGCTAAGGGTGATCCGGATCAATACTTTATGCAGAGTCTACAATGTTGGTATTCTCGCGGGATGGCTAATCTATATATCACTACAGACACGTATTAGGAATATGTTGGCAATGATTGCATCTCATTAGTATGAATACTCAATCATGTTATTTGTAAGATTTTGTTTAATTTCTGCTTTTGCCAAAATAGTTTTCAACTGTCTTGTCAATAATAAGAGATTTTCTCTGTTTGTGCATAAAACTTAGACATTTTCAAATTTGTTTATGTGGTAAGAGATTAAAAGTGTATTTTATGATAGTCTGCTAAAAAGAAATGATATTTTTGAAGAGTATAGTTTTAAATATACTTTATTATGTTTCATCTAAACAGGACATGTATTCGGGAGGTGCCAAAAGTAGACAAGCTTCAGCCCCAGCAGCCACAAGACCTGGACGGCCCTTCTCTGGAGCTTACGGGCAACAAGCAAACAATCCAATAATCACAAGAGATGACAAAACTGGCTTAACCATTACTAGCTCAAGAATGGTGAGTATTTGTTGAATATTTTGTTGGGGGGAAACGGGGTGTTATTAAGAAATACTACAATTGTACTATTCACTATTATTCTTTGTGTAAACATATTGAACTGTTTCAGAACAGAACAGAACAGAAATGTCAACTGATGTTTTAGTTCATGTTAGATATGCAGAAATGGTTGTCACAATAAAATACATGAAATAGTCTTATTTAAATAAAAAATAAAAAAATACATATGAAATTAATTAGTTGAGGATTGTTGGACTGTTAAAGGCCGCAGACATCTGACAGGAAGGTTTGTGAACACCATTTATTAGCTTGTTTATTTTTTTAAGAAAAAAAGTTGGGCTATTGTGATACCATTGGTGTCATCATCTGCATCTGCATCATCACAAGACTTTAACCTTACCTTATAACTCAAAAACCTTTCAACATTTTCAAATGAAATTTGGTACACAAGTTCCTTGGAACAATGTACATGTCTTTACAAAGTCACATAACTCTGGCTTTAATTACTATTCAGTAATGCCCCTTTTACGACAGGTGTTGGCTTCGCTTGCGTCGATATTGTTTCTATTTAAACTGACCTTATGTTGTATATATATATTATGCGACAGTTCAATTTACAATGTCTATAAAAAAAGAACAAATGTAATGGAATGAATACTTTGGGACTTTACCAAAATGTGTTGTTAACAGGCTTCGAAAACAGGCAACAGTTCAATCCCCTAAAGGCTAAAACCTTTTTTTTTAACAGGGTTAATTTGATAAATGTTTTTCAAAAAGAACATCCTGAATATATTGTGAAGACTTGGATCTGCCTGACTGTAAAGACTGATAAAAAAAAAGTATTTGTGCTTCACATGACGTTACCTTTGTATAGGCCTAATGCTACCTTTTAGTATGGCCAAACATTAATTAAATTTTGATTTAGTATTTAGAATTATTTTTCCCATTTATTTTCCTTCCGTAGAAATTCAGGTGGTTAATTGGTTAGTGTCTGCCTTTTGAGTGCAAGATCAATGTTTGATTCTTGTTCTTGTCATTCCAAAATGTTAGTTTCCTGTTTTAGAGCAGGCTTATTAATGGAAATAGCATTACAGCAGGCATCTTTGCCGGATAATAATACCATTACGTTTGGTTATTACCAAGGAAACACATTGATATGAGCGGTGCCATTTGGCATCTTAATGCATCTGGGTACAGTGAAGACTGAGCGGAGTCTGTGGAAACACACAATGTTTTTTCACTGTCTGTTTTAACCCTAAATGCATATTCTGGCAAAAACAAGAAGTGTAGCCCAAGTTGTTGTATTTCAATGTTACTTTAAATGATGTTAAATTGGAGTGTTACAAACCGCTTCAGTGGTGAAGTGGTAGAGCATTGCCTGGGGTGCGGGAGGTAGTTGTTTAAATCCCCGGCTTAGTCATACCAAAGACTTTAAAATGGTAGTAATAGCTGCCTTCCATGGCGCTTAGAGTTGTAGGGTACAAGCATTATGACTGACTGACTAGTGTCAGGAATATGAAGATCCAAAATTTATACTCGAAATGCAGCTGAAAGTGACATCAAATATCATATATAAATAAAAAAAATCTCCTTCAATTGTATGAACATTTCCACAAATTCTTTGGTTTATGACTGATATGGTATTTTAATAGTCATCTGCTTTGAAAGAAAATTGAGGGAAAATGAGTTTTAACATCTGGAGAACTGTAAGTATTATTTCAAAGTAGTGTTTAAAATATTTTGCAAAAAGGAGACATTACTCGTTTTGAGCAATTTCTCTCCTTTTTTTTTTTGTAAGCTTTTAAAAAAAATGTCTGCTGCTTAGGCATCAAACGCAGCTGTATCAAAAAAAGGGTATATACTTACAAGGGGTCAATCTGACATACTTTTATTGAAATAACTTGGAGATTGTTTTGTTATGTTTATTTTTCTAGCGTTTCAGATGCATGTATTATGCAAATTAGTACATTATAAGTTAAATAGCAGTTTGGACCAAATAAAATGCTTGTATTAGCTGGTAATAAAGTTGGTTTTGAAATATGACAATAAATAAATTCTAGCGGTTTGGTCAGGGACTTTAATTTAATATGAGGAATCTGCAATGGCCAACTGGTAAGCGTATCATATTTGGAACCTGGCATCCCAGGTTTTATAACTGCTCCCAGGGGTAGCTCTTGTGGATGGCACATTTATTTGCCTAGAACTGTAACCTTGGTATAACTAAAATACTGTTGAAAACGACTCAAAACTTTATTGATGTCAAAAACTTAATTCAATATGCTTATTTAAAATTTAGAGATTCTTCCTTTGTTCGAATAATGTGTACATATTCTGTTTTCCTATAAAAATGTTGGTGTAGGTAATCAACTCTTTTCTTGATACAGACAGCATTTAACGCCTGTGTATCAAATTTATTGTTGTAAAATAAGAAATAGCAATTTTTCATTTTATCTCGACATTTAACAACTATGATAAAATAAGACTACTAATACTTTCCCACTTGCAGATTACTGCAGGAGACCAAAAAGGAGAATTTTCTTTTGCCAAAATAATGTCATTTTTAGAGATTTTCAGTATTTTTACCTAGATATTGTCCAAGTTGTCTGCTGCAGATTTTTTGTATGTTGGAAGGGGTGGGTGTAACAAAGACTGATGGAGGGAAGATCAACTGGATTTTCCTTGTTTACGATGGATTTAATGTTGAGGCATATGGATTGTAGTTTCATTAGTCATTAAATGATAGGCATTTCCGTCTTGAGGGGAAAAAACAAGGTAGAAAAATTGTATACATATTTATAAAGCAATTTTTTTTTTTTTTTTTTTGAAAATCCAGCAAAAATCATACTGAAGAATCATGTATTGGTATCATAATTTTTATCTTCTCAGCTAAATCAGAACTGGTACAGAATGTGTTCAGGGGAGCCCCTACCCCCTATTGGCGACTTTTGCGTAAGTTTCGTCAAAAAAGCTTGACATCAGATTCTATCCTTTGATTCCTCTTTGCAGTGTTAAACAGTTTTTTAGCTGTCCTCGCTAAGTGTACCTATATCCAAATCATAGTTTAGATGGTCATTTGCTTACTTTCGGTCTTGCTTCTCTTCAAAGTCACTAGAAGGAATGCTATTTATATTTGGAATTGCATACAATCTTAAGTTAAAAGAAGTGAAAATCCTTTTTGGACAGTGTTAAAACAATTCTTATGATAATTAGCATCTTCTTTTTAACCCTTTCCCTCAAGCGACGATTCTGCAGCAGACGACTTTAAACATATTTTGTCAAAAATAGAAAAAAATCTATAATTGAATGGATAACACATGACTAAAAGTATAAAAAAACTTTGTGGCAAAAGGAGAAATTGCTTGTTTTGAACAATTTCTTCTTTTGTCACTATTTTTTAAAAAAGCCGTCTGCTGCAGAGGCATCAGAAAGCGTCTATATGAGGGAAAGGACATAAGAGACTGTTTTAATTTAATAAAATAAACATTCAGATTAATCCCAGTTTTAATATAAGTCCCAAATAGAAGACAGTGGTAGAGCATCCACCTCATGTATCAAATTAAGTTTCTCCTGGGTTAGAATCCTGTAATAAGCTGTTCTGCTTTTTTTGGATTTTTCGTACAAACTGCAAAAGTACTGGTTAATTCTCAAGGAAGCAAACATTGAACGTGATAAAAAATAAACTGAAAGTTTAACTAAGCAAAGTCTCTATCAAAGTCTTTCTCAGCTGAAAAAGTAAAAAAAGCATCACAAAATATGCTGTAGACTATTGCATGGAACTACTGTATTTGTCTGATGGGTAAACTTGGTATCTAAGAACTGATCTGTGTCTATTGTTGAAATAAGACTGTCTAAGGTTAGAACCCAAACTCCATAAGTGTTCTGTCAGTGCAATACTGCTATATGACTTATTAAATACTTGTAAATACTACTTTAAAAATCAATCGTTTCACAGCATAAAACAGTAACTGTTTTTGATTATTTTTTATCTTTTTCTTCTATTATGAGTTACATCTGGACTATATATAGTTACTTCTTGTAAGTTTTGAATAGTCATGTACCCAGAAAGCAAAATAATAATCCAGTTGAAAGAAGGTCATCTTTAAAGCATATCATATAATAGACTCTCCCTCTTGCACAAGAAAGGAAAACAACAACAACAACATTGAGTGGACCATTATGCCAAGCATTTTCAAAGCTATGGTATAAATATCAAATCAAATGTTTTCATATTAGAATGACTTGCACCAGGTGGTTAATGTACTGCGGCAAGTGTCTATTTAAATGTTGTACACACTGTTTGGAGCATGACACCTGGGTACCAACCTGGGCCCTGTCATACCAAGACTTTTAAAAATGGTAGTGGAGACTTGCGTCTTTGGTGCCAAGGTTGCTGGTATATTTTTACGATTGATACTCTGGTGTCAGGATAAGTTTACCAGCAGTACTGGTAATTTACCCAGTAAAGGCACTTAAATAACTAAAATAATGTAGGAAGCGAAATAAAATCATTTATTTAACAAGTTTTGTACTTGCACAGACTGATAACCTTCATTAAATGTTCCACTGTCTGCCATATTAACTTTCCCAGGAAGTTGCCTCTACTTCCATTAACAAGGCACCTATCATATATATCTATCATTGTAGCAGAACCCTCATAACTAAACATCCAGCTTTTGTTCTGATTTTGCCGTGAAGCACACAAAAATGAACGCACATCACCAACCATTTTAGATAATAATCAGATTCTAAATTTGAAACAAAGTTTTGTGATTGGCTTACTTTGAGTAAAATTTCATCAAAATTTAAAATTACCCTCTGATCTTCTACCGATGCAGAAGACAATTTAAAACATTGTGAGAAAAGGAGAAATTGCTGAAAATTAGGAATTTCTTCTTTTCTCACAATATTTTCAACTCCATAACAAGAAATTACTTTCAATTTTGCAGATTTTATTTCTCAGATGATTGCCAAGCAGACCACTTTAATCCTTATATCAGGCGAAGAAAAGTCTTTGAATTAACCCTTTCCTACATATAGACGCATTTGACGCCTCTGTAGCAGACAACTTTTGAAAACAGTGTGACAAAGAAAGAAATTTTTCAAAACGAGCAATTTCTCCTTTTGAAACAATGTTTTCAACTCCATTCATTAAGTTTGTCTTCATTTAGGAAGAGTTACCATATTATTGTTGAGATGTTTTCAAAGGTGTTTGTTGCAAATTTGTTGTATGTGGGAAAGGGTTTAAAATTATAAAAAATGTAGAATGGTTTGTGAAAACAGGTCTGGAAACTATTTTTTGTCTTTAAACATTTGTTTCTTCATATCTAATATAAAAGAACTTGATATTTTCCCCTTTCTTTTGTAATATTAAATATAGATTTAATGATTCGTCAGTATGATTAACTGCTGTTGTATACAGATTACTATGTATTGAACTGGTAAATAATAGGAAATCAATATCCTATAATTGTATGTAAAGATCATGTGTCATTGACAAAGTATATTGGTTTATTTATAAATGTGTATATGAACATACGGTACAAAATGATTTATATTGTTCATTATTCATATTCAAAATAGTCTTTTGTTACATCCATGTGTAATCAAGCGTATAGAATGACTTGCTAATTTATTCTTTTCCATATTTGCAGACAAATTTTGATTCATATGCAGCAGAAACCTTTGAAATCATTGTTGCAAAACTGTATTCGATAATACTCCTTTAATTAAAAGGTTTTTGAATTGATATGGTGCAGTTTTGTTTTTAGAAGGAAATGCCTTATGGTTCTCGGACATTTATGATAAACAAGCTCATTGACAATTCAGTTTTTACCAGAATCCTGTAATAACAAGCATTTTCTCCTTTTGTGACAATGTTTAAACAGTTTTACAATTGCCTCAATAATTTTTATATTTTTGCCAACATGTTTCAAAAGTCTTCTGCTGTGGTTTTGCTGTAAGTGGGAAAGGGTTAAGTGTTTTTCATGAATTTATGTGATACCAGAACCATGTTATATAGAGCATTTTCTTTTGCCACAATGTTTTCAACTTGACTCAATAATCATACCATAAAATTACTTGTATTTTTCAAAGATGTTTTCAAACTCTTCTGCTGTAGTTTTGCTGTATGTGGGAAACAATTGAGTGTGTTGCATGAGACAATTGTAATACCTGAGACTCCAGTACTAAATGTTTTCGATATCGGGTATTAATGTTTTCCCTCATACAGACATTTTCTGACATCTCTGCAATAGACAACTTTTGAAAACATTGTTGTAAAGGGAGAAATTGCCCATGAGAAATTTCTCACTTTGCCACAATGTTTTCAACTCTATTCAATAATTATACTAAAATGTATTGAAATTTTCAATTTATTTGCCTCTAGAGATGTTTCCAAAGTTGTCTAACTGCTGCAGATTTGATGTACATGGGAAAGGTTTAAACTTATTCTAATATTTTTTGCAAAGATATATCACCGACACCATGCAAAACTCATGTATCTTAAAATTGTACATCTTTCTAACAAAATGTAGTCACAACTGTTTTGCATGAAATCATCAACAAATACTTATTCAAATTCTGTATTTTACTTAGACAAATATTACCAAATATGGTAATGTTACGACATTAACATGTGATGTCAAGTCATTTAAGATGTGGTAGAGTGACATTATTCACACACCATTTATAATTTTGTTTTCATGTGTTTTGACTTTGAAAAATTTAAATCTGTAGAACTTGTCTTTTTTCCCCTAAAAGTTAAAATAGGAATAAGACTTTTACTAATACTATGCAGTAGTAGCCTTATGTGGCATTGTACTTAGCTACTAAGAATGTGGGAAAATTAACAATCTCTCTTTACCTTTGGTCTCACAGGTAATAAAAAAATTTCCATTGGCCTCGTAGTAAAATACAAAGCAATGTTTTGTTACTACGACAAAATATCTTACGCATGTCATAAAAGTACATATTTTTGCAAACAAAGTTAGAGTCCGGTCAATTTAGTTAACCCTTTCCCACCTGCAGACGCTTTTTGACGCAATAGCAGCAGACGACTTTTGAAAAACATTGTGTCCAAAGGTGAAATTGCTCATGATGAGCAATTTCTCCTTTGGCCACAATGTTTTCAACTTTATTTAATGGTTTTGCTACTTTTTACTGAGAATTTTCAGGTTTTTGTCACTATCTTTGAAAAGGGATAAGGATCGATGGCTTTTTTTCCCCTAAATGTGGCTGTGGAAGAGGCATTGTGAATGTCAACAAATATGTAAAGAATGTGAACATGCTGTGTAATTGATTTTTTCTTCATTTCACAGATGCCAGGATCAAGACCAAACTCAGCCTCTCAACCAAGGGTCAAACCCGTTTATGGGCGCAAACAGTTTAGCAATGCAACCAACAACCCTTCAGCTGGGGCCCCAAAACAGATTTTTGGCAGCTATACACAGAATGTTGGAACAATCACTTCAAGTGGTCTCGCGGCCATACAGGGAGGAAAAAAGTCTTGAAAAAAGTTGAAGGCTTGGATGTATGGAGTGCAGACAAATCACAGCATATGGTGTGTTCAAGGTCCAGCATGGAAAGTATTGGACTGTATAGAATGCCATTTGAACAGAGTATAGAATCTCTTTGGTGTAAGATATATGGATTAAGGTGTGATAGGTTGAAATGGTAGAAAACAAATCCCCTTTTTCTCATTCAAATCTTATTTTTCATGAAAGTGTCTGTTTAAAATTCATTACAGGCTATTTTCAAAAAACCACTATGTTTTAGGTACTTAGAATGGTCCCTTAAAAATGTAGTTTGGTACTAGCAACATTGAGTTTTGTGCAGAAATAAAGGAACAAGCCAAAGGCTAGATGGCTTTTGTATCCAAACCCTATTTTATATAGCAAATAATTAAATGTTATACTAATACTTCTAAAAAGCATGTTTGATTATGCACATTGGACATGCAGAGCATGCCTTTCATTCTAATCTTGTGCATTACAAAGGTTAGATTGTGAGTACTACATGCACTTACTTGTAATAAATTATTTTTATCCTATTGATGGTGGACAGATGTAATAGGGGATAGAAGCCAAAAAACAGTGTACTGTGATAACTTTTCCTTCTTGTACTTCTTAACCCTTTCCCACATACAACAAATCAGAAGTCAGAGTCTTCGAAACCATCATGGTAAAACTATGGAAAACCTCTATTACTGAAAATATTTTTATTAATATGGCTGAAAATATGTTGGTAAAAGGTGAAATTAGTCAATTTGAGCAATTTCTCTTTTGTATAGATGTTTTCAAAAATTGTCTATTGCATATGAGACAAAATCTGTCTGCATGTTGGAAAGGGTAAAGAACAGGAGGTTTATCTTAAGCCCGTAAATCTCTACCTGCTTTGAACGAAACTACTCAACTCAAGTATATGTCACATATAAAATGAAAGTCATGCATAATTATTGACTCAAATTAAAAACATTTTGGCAAAGATTACAATATGGTGGGGGTAAAATGAAATGTATAATTATTGACTTGAGTTGAAAACATCTTGGCAAAATGAGAAATTGCTCATCTGCTGTAAATGTGTTAAAATGCCCTTTACAGGAATGTTCATGAGCATACCGTTGTTAACCTGGGGTTTTATTTGTTGATTTGACCAATACATGCAGAGTAAGCTCTTGTTTAAGACCAAAATAACAACTTTGTTAAAGTGTGTCATCTGAATATAGAAGCCATCTGTGTCGTGTCTGTTTGGTTGTAACTGTCTGCAGGATTATTACATTGACAAAGCAATAGTGTAGCTTTAAGATATGTGTTCTTTGAATACCATCACCTACTCACAAGAGATTATGTGTCATATTGTGTCACTAATACATTGTTTCATGTTCCTAGTTATCACCGACACTCTGATTGTTTAAACTTAACATTGTAGGTTATGTAGAATATATGTCTGTAAACTTTTCCCAGATACGGATGACTTTTGACACATTATTCAATACATAAGTTTTTCGAAAATATTGTTGTTAACCATCAAGACACATCTGCAGCAGACAGCTTTTTGAAAACATTGGACAAATGAAGAAATTGTTCAAAACAAGTAATTTCTCCTTTGGCCACAATGTTTTCAACTCATTTTAATAATTAAGCCCTTATTTATTGAGATATTTCATGTTTTTGCCAAACATTTCAAAATCGTCTGCTGCATATTTGTTGTAAGTGGGAAAATGAGAAAAGTGATCTAAATGAGCATATTCTAGATGCTTCATCCTTCTCATCTGATTTTTTCAAATCAGACAAGTCAAATGTTCATATCAGAGAAAGTGTTATAGGAAGTTTTAATGAAGATTTGAGTTATTCCTAATTTCTTCTCGATTAAATCTGTAGTCATTGATAAGTATGTATTCATGAGCGAGTGCATGAACAAAGGAACAAGTTGGCATTTCTAAACAATTTGGGTTCAGATCATGTTGGCCTCCTGCTCAGTCTTATTAGAATTTACACCAAGTTGACAGAATCTACTAACAATCCTGTGTAAATAAAATGTGAACAGTGTAGATCATGATCAGATGGCTGATGCACAGGCTGATCTGAATCTATACTACATGTATTCACAAAAGTCAACTTGTACCTTTCCCATGCACTGGCTCATATAACAGTTCATTGAGACAGTTAACCCTTTCCCTCATACGACAATTCTGCAGCAGACGACTTTGAACGTATTTTATCAAAACATAGAAAATCTCCATAATTGAATGGATAACCTATGACTAAAAGTGGAAAACATTGTGTCAAAAGGAGAAATTGCACGTTTTGTGCAATTTCTTCTTTTGTCACTATGTTTTCAAAAAGTCGTCTGCTGCTATTGCGTCGAAATGCGTCTGCAGGTGGGAAAGGGTTAAATCTTATGAGAGAAAAGGAAAAAAAATCTCCAGCAAATTTTCCTTCTCATCAGAATCATATTATCGTTTTAATATTTATTCTGCAAATTTCTTAGAATATCTATACACTTTTTATTTCTCATAAGCTGACTGTATTCTACAAAGACTATAATTCTACCATATTCATCATTATAATTGGACTCTTTTTAACAAAGGCCACAATTATACCATACCTACTGAATGAAGTATTGCCATTTCAAAATTTCATAAATCAGATGAGCAATGGCATCGGCTTGGGGTGCTATGGTCAATCACAGTATTAGAGAGAAAAAAGCCAGTTTGAATTTCATTTGAAAGTAATCAATATGAAATGAAAATCATCTACTGTTAGTTATCATTCATCATATATATGATATGGGTCATGTCTGTCAAAATCTGTCCTTCAAAGGTTTCAACATGAATGAGCTTGTGCATGAGAAAGGGTACAAATTTGTATTTCTGAACAGTGTAGATTCAGATCAGCCTGAACATCGTTCTGCTCTGTCTTATCAGAACCTATCAGCATAGGTTCACCGTTGATCTGTATCTACATTGTCCACACAAGCCAACTTGTTCTACCTTTTCTTAAGCACATGGCCACAGGCTCAAATGATATTTACATTAAAATTTTACTTTTATAGTCTCAGTTTATGGTATTCGTGAGGCTTCAACAGCTTGGTCGATTAACCGTTTCCCACTTGCAGATGCATTCCAACGCATTTTCAGCTGAGACGACTTTTTAAAACATTTTGACAAAAGGAGAAATAGCTCATTATGAGCAATTTCCCTTTTTGCCAATATGTTTTTAAAGACGTCTGCTGCAGAATTGTCATATATGGGAAAGGATTAAATGAGGAACAGTGAAGATCCTGATCTGATTATACGTGTGACGTGACCCAGATCATTTTTGTATGAGATGTAGGGTCCATATTTTATAAAATAGTGTTTCATTTTAAAACATGAACAAATATGCAAATTTGTAAATACAAGGAGTTGGTAAATTGTGTAAATAGATGATTAAGTAAATTATTTTTATTATGATTATTATAAGTTGTTATTCATAGTAAGTAAGTAAAAAACCCATTAATTTAGATAGCACATGTGATAGCAGATCAACTTTTATATTTTTGTTTATATATAAATGGTATTGAATAGTTTAAAGCTTTTAATGTTGGCCGTCCATTTGTTTTTTTGTTTTCATAAACATTTTTTTGTATATTGCATGCATTCCCGTCCAAATGTGCTTTTAAAACTGTCTTCGGGTCTATCTTTTATCTTTCTTGGTAGATTATACATGTGTTTCTAACAGTAAAACTGACTCGGAAAATATTCTTAATAAATATTAAAGGGTTCAATTGATAAAATGAAATGATAGATGAATTTTTATCTCCTTGTTTGACAGCCTGAAAATATAGGAAAAGGTTAAGAAACAACAGGAAAGAAACCTGATACCCGTAATCAATATTTGAGTAATGCTTTTGGAAAACCAACCTAATTTTATTTACAAAAACATTAGTTAAAGATCAATTTGTGCAGCATACTTATGTTAATCAAATGTACACAGCATCAATCAGAAAGTTTTTAAAAGCTTCTGTAAGGGCTACATAACAGTGGTGATGAATATTAAACTGTACAATGCACAGTATTACTGGTCGAAAATGTCAAATAGTTTGGTTTCAGAAAGCGCTGTTAATTATCAATCGCATCCAATTATTCTTCCAAACTGTCGTGCTCTGTTTAACCCTCCTTTTTCCACTTGCATCTGCAGCAGACCACCTTTGAGATTATTGTGGCAATAAGCAATTTCTCCTTTTGTCACAATGTTTTCAACACTGTTCAATAAATATAAAGAGATTTTCAATATTTTGGTTTGGATATTTTTTGGATATTTGTTGTATGTGGGAAGGGATTAACCCTTTCAAACATTGAGACACTTGCAGCAGACAACTTTTGCCACAATGTTTTCAACAGGATTCAACAATTAATGTTTCTTTTAAAGAGATTTTCCATATGTCTCCTAGATGTATTGAATGTTTTCCTGTAGGTATCTTTAAAGATTTTGGAGTAATTTGTTTTTTAGACTTAGAATAAGTAGTCATCGCCAATTTCCATCTCACTTGCAGGGATCAGAGCTGTCTGTCTATTTTGATATTTGTTGTAATTATTGGTTATGGGCATATGCAGGTGTTCCTTAGACCAAGTTTGTTTCAATATTCTACAATTCTTTTTTGAAGCAAGCTTCATCCATACATTAACTCTAGCAACATACATCAAATCTGCAGCAGACAACTTTGAATACATCTAGACAAAAAATATTGAATGTCTCCATAAACAAAGACTATTATAAATAAAATAAGAGTTGAAAACATTGTGGCATAAGGAGAAATTGCTCATGGTGAGCAATTTCTCCTTATGTCAGTGTTTTTAAAAGTCTTCTGCCTCAGATGCTTCAGATTGCATCTGCAAGGGGGTAAGATTGAACAAGAGATATGAAACATTATGGGAATATCAATCATTGATCACTGATGAATCAATGACTGCTTTGTACACAATATTTACCCTTTCCAACATACAACAAATCTGCAGCAGACGACTTTTGAAAAATGGAACATCTCTGTATAAAATAGTTTAGTTTTAGAAAACAAGAGTTGAAAACATTGTTGCAAAAGTTGAAATTTCTCATTAAGAGCAATTTCTCCCCTTGTCACTATGTTTTCAAGAGGCATCTGTATGTGGGGAACTTCCGAAGTGTTAACCCTTTCCCTCATATAGACGCTTTCTGATGCCTTTGAAGCAGAAGGCTTTTTGAAAACATAGTGACAAAAGAAGAAATTGCACAAAACGTGCAATTTCTCCTTTTGCCACAATGTTTTCCACTCTTAGTCATAGGTTATCCATTCAATTATAGAGGTTTTCCATTGTTTGACAAAACGTGTTCAAAGTCGTCTGCTGCAGAATTGTTGTATGAGGGAAAGGGTTAATTCCTATACCTAGTTTGATGATTCGAATGAAGATCACTGTCTACCTGTTTAGGAAATGGTTGAAGACATCCATGTACCCAATCATTGCAATCTAGACTTTTTAACAGGAAAGTATACATGTTATGTCTTTTGTTTATACACTAACATTACCATTCAGTGTTGTCTTGAACATTCCATGTTTCCGTTTTTTCAAAGAGCTTGAATTATGTTATACATAGACATACCTCACACTCAGAAGTCATTCCAGGGGGTGGGTGTAAATTGGATTTTCTTTTTCACCCCAGTTTCATTATGACTTGCAAACAAGAAATATTTTAGAGCTGAATTCTGTTTTTCGGTCACATTGTTGTTTTACACTACTGTGATTCCTTGTGTTAACTCTTTCCCACATATAATAAAACTGCAGCAGACCCGTTGTGTGGCAACATTGCTTTGGTAATCCTTAGGAAATGTATCCATACAAACAGGTGAAAACTTTAGTAGTGGTACTTTAGAAACTGTAGGCATCCCATAAGCATGCTTTACTTTTTGTCAATACCTGCACTAGTTTGCTTATGTTGTCTTCAACTGAACTCACTATTGTTTAATATTAGATAGTGTAGTACAGTCCAAACTGCATTTAAAGACCACCCATTGGGAAGAGAACAGTGGTCTTTGTTCATAAGTGGTCTTTAATTACAGGGTCATTTATGCAGAAAATGAGTAATTGGGGAAAGTAAAAGTGTGGTTGCTATAAACAGGGAATGATAACCAAATGTGGTATTTAGCACAGGTTTGACTGTATATGAATGACCTCTTGAGTAATACACATGTATTAATCTTTTGAGATACGTCTGGCGATTTTGGTGTCTTAAAGCACTTGTCTACAGTTGAGACTGAGCAATTTCTCCTTTTGCCACAATTTTTTTCAAAAGTCGTCTGCTGTGATGCATGCGAATGAGTCTACAAGTGGGAAAGAGTGTAATTAAATAATGCAAAACCGGATGGTTAATAAAATCTTAAATCTCCACAGATGTCTCATTTATGGACACAGCCTCATGTAAATCTGGTCTATTTTTTGTTACAACAGGTTTGCATGATGTCACGCTTTATAGGCTTACAGTCCTATCTTCTTAACAGAGTCATTCCAATCACCATTCTTATTGTTAATATCATTGTGAAATCGTCTATTTTACCTTTTATTTTAGCACCTCCTGGTGTTAAAAACTACTTAACATGATTCTTTATAAATGTATTTATTAACATAATGTACAAAATCCATTGAATTGATGAAAGAAATAAAGGAATACGATCACATGTGTTTCATTTGTTTTCTTAGGAGTTTCAAGAGAGAGGTAACTAGTGAGAGAGCATTTTTCAAAGATGTGTGTGACAAATGAAGATTCAGGGACATAATTTCCATCAAAGTACTGAAGGTAGAATTATGATCGGTAAAGAAATCCCCCACCATGACAAACAAGTTATGATTCATCAGGCCAGGATGAAATATTTCCAAGATCATACATTCTTGTTGGTCATGTTACCTTTAATTGACCCAAACTCCAAATATATCAACTGGTCCACATAATACTTTTTGTGTCGCCCTGCGTAGCATGGTAGGCACTTAGGGATTACTTTTTTTTGTCTGGCGTCTGTCCGTCTGTGTCTGTCCGTCACACTTTCAATGAGCAGGTGACACACGTGCTCCGCGGAGCACTCCATTCTAGTTAAATTATCATATTACCCAATAGTTCAATGGAAATCCGACCAGGAACAATCATGACAGTACACTGAACCAACTGATGCATTATATTTCAGAGTATGCAATATATTAATACAATCTATTGTCTTACAAATCATACTCTCGCACACAAACTTTTAACACAGAATACAATTTTTTTTTTTTTTTTTTGGCAAAGCGGTTGGACTTGTCGACCGACTGTACCGTTTATTCACCTTATTACAATATTAAAATACAGACATATCTTTATTAAAAAAAAAATGATAAAACGACAACAACTTTATTTGCACCAACATCAATCGTAAAGGAAATCGCCTTGACGATAACCGTACATCGCCAGCAATTATAAAGGCAGCCAAGCCTGTAACAGAAATATCCAATATTCCAGCAATTATTAAGGCAGCCACACCTTTGTTTTCTTCTCTTTTTATCTTGGACAACTCTTTATTTAAAAAAGAAATCAGACACCTTCTGTGTACCACCATCAATCGGAAAGGTAAACTATATCGCCAGCAATTATAAAGGCAGCCACGGGCTGTAAACAGGAATGTCCAATATTCCAGATATTATAAGGGCAGACACAACGTGTCTTAATTGGGCTTTTTAGAAGTATCGCAGTTCTTGGAAAATAATCTAATGATTAAATATTTGAAATGTTTCTTGGATGAGATCAGGTGGGAGTCTATTATGCATTTTCAGGAACGGGATTACTGTCGATTATCTTAGTATTTTTGCTCCCTTTTCCACTATAGTCAAGCAAACATTCTGAATTTCAAATTGTCAGCACCCAAAACGCCTTCTCCATGTTTACATTTTGTATGTAATTCTTCTGAAGTAGGCAATGCTATAAAATCTTGAATAAATGCTGATAATTCTCCATCGAAAGAACATAACATTGGCCAAAAAGCAGTCGATTTCCATTCCGGGACTACTCGCACTTTTTCCATCTTCCTAGCACTCTTGGAACTAAAGTGATTTTTACTCTGACGCAATGTAATCAATGTCTAACTAGCCCCATCTCCGAATTCAAATGATTTCAAATGATAATGATATCTTGAGATATGCCCCAATCATCTCTCTCTATTATCTTGGATAGATAATAAGCATTTCCGTGTTCACGCCTAGGTTTCCCAAATTGCTAGCTGATACTTACTAACCACAAACAATCTAATACAATAATTCCATGACTTCGCTCGGGCTATATCTAAACTTATACTTTTAGTCATAATCTGTGAAACCGGGCCGAAAACAATATCCCATCGATATGATTTGACCAACAAAACTAGCCACGTTGCAATCACGTGCGGCATGCATATATGCACAAGGTATGTTAATTAAATGCGCATATAGACTTACGGATATATTTGCACAGCGATAAGATATTTATCAATGAATATGACATAGATACAAATGTTCCGAAAAAAAGGCAAACCTATAACCGAAAATTACTGAACTGTTAACAGCTTTGTAACTGTCTTAAAGAACAAACAGAGTTACCATAAATCTCATTGAAATTATTGATATCCCCTTTTCATTTTCGCATGAAAACTGAATATATTTTCATTTCCACGTACAAAGTAACGGACTTTATTTGCGGAGTTATTATGCCTTTAAATATGCACTGTATACATTCACAGTAACGAATCATGTGTGTTTTAACCCTTTCCATCATATAGACGCTTTCTGACGACTCTGCAGCAGACAGCTTTTTGAAAACATAGTGACAAAAGAAGAAATTGCTCAAAATGAGCAATTTCTCCTTTTGCCACTCTGTTTTCCACTTTTAGTCACAGGTTATCCATTCAATTATAGAGATTTTCTATTTTTTTGACAAAGTATGTTCAAAGTCGTCTGCTGCAGAATTGTCGTATGAGGGAAAGGGTTAAGGTATGATATACGAAAGAAATATGGCGGACCAATAACCCATTCGGACCATGAAACAAGTAAACTTTACACTTATACATATTTATATCATCCTTTTACCCTGACGAACTTATGGGATTGATTGCTTGGGTTTAAGGCTGTTTTCAACAATTTTCAGTCATATCACGGCGGTCAGTTCACATATTCGTATGTTTTCACATTATATTCTTTCCAAGCAACGATCTGTTTTTGAACTTACGGGAGATGTTATACTGGTTCTGTCAAAGAACTGGATGTTTAGTTCCACTAATGGAATAAGCATCTACACTAGGCGTGTGGCAGTTATACAAATGAGTGAGGCAAACCAACCCTAGTCTGATTGTTACAAGTGAAGATAAACAAATACTTAATCTCTTTCAAATGGAGAGTCATTGCCAGAATTTTAATAAAACAGCATGCGACTCATTTGGCGATCAGTGTAGAACCAGATCAGACTGTGCGAATGCGCATGCTGGTCTGGATCTACACTCACTGCCTAACGGTCATATTTAGATGGAATTACAAAGCACTGTTTAATGGGGGAGCGACATATCTGATCTCTAGGATCATGCGGACCACTGTACTCGCAAATAGGTGGATACGGTATCGATATTACCAAGAAATACATGCGATGTTTGTTTGTTTCTTTGCTTAACCCTTTCCACGATTTTGACGCACCTGAAGCTTACTTTTGTTGTAATGACAGGGGGAAAACGAGATTGTATTCATAATGAACAATTTCTCATTTCGCAACAGAATATTCAATACTTATAGTTTCATTTATAGAGAAGGTCCATATGTTTGTCTCGATGAGTCGTCTGATGCTGACTTGTCGTATGTGGGAAATGGTTATCTTATATTATAGTTGAAGGGTTGTCTCATTGAACGTTGACATGTTGATAAGTTTTGTAATTATCTTTCCCATTGTTTTTGTTAACATCATACTTGAGCGCTTACCATTATTTTCCTCGTGTTTATGAAGTGGTATGGTCAAAGTCCCCGATTCATAATATGGCATGTGTTAACACTTCAGTTCATCTGGATTCACTGTTTTCAATCTACAACGGTTCACGGGGATGTCCAACTTGACAAATCTACATGCTCCTTCTTTGTTATGGTACAGCTAGGCGACGGGTATGGAATCAATTTGTGTAATGGCAAGAAGTATAATTCAAAACCGTAACCAGCCTGTACGAAACCTCCGTCTTCCTTTGTAGAACAGTGAGATTGCGAATATAAAAGAATATTTCAAAGCCTCCGTCTTCCGTTGTAGATTGAAAACAGTGAGATTACCAATATCACATGATATGTTTGTAACTTTTATAAGTGCTTTAAGTGGTCTGAATCTTCATATTGCATTGTTGTTTTTGCGACGTGACTCTTAAATCTGAACTTTGCCTAAGGATCTACTTTACATAACGTTTAAATGAGACCGTTGAAGGACAACGTTTAGGAAGAAAAATTACTTTAATCAAACCATCGGAGAGAAAGAAAGGCCGAGCTGGTATTTGAACTCACGTTTCTTGTATTGATAGCCCTCTTCGTTACCGATGAGCTATCGCAACCAACAACTAACTTATGAAAAGTGTAAAACAAAACTGTCTGCTCTTCAGAAACATATATATTTTGAGAAAAAGATTGTTAATTACTAAAATCCTCTATCACTTATTGACGAAAAGTGAAGATTCAGATCAGACTGGATTGATCTCGACAACAATGTCATCGGATTGGTGCGACGCTCGTATTCACATATCTTTAAATAACGATCCGCTCGCTCACACATAGTATGTGGAAACGTTGCTTCCTGTACCTTTCCTTTTTTACTCACTCATTCAATTCTTGAATTATATGTCTATGTGGAAAAGCAGTCAGTTGCTTGGGAAGATTGTTGTGTGGAGTACTGGTGTGAGAAAACCAGGAAATGCATGAGTAGGGGAACTGGCCGCCGTGATATAACTGAGAAATTGTTAAAAACGGCGTTAAACCCCAATCAATCAATACTTGAATTATACATTATCTGTTGTGAAAATCAACTGACCACAGAAACTTGAATACATCATTCGGACCATCGCAATAAAAAATGGATAGATACAGTTCCTCGTGAACGTTTGTTTGATCAAGTCTAGCTTTATACACTTTCCAACGTATATTCACGAAAATACCTATTTTCGAGTATAACGGTCTAAATGTTTAAAGAGATCACACAAACCGTTCGCTCCTCCATTAAACAGTTCAGGTGTTCCATCTAAATATGACCGGCGCTCTGCGAAAACTGACTTTAAGGCATTTGCAACGTGTGTCGAACCAGACAAGCATACGCGCCCTCGCAGTATCATCTGGGTCTACATTGCGCGCAAATGTGTCGCATTATGTTTCAATAACCTTCTAACGCGTCAAATTACGTCTGTATTTGGAAATCAGGTTACCTTGCGTCAAATTACGTCCGTATTTGGAAATCAGGTTACCTTGATCGCTATTTGCCGCAATGTTTTCAATTTGATTCAATAATAGTTCTTTCATTTATGCATATTTTCCATATTTTGGATTAAATGTGTTTAAAGTCGTCTGCTGCAGATTGTTTGTATTTAGGTAATGGTAAAGTCAAGAAAAATATGCATGATGGTAGTAGTAGTGCACTCGATGTGAAAAGTTTCAAGAATTAAGTTACATAAGAAAGCGTTGATGTTCGGACATATCAGTATTTACTTGTTCTTCGGAAGCCGCCGTTACCGAGTGGTTAGCGTCGGAGATTTAGACCCGAGTTCGATCCTCGCTCGCGGCGTTCATGGTAGAGAGCCATTCGGCAAGGCACATTTTATAGCCCCGAACTTGTTTGTTCAACCCTTTACCCCATATAGACGCTATCTGAAGCTTCTGTAGCAGATGGCTTTTCGAAAAGATTGTGAACAATAGAAGAAATTGCTCAAAACGAGCAATTTCTCCTTTTGCCACAATGTTTTCCACTTTTAGTCATAGGTTATTCATTCAATTATATATATTTTCTATGATTTCAAAAAATATGTTCAAAGTCGTCTGCTGCAGAATTGTCGTATGAGGGAAAGGGTTACACATGGGTCATGCATACTTGTTCGTTTTTTTCCCGAACAGGATGAATTTGCACATTAAGAGTAAAGGGTATAATTTATAGCGTCCCAGTCGATTAATAATAATAAGCTTCAGTAATGTGGTGACCCCATCCATTGAAAATGAATAGGAGATTTTCTCGGACAATTCGACTGCAATTAAAATGTCGTCTGCACTGACAGCAGCAGGCGGTTCGAAAATGATGTTCGATGCGGGTGGTAACAAATGACTTTCTTCATCCTTTACTTTTCATAAAGTCCATCGACGGACACGGACATTTGGAGCGTAAAACTCTGTAGGTACACTTAACGCGTTCCCACCTGCAGACGCATTTTGATGCAATAGCCGCAGACGACTTTTTGAAAACATTGTGATGAGCAATTTCACATTTGGTCAAAATGTTTTCACATTTATTTAACGATTAAACAATCTGTTATGGTGATTTTTTCAGGTTTTTGTCATCATGTTTTCAAAGTCGTCTGCTGCAGATTTGTTGTATGTGGGAATTTGTTAGAGCGTTGCAACATTCAACACATCTTCAGCGGACAACTTGATTAACAACTAGGCAAACTTATGGAACATATCCATACATGAAAGTATATTTATGGAATAGAGTTGAAAACATTGTAACACAAGTAGAAATAGCTCATTGCGAGCAACCTCTTCTTTTGCCACACTGCTTTCAAATGTCTACTGCTGTAGATGCGTCTGTAAGTGGGAAAGGGTCAAATAATGGTAAAGATTTGTTGATCTGTAAGGAATAAGCCTACATGTTTCCGACCATTGTTTTAACAAGTAGGTAAATAATATACATATTAGGTCTTACAATGCAGTTTCGCTATGTAGGCAAATATGTTTATAACTGTAACACAAGGCTTTGCTTAACATTAAACGAATAGTTCTTCTTTAGTTTGTTGTAATGCTATTTTCATTTAGTCCTTTCAGCAAATACAGCAAATCTGCAGCAGACGACTTTAAAATCAAACCAGAAATTGTTTGGAAACGCACTTAAAATGAAAGTACAATAAATTAATAGATTTGAAAACATGGTGACAAATGGAGAAATTGCTCGTTTTGTCGCCATGTTTTCTAAAAGCTGTCTGCTGCAGAGGCGTCAGAAAGCGTCTATATGAGGTGAAAGGGAAAGAGATATTGCACTGATATTTTTTAAAATCGTCTATTACTGATCTTTTTCATGTGGGAAAGGGTTAATGATTTCTAAAGCAGTGTACGGGATAAATTCGGCTCTGCCTAATGACGCTGTCCTTTGTAAATGACACATTGTCGTCTGTCAGGTGACTCCATCTTGATTAATTGAAGTCAATCACGGATAAGATGATTGTCAATTTGGAACGAACTTCAGTCGTAGGGAAGATGATGTAACCAGGCTAGTTACGTTATGCTTCGAATATGCACTAGAATAAAGTGTTTTATATTGTATAGTCGAAGCATGACAAAGCTAGTTTGGTATTAAATTGCTATAAAACGTGTATTTTTATGCAATAAAGTATATTTAATATACTACAAGTGAGTAATTTAACCTGGTTCATCCCTTTAAGTATGATGTGTATGCTTGATTGATTGATGTTTCATATCACGGCGACCAGTTCACCTACGCATGCGTTTCCTTGGTTTCCCACACCAGTACACCACACAACATACTTTCCAAGTAACTGGCTACTTTTCACATAGACTGTTAAACCACCCATTGTCGAAAGACGAATGACGCAGGTCGCAGTGACTTTTGTCAAACGTCGGAAAGAATGTTGGCCGAGCTGAGATTCGAACTCACAACCCCTGGATTGACAGCCGGCGTCGCTACCGACTGAGCTACAGGGGCTCGGCATGATGTGTATTCAGATTAGTAAAGGAGAAACTTGTGACACTTTTGTATAAGTCCTCCGCTGTAGAGACACTACTTTTAAAATGGTTGTAATGGATTTCCTCCTTGGTGCTCAATGTTGCGGGGAAAGCATCACGACGGATGCATCAGAGTCAGGATGAACAAGAAATGTCTTTAAAAAAGATAAACGGCGATCAATATGAGAAAAAACTAAGAAATGGAACATGCGCATATTATTTGACTTGAATATCAGAAAGGTTCTATGTGTTTACCAAAGGCTAATCGGCCATGTCCATCCAGCTTCAGTTTCTATAAATAGATCATCAAGGCTGAGAATACGCCACATGACTGGAGATTACGCGAGGCTCCCAAGAGGTGTATACATTTCAATTGGCGATAAATAATTGAAAACTTATCATGTTTCAAAAATAATTAATATTTTGCTCTTGAATATTATATTTCATATGTTTTCACTGTTTTTTTTCACTTACCTATTTATTCTTAAGGAAAACAATTAAAAGTTACTATGCAGAACATTTCATTTTAAAACCCCACCTTATTAGTGCCTCTCGTAGGATCGCCAACTTAACTATGAACCAATCAAAACGTTTCATTTCCTTTATTTCTACGACATTATTCATTAAATACAACATTTGATTGGTCTACAATCTAGATCATTTGTTTAACAGCTGGGTCAAAACTGAGGTTAATCAGCTATCGCCGAAAAAAATAGCACATGTATATTATACGCCGTGATATAACTGAAATACTCTTAACAATAGCGTAAAACACCATTTTAACAAATCGTCGGCTGTAGAGGTCTCAAAAGAGATCTGTAGCAGGTGAAGATTGAAAGGAAGAGCCCGAGAAATACGTGGTATTTAAATGTAGTCATGCTTTTAGGCATTTGTTCAATTAAACTATTACTTCATCGTCGGTAATTTAAAACACTACCAAATTTAGAACAAATCACACCCCAATTACTGCAACAACAAAGAAACCAATTTTATTGTAATTGCGAAGAAACCGAATGACAGCCGGTAGCAAAAACAAACAAAAACCCGAACAGTTTCTCTGTTTCCGGAAATTCTTTTTTCAACTCAGAGCTAGTAAGTTTAACAAATGAGCCGCATAGTCACCAGAGCCTTCCTTGTCAATCTACAAGATGCATCTACGGTCTTCATTAAATAAACGTATATAGACACAGGTGTTATTTCTGACAAAACTAGAGCTGTAATCACAGGTGTGTTCTTACCATAAACATCTTTTGTTATCCCGTTACGGAGACAATCAGACCCTTACAATCGCAGACACTGCTTAATTGTATAGTATAATTAATTAATGGGCGCCGCTCCAAGATTAACTATTTGCGTATATCCAGATCAGACTGCGCGGAAGTACCTGTTCGCCAATTCGTCATTGAGAGTTTCCTGTAAAGCAGTATCCATTTGGATCCAGATAATGCAGAGGCTGGTCTTTTTTCAACACGTATATACATTACTTAAATGTTGGATTTCATAGAGTACTGCTTATTTAATAAAGTGAATGTTTCGCCAATAGGCCCTGTTTCCTTTTAACTTTCAAATCATATTACAGTTTCATATCTCCAATTCTAAGTCAACGTTTTAATTGAACGAAAATCTTTTAAATTGAAGCTGCCTGCCATACCTCCGGGGTTAAGCCTTTTGTTTCCAAGGAGAGCTTGAACAAGTAACGCTAAATGAATACGACAACGCCCGGATCGGTTTGGACAGCACCGACCGTGGGGCATCCTTTTTTGTTGAAATTTCTACCGAAAACGCCCTTTTCAAAATTTAATGATATGCGCAATTTTGGCTTCCGTCGCAAAACGTTTCAGACTTTTCAAGCCGAGAGACCGGTTCGCTTGAACACTTCAGTCTTTTTTTAGTGAGCATGCTTTCTAGTCTATCAATTTGTTGTAACTGGGACAGGGTAAGATTGGCAGTTTCATCTTGATCAACCTTATTCACTACTCATTAATCAACAGAAAGTAAAGACTATAATTGTCTAACTATCTTTTACACATCGACTTTGAAGCATGTTTTTACAACTCATTTATCACTCTCGATGTCTGCTTCCTTGATAGTTTTACCATTTCCCACATGTAGACGCTTTCTGAGGCCTTTGAAGACGACTTTTGAAAACTTTGTAGCAAAAGGGGAAAAGTGCTCATAATGAGCAATTTCTACTTCAACCACAGTGTTTTCAACTCTTTTCAGTAATTTTAATTTCAATTTTTGAGGTATTCCATATTTTGCCTATATGTTTTCAAAGTTTTCTGCTGCAGATGTGTTGTATGTGGGAAAGGGTTAACAAGTGCTCGCTCCACATATTAGTCCGTACTCACGGGAATCGAACCAGGAAGCTTTATATAACAGATAATTGACCCGTCCCGCGAGAAAACCAACATTATGGCCACTGCGTAATGTATCGACCCAGATCAGTCTGTGCAGTCCGCACAGACTAACCCGGGCCGACACATTCCGTCTCAGGGAGATAGAGGTATAGAGTAATGATTCCTGAAACAGAAAATCCATAGGAGGCGAAAAGTGTCTATCCGAGTGCGTGGCATGCTTAGGCTGATCCGGGTCGATACTTTACACAGATGTTGGTTTTCTCACGGGACGGCTCAAATACGATATAAATAATGCAACCTATAACAACTATAAAACAATGAAATAACCATAAATGATTCTTTAACAGATACCAACGTAGAAAGGACTAGATCCTCAGCAGACAATTTTGTAATAATCTTGAGAAAATTATGGAAATTGCTATAGATAAAAATATTATTAAGTTAAATCAGTGCGGCAAAAAAAAAAAAAAAAAATATTTCACCTTTTGCCATAATCTTTTTTTTCAGAATCCGTCTGCTGCGAAATGCATCAAATTAGGTCTGTATGTGGAAAAAATTTAACTTCATATCGAATTGGTTGGTAGCACGTTAGTTGTTTGTGGGTGGTCTCATTCCCCTGATTGCGAATTTAATTCCGTTACATAAATAGACAAACCACTCGTAATTGAATTATTTATTGCAATAATATCAAAGATGCTATCAGGCTATCGTTGGTGCCACTTTGGCGACAACGCAGCAAACACACTACACGCCTGACTGTGATAAAAAAAAAAGCACACAACCCTTCTCTCTAGGTATCAGACGTGAAAACAATCGTTCAAGAACTCCTTTCTTACATACCAACAAGATATCTTCACCAGACGATTTGAATATATTTAGGATAATATTATTTATTTATTTATTTATTTATTGGGGTTTTACGCCGCTTTCAACAATATTTCAGTTATATCACGGCGACAGTTCACTTATTCATGATCCCTGGGTAAACACACCAGTATTAGGCTAGAAAATGTGCCTTGCCCAAGTGCACTCCACCTTGACCGTAGTGCCGCGACTGGGGATCGAACCCGGGACACCCGGTTTCGAAATCCCCACTCGACCACGGCGGATAATATTAGAAAATCTTTATAAGTGAAAGTATTTTTTATTAACCCTTTCCCACCTGCAGACGCATTTTGACGCAATAGCAGCAGATGACTTTTGAAAACATTGCGGCCAAAGGTGAAATTGCTCATGATGAACTCAACTTTATTTAACAATTAAGCTATCTTATATGGAGATTTTTCCGGTTTTTGTTACTATGTTATCGAAGTCGTCTGCTGCAGATTTATTGTATGTGGGAAAGGGTTAAATAAGTTTAATACATTTGAAATATTATAGCAAAATAACAAATTGTTCATATGTGCCATTTTTCCTTTTTGATAATTTTAAATGTGGTCCACTTCAGACGCGTAAAATGCGTGGGGATCTGGGAAAGAGTTAAATGACAGAATACGATTATCCAAAGACCTATAAAATGGCAAACCGTGCAGCCAGACAAGACTGCGCGGCTGCACAGGCTGGTCTGGTTCTACACTGATCGCACATATGTATTACGGTTGGTCTTCGTAGAGTGCCATCCGGATATATACATGTATCTAGAACAGCTGGTGAAAACAGGTCCCTTACAGTTGAAAAAAGTTTGGGACAGATTTTTCAGAAACACGTATCATTTGTTTTAATCGCATGTATCTCGCATTTTCTCGGACCCGGTACCTGTAGATCGAGAATTCATTTTGGAATATGCGAGTCGAAAAGCTATATGATTCAACAACAAACGCGACGATGTCACTGTCTGATAACAACGACAAATTGAAAACTCGTGTTAAACAAGTTATTTGCGTTTGTATGGTTTTTATAAATTGTGTATCGAACAGCTATAAAACTGAAACTTTGCGAATAAATAGTAACAGAGTCTTCAAAAACCTTGAAAATACAAAGAGATATTTTGGGAAAAAACAAAACCAAAACACACACACAAAACCACACTGTTGCTACACTGTATTTCTTCTATGTAAAAAGTTCCGGAAATTCCGTTGAAAACTGCCAAACATAGAAATGTTAAAACCAAATAAACACAGGGAATATTTCTTCTCGTGCAGGGAAAAGGGAAAAACGAAGACTAGACAATAAAAGTTTTTCATTTTTTTCCCAGAGCCATTAACACGAACGTCAGTGTAATATGAATAAAGGACAGAATCCGGATTCGAAGCTAATCAGGTATAATTGATGTTCCGTTTCTTTTCCCTTGCTACTTATCGAGGCAAAGTTTTAGTGCTTTCATTACTTATTAATTAAAGAAAGTGCAACACGCCGACCGAGATCACGGCGGAGTCTGTGACAGAGGGTGGAAGTATCTGCGATTCATTTAACTTTTGGCTTTTTATTCCGCGGTTTCCTGCATTGGGCTGCCTGAAAACACTCAATTATTTGTTCTTATGCATAGTGTCTTTATGGTTCAGCCGAGCCCCGGTAGCTCAGTCGGTAGCGACGCGGGCTGTCAATCCAGGGGTTGTGAGTTCGAATCCCTGCTCGGCCAACTTTCTTTCCGACGATTGACAAAAGTCAATGCGACATGCGTCTATCGTCTTCCACCAACGGGCTAAGTTTATGTCGAAAAGCAGCCAGTTGCTTGGGAAAATTGTTGTGTGGAGTACTGGTGTGAGAAAACCAGGAAATGCATGAGTAGGTGAACTGGCCGCCGTGATATAACTGAGAAATTGTTAAAAACGGCGTTAAACCCCAATCAATCAATCAACTTTATTGTTCGTGCACATTTACTAGACATATACGTACAATAAACCGTGTTATGTATTCATTATGCGACGGTTACATTTACACGAATAACAAACGTGTGTTAACCCTTTCCCACATACGACAATTCTGCAGCAGACGACTTTGAACGTATTTTGACAAAAAGTGGAAAACATTGTGGCAAAAGGAGAAATTGCACGTTTTGTGCAATTTCTTCTTTTGTCACTATGTTTTCAAAAAGCCGTCTGCTGCAGAGCACTTTAACCCTTTCCCACATACGACAATTCTGCAGCAGACGACTTTGAATATATTTTGTAAAAAAGTGGAAAATCTCCATAATTGAATGGATAACCTATGACTAAAAGTAGAAAACATTGTGGCAAAAGGAGAAATTGCACGTTTTGTGCAATTTGTTCTTTTGTCACTATGTTTTCATATAGCCGTCTCGGCTGCAGAGGCGTCAGAAAGCGTTTATATGAGGGAAAGGGTTAACGTTTCTTCAGCTGGCGGTTTTGGAAAACGCTGTGGCAAAAGGGGGAAAAAAAGCTCAGTATGAGCAATTTCCCCGTTTACCACAATGTTTTCAACTAATTAAATACATATTCTATCATCTGTAGATATTTTTGCCATGTATTTCGCCTTGATGTATCCGGTGCACAAGGTTAATTCATTTTCACAAAATGTGGACAAAACCGTTAAATGTCTTCACTTATCATGGTCTCGACCGCCTCGCCTCGGGGATGTAGTAGTGCTTCCACCTTGGTGCGGGAAGACGCTTTCTGACGCCTCTGCAGCAGACGGCTTTATGAAAACATAGTGACAAAAGAAGAAATTGCTCAAAACGAGCAATTTCTCCTTTTGCCACAATGTTTTCCACGTTTAGTCATAGGTTATCCATGAGTGTTTTCCCTTATCATGGTCTCGACCGCCTCGCCTCGGGATGTAGTAGTGCTTCCACCTTGGTGCGGGAAGACGCTTTCTGACGCCTCTGCAGCAGACGGCTTTATGAAAACATAGTGACAACCCACATTGGGTGAATGTGGGAGATTTCCTCTAGCTATAAATTACCACATTAAATTTATCAAATACTGGGTATGACTGATTCATATGGATCCTAACAGATATCCAAAACAGTGCTATTTAATGCTTAAGAAGTATGATGAGATTGGTAGAATTAATTGGGTTACAAAAGTTAGAGAATTTCTATTTAAGTATGGCTTTGGTTGTGTGTGGCTTTCGCAAGATATAGGTAATAAAACGTATTTCATAAAACAAGTAAAACAAAGATTAAAAGACTGTTCCTTTCAAATGTGGCATAATGATATAAATACTTCTTCAAGGTGTGATTTGTACAAAAATGTGAAAACTTTATTAAATGTTGAAAAATATTTAAATTTAGACATTAAACCCTACTATAAACGTTCCCTGTCGCGTTTTCGATATTCAAGCCACAAACTTAACGTTGAACTTGGTCGTCATTTTAATATTGAAAGAGAAAATAGAATTTGTGTATATTGCTTTATGCAAAAAGATGCCTTAGTTATCGAGGATGAGTTTCATGCCTTCTTTGTTTGTGAAAAGTTTAAGATTATTAGAGATTTGTATCTAAATACGTGGTTTAATGCGTTACCAAGCTTACAGAATTTGTATTGTCTTCTTCAAAATGAAAATCCATTAGTTATTAAAAATATAGCCATTTATGTTTCAAAGCTTTTTGAAGAAATTTGATTGTGCACATTACTACATTGTAAATTGAATGTAATATAATATGTATGTATTGTGGGCCGGAGGCCTAATTACGCAAATAAACTATTGTATTGTAACAGAAGAAATTGCTCAAAACGAGCAATTTCTCCTTTTGCCACAATGTTTTCCACTTTTAGTCATAGGTTATCCATTCAATTATAGAGATTTTCTATTTTTTGACAAAATGTGTTCAAAGTCGTCTGCTGCTTTCCATCCTTGGCGCTCAGCTCGAACTTATGGGGTGATCATTACGACTAACTCGATGGAGTTAGGGTGAAGGGACCAGGAATACTGGTAACTGGCACAGGAAACGCCGTGATAAAGATATACAATTGTTGATAGCTGCATATAACACCGTAAACGCCAAAAGAATATCCTGATCGCGGTATGAATAGTTCCAAGAACTACAATAAGTACCTCGCCTGTTGGCCATTTTGATAAGCAAAATTGATAAGCATTAATTTAGTATATTAACAAGACATGTGCCAATTATGAAACGCAATGGAATTTGAGTTTATTAGCATGTATCGTTGAGGACTTTTTTTTTTTATCTCATTATATCATCTTCTTGGTTCAGTTATGTTTGTACATATAGTAGTTTAAATTAATGATGTTATATTAGATATTTCCCTTTTCAACATAAATCAAAATGGCCGTCTAGGAAAGTAAATATTGTAGTTCTGGGAACTACGTATTGAATGTATTTTTTTTTTTGACGATATAAAGGCTAGAAATTCCATTTGAAGTAGAAGAAGCTATATGACACCAACCGTATACATTACATCATTAAACTGGCAATATCCATGACCAGGTTTGATGTTTCGTGCCTCTCGACAATCCGCAAGTAATGAATGAACGTTGGATTGAGTAATCTCCGTCATGAACATTAATAATTGATTGTTTGGAGTTAAACTACTTTTTGAACAGTATTTCCGTTATATCACTGCAGCCAGTTCACCCAATCTCATTAAAATCATCTCCTATTAACACTACGCATAGGATCTGAGGACAATCGATAGAGGGTCACGTTCAGACGACCTTTCCGCCAGCCAATCAGAACCTTGCTTTCACGTTTTTGAAAGTGAAAGTAAAAGTCTATATTTACCAAAGAAATCTATATTTAGCATGGGATCCCAATTTTCGCATAGTGATTTACACGCATGTATAGTTCTTATGACGACCACATCATGTCTACAAATGCGGAAATGAGGCAAAACACCGATACAGTCTTTCCCTGACCATCAGCATCGAAAAGTGTTCTTTGGTCTGGTTTTAAATGGCCTATTTTAAATTTGCTCAACTTTGTCAATTGATGCCATTTTGAAGGTTAAACCAACCTCTTACCTGCAGTTCACATGCAATTGGCTACAAATAGACATACAGTTTTACCTCATTGGTGGAATACAGCGTCGGTGGTGTAGTGTTATAGCGTCCACATTGCGTGCGTTTCCTGGCTTTCTCTAACCTTTAGCAACATGCAACTGGCTCCCTTTCGACATACAGTTTTACCCCATTGGTGGAAGACAGCGTCGGTGGTGTAGTGTTATAGCGTCCACATTGGGTGCGAGAGTTTGCGGGATCGATCCCAAACCGGGTTATACTAAAATTTAAATACTTAAAAAGAAATGGAAGGAATGACTTTTCCTCCTTGGCGTTTAGGGTTGTAGGGTTAGCATTAAGACTGACTCGCTGGTGTCAGGATAAATGGACTAGAAGAACGGGTAAATTATCCGCCGTGATATAACTGATTTCCTTTTAAAGCGGCTTGAGACACCATACAAACACAAAAACAAATCGACATTAACCTTTTCCCATATACAACAAATCTGCAGCAGCCGATTTAACCATCAGGGCAAATATATGGAAAACCTCGCAGAATGAAAGAGTAATTACAAAACACTGTTAAACACTTACTATTGGCAATTTCTTATTTTGCCACAATGTTTTCAAAAGTCGTCTATTGCCGAGGCGTCAAAAAGCGTTTGCGTGTACGAAATGGGTAGAAATGGACAATAAGGATTTTTTTGATACATTTCAACTCGTTCATTTTAAATGTTACTGTTTATACATAAATTAGTAATTATTTCTCCAATACAACCGTTGCTGACACCTCTACAGCTGATGCAATTGAAAACATCGGGAAAGGGGGAGAGGGAGACATGGTTAAAACGACCAATCACTCATTTGATCTAAGAAGTTTTCAACGCAGTTTCAAAATTATATTTACAATGTTATTTGGTGTCACGTTTTCAAAGCAGATATTGGACGACAGCGGTGCAATGCGAATCCCGTATTGAGCGGATTCGGTCTTTTGAGATTTTTCAACGCAAATGGTTAAGTCTCCAAGAAATAGATACGGAGATAAGTATGAACTGAAAGGTTGTTTCGCAATCGATGTAACATAAATAAGTTAAAATTAAAAAGCAGGTAACTCTTAAATAAATATCATTAAAACCAGACCAAAACTTCTCTGAAGTAGCAAGGGCTCGTATAGATATGACGACTGCCTTTAACAGGTCGTCTAAGGTTGTCCTTTGCGACAGCCAATCAATTTGACGCGTACAAAATCGTTTCATCCTTTTTGAAAACATAGTGACAAAAGAAGAAATTGCTCGAGACGAGCAATTTCTCCTTTTGCCACAATGTTTTCCAGGGGGAGATTGAGAAGCGGTGGTGATCGATTGTTCAGTACACTTTTGGTAGCAGAAACCTAAGTTGGTTATTTCGTGCGATTTAATTGCAAGAAATGGAGCAACTACCCATGCATGTGGTCGAGTCCCGGTAGCTCAGTCGGTAACGACGCGGGCTGTCAATCCGGGGGTTGTGAGTTCGAATCCCGGCTCGGCCAACTTTCTTTCCGACGTTTGACAAAAGTCATTGCGACATGCGTCATTCGTCTTCCACCAATGGTCTAAGTCTATGTGGAAAAACAGCCAGATGCTTGGGAAAATTGTTGTGTGGAGTACTGGTGTGAGAAAACCAGGAAACTCATGAGTAGGTGAACTGGCCGCCGTAATATGACTGAGAAATTGTTAAAAATGGCGTTAAACCCCAATCAAGCAATCAAACCCATGCATGTATAGGGCTGTTGTTCTTTCGATTTGTTAAACCTAGCCGTGTAGAATTAATTATTTGGGGAACAGATTTATAGGGTCAATTCGAGGCGACCTTTTATGCCGTGTCGTCAGATCCAAGATACGCACAGCGAAGAATTTTGGTCTGATTTCAATGAAATTACTCCAAAATAAATCGTATCTGGTGAACAGTTCATGGTAAGATTTTCGAACAGTGTATAACGAGGTTAGCATATACATGCGTGCAGTCTAATCTTGGTCTACATCGTGGGCTACTCTTGTTTCGAAATGTATCAGAAACTACTCTTTAAAATTGCCCGAACTTACAATAAACCGATATCGCAGATATCAGGGGTGTATTCAGATTGTTCTGACATACTCGTGCTTGTCAAAAGCTGTAACTTGATTGGTCCTATCAACTAGCACATTACCGAGTGCTCGGTATGTTAGGAAACAAACCTGAATACGCCATTATGCAGGAATTCATTTTTGGAAGGTGATTATTATGATAATCTTCTTCCTATGGGATTGCACAGGCTGATGGAATATGCCCAACTAACTAACTATTTGGTTTTATTTACCCTCGCCATGCAGAATTAACTATTTGGCGAGCAAAAAATATGCCCAACAACACACATCCTCTCTATAAACTATATGATCTTTTCATACATACGCTACTCAATATAGTTCGCAAAAATCAATGTAAACTCATACTTAAAGTGTTTTCATTTACAACCAGTTTGATGTAGACACTGGTTTGTTTTTTTAAATAAAATTTTATTTTGAGAAATACAAATGATTCTGCAGTAAACAGTATCTTATGAATATTCCTACGCCGCACGCTTTCTTTTGTAAACAACACCGATACGCAGTAAACGAACTAGGTCAATTCGAGGACTGACCTATCGTCGAATTGTTACACCCAATGAATGAAATCAAAACGTAATATAATTCCAATGTGGACTAGATTGTTTTCAATATGTACAAATACTTTTTATTTAATTGAATAGTATAACACTGTAGAATTGACACGAACTTACTTTTAACAACGCTTCATAACATCATATGGTAGCCAGTGATTTCGACCCCAAATATTTTAGACCCCAGTGTCGTAAGTGATTTCGACCCCACTTTTATTTTACCCTATTAACAGTCATGTTTAAATAATAAAACATTTGATTGGCTATTTAATTATCTTTAAATAATGATTAAATAAACGATCTTGATGTGTTATAAATAGTTGAGGATGACTTTGAAAAACTAATCAGATACCACACCAATTATTCAATGAATTTAAAATATTGGGGTAAAACAAGTAATCACGAATATTAATTCTAAAAAACATATCAAATAAAAGTGATTCTTCAATGAAGTAGAAATTATTGGGGAAAAACAAGGCATTGATCATCCCTTTTCCACCTTTTTTTCAAACAGGTGCTGCAGATCAAAAAACAAAGTACAGTATACAATAAAAACATGATACGACTTTGAAAAACTTATCAGAAATCACAACAATTATTCAGTGAAGTTGAAAACATCGGGCAAAACGAGTTTTCACTAATACATAGGCCGTACACTTTGAAAACATCGTGTCGGGATAACATTGTGGTAAAAGGAGAAATGTACATACATGATGAGAAAGGGGGAACTTTTACAGGCTGTATACTTTGAAAACATCGTGACATGATAACCTTGTGGTAATTGGAGAAATGTGGACACATGTACATACAGCGTGAGAAACGGGGAACTTTTGCATGGTATGTAGGCCGTATACTTTGAAAACATCGTGACATGATAACATTGTGGTAATTGGAGAAATGTGTACATACATGGGGAGAAATGGGAACCATTTACATGATACATTTGTACTCTGTACAAGATTTACATGATGGGTAGGCCGTATACAATGAAAACACTGTGACAGGATAACAGTGTGATAAAGGAGAAATGTACAAACATAGAGAGAAGTCGGGACATTTACATAATATGTAGGCCGTGGTAACTTCCCATTTCGTCTAATCCCATTTGGTCTACTGTTTTTTGTCCCATTTGGTCTACACCCTAATTCCCATTTCGTCTACTGTTCATAACATGAATATGCAAAGCTTTATTTCTATGGAGCTTGCTAATTTATCTGACATTGACATTAAAGCATTTTAGCATTTATGCCTCCTAAAATAACACATATTATCTTTAATTATCTTTCACACCTGAATGGTGTAAAAACTTACTTTTGAGGGTCTCAACATAATGTAGACTAGGACTGGCTGCTGCAGTTTATACTGAACTGACAGGTAGTCTGAGTCTACATTAAAGATCAGATGATCTTAGTTTACACTGTTTGCAGTGTTTGAATGCCATCTCATTATTAACCCACATATTTTTAACAAAAGATGTTTGTCTTATTGAATAAGTGTGTAAGGGGCTGTCTGTCAACTTAAATATAAGTGAAGACGAAATGACACTGGGGTCCAAACTGGGTGTAGACCAAATGGGACAAAGTGCAAAAAGTGTAGACCAAATGGGAATAAACCGTAGTCCGTAAACTTTGAAAACATCGTGACAGGATAAAATTGTGGTCAAAGGAGGAATGCACATACATGGTGAGAAATGGGAAACTTTTACATGATGGGTAGGCCGTATACTTTGAAAACATCGTGACAGGATAACATTGTTGTAATAGGAGAAATGTACAAACATGGGGATAAATTGGGACATGTACATGATATGTAGGCCGTATATGTGGTAAAAGGAGAAATGTGGACATATGTACATACAGGGTGAAAAATGGGGAACTTTTACATGATATGTAGGCCGTATACTATGAAAACATCGTGACAGGATAACATTGTGGTAAAAGGAGAATTAGGCAAGGTTTCATCTTTTAATCGTTTGTATGTATCATGTGTTAATAATAAAGTTTTACATGTTTATATTAATTGCTTAATTCATCTCAATTAACAATAAGTTTCTTTAACTTTCTTTATTGCTTTAAATGTTATATACGATTAATTTCAGCGCAATTAACAATTATCTAATAGTTGTGTCAAACGACGGAAAAAGGTGATCCGAGCCGCGATTTGACTCACAGCCACTGGATTGACAGCCCGCGACGCTACCAACAGAGCTTCCGGGACTCGACTAGGATACATTTAAAAAACTTTTCTAAAAAATATAACAATTACTCAAAACCACTTATTCCTCCTTTTTACACAATGTGTCGACCCTCTTCCAAAAATATTTTTTCAATATTCTGGATACCACACTATAAATTTACAACCATTTTACAACGCCTTGCAAGTTTATTTCAAACATTTTCACTGACAGAAATGATCCATAGTTTTGTCTATATATGTTCCAATATGTCTCTTTTCACCTCTGTATTCTCCCGGTTTCAAAATCCCAAGCATCCTTAAGTATTCAAGTAAAATATGTTTCATATATATGTACAGTTATAACTGAAACGATGCTGTAAAGGGCGCAAACTATCAACTAATCAATAAATCAATCAACTAATTGGAGTTCCTACCGAGTTAAATCAACGTTTAGATACAGATACAAAATAGGTCAATAGCTGTTAAAGACCTACATTCCACGAGAGACTAAAGTAGGACACTTTTTAATAGAAAATAATTTCTTGAGTATTCGACGTTTTGCTGAACGTTTAGTAAGTTCAGATGTTTAATACACATTAAGAGAGTAACTTATGGGATTTCATATCGGTGAAGTATTTATCTTAATGTCTAGTATTTATTATCATGTTATATTGTGTAACCCCAGGCTAAGAAAAGCTACATTTATGGAATACCCATTTATGGAATACCCCTGACATTTTCATTCATATTAGAAAGTTATTCTTATTTGTAATTCACATTGTCTAGTGAAGTTGTTGCTTTTCTTGAAGTCCTTCTTGATCAAAGACAGTTAAACGTTTTAACCAGTGGCCAGATTTTTGTATATATTTATTGTTGTTTTTTTAAAACATTTTTGTATTGTTAGCATGTGGTTAAAAGAACAAGCATTAGTAATGGACAATGAATGAATGTATATTGTTTTATGGCGCATCGACAGCTAAGGTCATTTAGAGCGCTTGATTATTATTCATGATCCCTGGGTAATCAACCCAGTACTAGGCTATAAAATGTGCCTTGCCCAAGAACACTCCACCATGACCGTAGTGCCTCAACCGGGGATCGAACCCGGGACCCGCATTTTTAAGATTTAATTTCTTTGTTTCATTTATTCCCCTTTCGTTCCTATCCACACATCGTAGCCATGATATGTGCGTAACTTGCATAAATTTCATTATCCCATCTGCACCTGGTTGACATAATCTTAAATCACCTTCCATCAGTACTTTCAGTACTTTGATTATAACGGTGAACGGACGTCTCGTGTAGATATTACTCTTTGATTGACATGATCCGAACCTTCATTCACATATGTATATATGTCTTAGTGCATGAATGAATATAATGATATATAATCTATGTTGAAGGCCATATGCTAGATAATATTGTTTGTGTACACCAAAATTCATCTTAATATGTAACCTTCATTAAATGATGATGTGTTGAACATATTCTTTGACCACATTTCAAAACGTGTATTTTCATGAAGAAATCACAACTTTATTTAAAAAAATGAAAAAATACAAGTATGTCATAATATTTATAATATAATACATATTTCTTTTAAAAATATCGTTAGTATCAGGCCACTGGTACTAAAATCGTAAATTTTTAACACTTTTTTCACATACCACAAACAATTCCGATGTGTTAAACATTTTCTTCGACCACATAACAAAACGTGTATTTTCATGAAAAAAACACAACTTTATTTAAAAAAATAAAATAATACAAATATGTCATAATATTAATAATATAAAACATATTTTTAAAAATATCGTTAGTATCAGGCCACTGGTACTAAAATCGTAAATTTTTAACTCTTTTTTTCACATACCACAATTCCGCAGCAGAAGACTTTGAAAAGATCTTGTTAAAAGTGTGGAAACTTTCTATGAATGATTTTAAATCTGTTGAAAAGAGCTGAAGACCTTGTGGGCAAAAAGAGAACATAGTCTGCTTCAGAGACGTCAGAAAGCATCTGTATACGTTAAACCTGTTCTCTGTTCTGTCTATTTAATATATCAATACTTGATATATATAGTAAAAATAGAGAACATTGCAAACGTTTATAAGAACGAATTTCTTTTGTATTCTTTGACAATTTAATATTCTAGGCTTACTCCAATTGAATAAAAACACGGAAGATCCAAATATTGTAAAGACATAAACAATGTAAAAAATATTCCCGTCCACGGCGCACAGAATGCTGGGGTTAGCATTACGAAAGACTCACAGATGTCAGGATAAATTGACCAATAGCACTGGTATCTTACCCGGGAAACGTCGTGATATAACATACAATGTATGTGGCCATCGCTGTATACATTTAAACAATTAACTCTTTCAGCGCCAAAGGCAATATTGAGGTTTTTGCAAACAATACTGATTCAGGTGAGTCAGCTCGTAACGAGCTGTCTCACCTGAAATCAGCATTGTTTGCCTCAGTACCGGGACAATTATACCAAAAGACAAGTTTGAGGGTTATGCAGTTAATGTACATAAAGTTGAATAGTTTACATAATATAGGCGATATTGAGTCATTACATTCTATAAATATCTCAGGTATAAGTAAATATTCGCTTCTCCCACGTTTCAGTGTATTAATCGCTCGTTTCACTTCATCAATAGTAAAATCACACTCTAGCATATCTAGACCGCACATAACTCTATCAATATGTTACCTGATTGCTTGACTATTTTGTCCATTGAAAACCTTTTAGGAAAATCAGTCATATCGAAGCAACTAGAATTATGTTCTGCATGTTTAAACATATCATCATGTTCATGAAAATAAATCATTTTTTTCTGACCACAACGGTCATTGAAATAACCATAAACTATCACCTAACTGTGCATATTTCTAGACTGCTCTTTCTAGGACTTCGAAAAATCCCTCTTAGGTAACTTTATAATAGGGGTTAACCTTTCCCTCATAGAGACGCTTTCTGACGCCTCTGCAGCAGAAGGCCTTTTGAAAACATAGTGACAAAAGAAGAAATTGCACAAAACGTGCAATTTCTCCTTTTGCCACAATGTTGTCCACTTTTTGTCATAGGTTATCCATTCAATTATGGAGATTTTCTATTTTTTGACAAAATACGTTCAAAGTCGTCTGCTGCAGAATTGTCGTATGAGGGAAAGGTTTAAGTGTGTGGTGGTATACATATACAAAACAAACATAAGCATCCTCAGCAATATTGAAAAAGCGTCTGCACAATGTTATCCATACTATATCCTCTGGATTCTTTTCTTGTACAGCAATACCATCCTTTTAAATCTTTCCCCCATATAGACGCTTTCTGACGCCTCTGCAGCAGACGGTTTTTTGAAAACGTTGTTGTAAATGGGAAAAATGCCCATGAGAAATTTCTCACTTTGCCACAATGTTTTCAACTCTAATCAATAATTATACTAAAATGTATTGAAATTTTCAATTTATTTGCCTAGATGTTTTCAAAGTTGTCTAACTGCTGCAGATTTGATGCACATGGGAAAGGTTTAAACTTATTCTAATATTTTTTGCAAAGATATATCACCGACACCATGCAAAACTCATGTATCTTAAAATTGTACATCTTTTTAACAAAAAGTATTCACAACTGTTTTGCTTGAAATCATCAACAAATACTTAAAACATATTCAAATTCTGTATTTTACTTGAACAAATATGGTAATGTTTCGACATTAAGATGTGATGTCAAGTCATTTAACCCTTTCCCTCATATAGACGCTTTCTGACGCCTCTGCAGCAGACGGATTTTTCGAGACAAAAGGAGAAATTGCTCGAAACGAGCAATGTTTCCTTTTGCAACAATGTTTTCCACTTTTAGTCATAGGTTATCCATTAAATTATAGAGATTTTCTATTTTTTTTACAAAATATGTTCAAAGTCGTCTGAGGCAGAATTGTCGTATGGGGGAAAAAGGATTAAATACGTTTTATAAAATAGGCTTATCCCCCGGTGTCGATGTTTTGCTCATTCTTGCAGAAGTAATTTACGAGGAAAACTTAGGGATTCATACCCAGGTACATCATTTCTGAGAAGAATACAACTTCATATTTTACTACAGAAGGCCCTCAGCATTCCACGATATAATGGGAACACTACACTTTCCTTCAGACCCCTATGCTGTATTGCTCATGTGTGTGGCATTAGCTGGCAAGTATAGAGTATTGTTAATGTTTTTGGAGATTAACTCATTTTAGATCATTTTTAATACTCATTTACGGGGGAATTCAACCTGCGACCAGAAGATCGGAGAACGGGTTCGTCGTTGGCGGACTTGTCAGAAACAAGCACATTGTAACCCCTTTTTTCCTCTATGCCAACACAATATTGAATTATCTCTTTTTGCGCGGCATTTTAAATCGATAACGTCTTCTTTTAGATCGATATTGGCTTGTTTGACCTTTTTCATGTTGTTTTGAAGTATATAATATACCGGTCCTACTAATTACTGCAAGGACTACAAGGACGGCTATACAGGGTAATCTGCACCTACACCATACAGGGTGATCTGTACCTACATTATACAGGATGATCAGCACTCTGTAAAGTGTAGGTGCTGATCACCATGTAGGGTGAATCTGTAACATTTTTTTACAGTCCTTGTCATACTATGTCCTTGTAGTCCTTGTATTTTATTTTTTCTTCTGTTTATTCTTTCGCTTTTCTTAAGTTAGTTTAGATATATACAAAATTATTTTTATATTAAAATAGGTAAAGTACCGTTTTAACCGTCCTTGTCATAATAAATCCGTCTTTGCGTGTCCTTGTCATAGTGGGAATATCACTTTGAAGATTTTTTTTCCTAATTTTTTTTTTTCGCTTTTTCTTTTAAAGTTAGTTATTATATCGCATTATCGGTATATTAAAAGTAATTTTAAATATAAAATATATTAATTAAACAACGTTTTAGCCGTCCTTGTCATACAACAGCCGTCCTTGTAGTCCTTGTAGTCCTTGCAGTATTTAGTAGGACCCATAATATAAGGTGTACATACTTTTCATTAATTAAGAAATCCTTTACAGATAGGGTTACGCCAGCTGAACCTTTAATTGCCTTGTAAGAAATATGATTCCCATGTTTCATTCAGTCCAATAATATCGTAGTCATAGCATAAAGTCTTAACATAACTATCATTATCAAATTTGCTTAAACCTTCGACATTCAAAAACAAAGTTTAATGTTTGTTTGCTCATGTCATTTTACATTTTTCGGGTGAAGGCTAGGTATTGTTTCTGTAAGTTACAAAGGACCTTGTTTATGGTATTGAATTGTATTTAAATCGAGTAAATGAACTTGAAGTTGAAAATGACACATTATGTTTCGAGCGCATATACATTGTAGATTAAGAAGAATTTAAATTCTAAAACAACTTATTCTTATCTGTAACACGCTTCGTTAACCTCTAATAATCCAAGTAATATTTGAAGATAAGTTTTAATGAGATGAATACAATTAAAACAGCGCTATTTTCGTATCTTTCTTACAACTTCTCGGTTTTGTATCCAGCGTTAAAAGAGTCAGTATATTCATTTGTATTGGCAGAGCGTCATGTGGTCGTTTACCTCAACTACAGTGGAGTGTACATTCGGAGATGGAACTCCACCAATCAAGATTAACGAAGCTTCATTTCAGTGAATTTGAGTGAGTAACGATGTTCCTTCCAGTCGTACCAGTTGACACCATCCGCATAGGAGTCATGTGCCCCAAGATAATAGTGACCATTTAAGTTAGAAGCATGACATGCTCTGTACCACCAAGCACCTTTAAACAGGCTTGCACAGTTTTCATCATCAATATCATTATCTTGATTGTGTGTCGAAAACGCAGAGCCAGTATGAACACTTAAGCTGTCGCCTGCATCTCCGGTGTAATCGTCGATAGTTAAAACGTAATTTGAAGCTTTAGGACCAATACCGAATTTCCCATATTTAACGTACCGCTTGTTGTTTTCAAAGTCTTCCATATCGATGCGAAGTTCTCGACAATACGGGTATGTAAGCAGATAAAGATATTCATTTCCTAGCCAGAACTCCCACTCAGGGTTTCCAAAGCCATTTTTATAGTCAATCCATGCACGGTAGAAATTTTCTGAGCCATCTTCACGACGTTGAAAGACAATCCAGCCTCCGCCATCTGTTGTTTGATCACAGTAAACTCTAATGGGTGTTGTTCTCCTGTTTGGGTATATATCGTAGAGTCCGTTATCTGTGTATCCGTCCTTCAACAATTCGTAACATGACGCAAACTGTTTATTTCCACTTGTTAGTAGTTGTCGTATCTCATTTACTGTATCATCCTGAGCCGTTAACTTATCTAACTTACTAAGAGTAATGTCTTTCAAATCGTTACTTGCTTTCACAAAATCATCCACTTTTGAATCTATTTTTTCTTCTATTTTGAACAACTGATCTTCAAGTCGTTCTACACTTTTTTCATGTATGTATATATTCACCACCATAGACGCCAACAAAATGAACATCAACTTAACCTCTAATTTAGCCATTTTGAAACACGGATTCTTTGAATCTGATGTGTAAACATTTACTTTTATAGCTTCTTGTCAACAATGTAAACCTTTCACAACGATATCAGACTACGACGAACAGTGGCATACTAGGCCTACATACAAATAACGTATTTGATCCGCGACATAAGACCTAGATGTTTGTATAATGCGAACAGTGACTTTCCGGGCGCGAGTGTGCACACGTACGGTTCCGCCAGAGAACTTATATCACTGTCCACATATAAGTAGCCTTAAAGTGTCTTAGATGTATTCTGTTGATAATCTAGGTGTATTGTACGGAGCCCCTAAAGTGACATTCAATATATTGTTTTAGTATGCAAATAAAACAGCTAATTTGCATATTAAAAAAAAGTATCGGATTTTTATTTCGTTTTTACGAAATAATAATTCGATACTTTTTTTTAATATGCAAATAAGCCAATTTATTTCGTATTAACGAAATAATCATATCGTTTAAACGAAATACTTATTTCGTAAAAACGAAATAAAAATTCGATACTTTTTTTTAATATGCAAATTAGCTGTTTTATTTCGTATTTACGAAATAAATATTTCGTTAAAACGAAATAATAATTCGATACTTTTTTTTAATATGCAAATTAGCTGTTTTATTTCGTATTTACGAAATAAATATTTCGTTTAAACGAAATAATTATTTCGTCAAAACGAAATAATAATTCGATACTTTTTTTTAATATGCAAATTAGCTGTTTTATTTCGTTAAAACGAAATAATAATTCGGTACTTTTTTTTAATATGCAAATTAGCAGTTTTAGTTCGTATTTACCATAACACATGACATTTCATAAACTTTATAAGTGCATGTGTTACCGAGTTTCCACATGGTTGTCTGATGGTTTTGATTGATTTGTGTTTAATGCCGTTTTCAACAATCAACTTTTCAGTCATATCACGGCAGTCAGTTCATCTAATCATATGTTTCCTGTTTTTTCACACCAGTACTCAACACAACATACTTTGCCAGCCCCGGTAGCTCAGTCGGTAGCGATGCGGGCTGTCAATCCAGGGGTTTGTTAGTTCGAATCCCGGCTCGGCCAACTTTCTTACCGACGATTGACAAAAGTCAATGCGACATGCGTCATTCGTCTTCCACCAATGGGCTCAGTCTATGTGGAAAAGCAGCCAGTTGCTTGGGAAGATTGCTGTGTGGGGTACTGGTGTGAGAAAACCAGGTAATGCATGAGTAGGTGAACTGGCCACCGTGATATAACTGAAAAATTGTTAAAAACGGCATTAAACCCCAATCAATCAACAACATACTTTCCACGCAACTGGCTGCTTTTCCACATCGACTGTTAGCCCATTGGTGAAAGACGAATGACGCTTGTCGCAGTGGTTTTTGTTCAACATCGTAAATGATGTTTGCCGAGCTGGGGTTCGAACTCACAACACTTAGATTGACTGCCCGCGTCCTTACCGACTGAGCTACCGGTGCTCGGCTGGTGGTAGACTCGAGATATTTATTTTAATTTATTAATTTACTTAATTAAACAGCGCAAATTTGTATATTAAAAAAGTTTTGAATACTAACTATTATTTCGTAAATAAGAAATAAAACGGCTTATTTGCATATTAAAAAGAAATGTCGAATAGTAAGTATTATTTCGTAAATAAGAAATAAAACGGCTAATTTGCATATTAAACAAAAGTGTCGGTAATAATTATTTCGTTTAAACGAAATAAGTATTTCGTAAATACGAAATAAAACAGCTAATTTGCATATTAAAAAAAAGTATCGAATTTTTATTTCGTTTTTACGAAATAAGTATTTCGTTTAAACGAAATGATTATTTCGTTAATTCGAAATAAATTGGCTTATTTGCATGTTAAAAAAAAGTATCGAATTATTATTTCGTAAAAACGAACTAAAAATCCGATACTTTTTTTTAATATGCAAATTAGCTGTTTTATTTGCATACTAAAACAATATATTGAATGTCACTTTAGGGGCTCCGTAGTATTGACTATGCTTATTTACGGTATTTGGTTTTCAAGAGATAGAGAACCGGAGCTTCAACAAGAACACTTTTTTTTTCTACATTCTACATTCTACAGGCATTCTACAGGGTGATCATCACTCTGTAAAGTGTAGGTGCTGATCACCATGTAGGGTGAATCTGTAACATTTTTAACAGTCCTTGTCATACTACAGCCGTCCTTGCATGTCCTTGTAGTCCTTGTATTTTATTTTTTCTTCTATTTTTTCTTTCGCTTTTCTTAAGTTAGTTTAGATATATACTTGTCATAGTGGGAATATATAAATTTGAAGATTTTTTTTCCTAATTTTTGTTTTCGCTTCTTCTTTTAAAGTTAGTTATTATATCGCATTATCGGTATATTAAAAGTAATTTTAAATATAAAATATATTAATTAAACAACTTTTAGCCGTCCTTGTCATACAACAGCCGTCCTTGTAGTCCTTGTAGTCTTTGCCGTATTTAGTAGGACCCATAATATACGGTGTACATACTTTTCATTAATTAAGAAATCCTTTACAGATAAGGTTACGCCAACTGAACCTTTAATTGCCTTGTAAGAAATATGAACATTGGTTGTTTTTAACTTCCCATGTTTCATTCAGTCCAATAATATCGTAGTCATACCATAAAGTCTTAAAACAACTATCATTATCAAATTTGCTTAAACCTTCGACATTCCAAAAACAAAGTTTAATGTTTGTTTGCTCATGTCATTTTACATTTTTCGGGCGAAGGCTAGGTATTGTGTCTGTGTAAGTTACAAAGGACCTTGTTTATGGTATTGAATTGTATTTAAATCGAGTAAATGAACTTGAAGTTGAAAAGGGCACATTATGTTTCGAGCGCATATACATTGTAGATTAAGAAGAATTTAAATGCTAAAACAACTTATACTTATCTGTAACACGCTTCGTTAACCTCTAAATTCCAAGTAGTAAAGTAGGATGTGCATGTATATAATATACTCTTAAACATATTTGAAGATAAGTTTTAATGAGGTAACTATAACATATGAATACTGTAACGAATATGCAAATTAGCATCACCGTTTCGGGGTGATGGGGTTTAGGGTTACATATATAAGGCAAGTGGACCCCTTCAGGGTTGAGTATACTTTTCGCTGAAGGGATCTTCTGCGTCTTTAGCCCGGCACGTTACAATACAATTAAAACAGCGCTATTTTCGTATCTTTCTTACAACTTCTCGGTTTTGTATCCAGCGTTAAAAGAGTCAGTATATTCATTTGTATTGCTAGAGCGTCATGTGGTCGTTTACCTCAACTACAGTGGAGTGTACATTCGGAGATGAAACTCCACCAATCAAGATTAACGAAGCTTCATTTCAGTGAATTTGAGTGAGTAATGATGTCCTTTCCAGTCGTACCAGTTGACACCATCCGCATAGGAGTTATGTGCCCCAAGATAATAATGACCATTTAAGTTAGAAGCATGACATTTTTGGTACCACCAAGCACCTTTAAACAGGCTTGCACAGTTTCCATCATAAATATCATTATCTTTATTGTGTATCGAAAACGCAGAGCCATTATGAACACTTAAGCTGTCGCCTGCATCTCCGGTGTAATCGTCGATAGTTAAAACGTAATTTGAAGCTTTAGGACCAATAGCGAATTTACCATATTTAACGTACCGCTTGTTGTTTTCAAAGTCTTCCATATCGATGCGAAGTTCTCGACAACATGGGTTTGTTAGCAGATGAAGATATTCATTTCCTAGCCAGAACTCCCATTCAGGGTTTCCAAAGCCATTTTTATAGTCAATCCATGCACGGTAGAAATTTTCTGAGCCATCTTCACGACGTTGAAAGACAATCCAGCCTCCGCCATCTGTTGTTTGATCACAGTTAACTCTAATGGGTGTTGTTCTCCTGTTTGGGTATATATCGTAGAGTCCGTTATCTGTGTATCCGTCCTTCAACAATTCGTAACATGACGCAAACTTTTTATTTCCACTTGTTAATAGTTGTCGTATCTCATTTACTGTATTATCCTGAGCCGTTAACTTACTAAGAGTTGACATTGCATTGGCTTTAACTGTGCCTTTCACTTCTTGAATAGCTTCCGATAATTCATTCACTATAATATCTTTTAAATCGCTAATTGCTTTTACTACATCATCGACATTTGAATCTATTTTTTCTAACTTATCTAACGTATTAAGCGTTGACAGTGCATTGGCTTTAACTGTGCCTTTCACTTCTTGAATAGCTTCCGATAATTCATTCACTATAATATCTTTTAAATCGCTAATTGCTTTCACTACATCATCGACATTTGAATCTATTTTTTCTTCTATTTTAAACAACTGATCTTCAAGTCGTTCTACCCTTTTTTCATGTATGTATATATTCACCACCATAGACGCCAACCAAATGAACATCAACATAAACTCTAATTTAGCCATTTTGAAACACGGATTCTTTGAATCTAATGTGTTAACATTACTTTTATAGCTTCTTGTCAACAATGTAAACCTTTCACAACGATATCAGACTACGACGAACAGTGGCATACTATATACAAATAACGTATTTGATCCGCGACATAAGACCTAGATGTTTGTATAATGCGAACAGTGACTTTCCAAGCGCGAGGGTGCACACGTACGGTTCCGCCAGAGCCGTATCACTGTCCACATATAAGTAGCCTTAAAGAGTCTTAGACGTATTCTGGTGAAAATCTAGGTGTATTGATATTGACTATGCTTATTTACAGTATTTGGTTTTCAAGAGATAGAGAACCGGAGCTTCATCAAGATCCATTTTTTTTTCTTGGCGCGTCTATTTGTATTTTGGCGACGTGTTTAATCAACGGTAACATATTGTACGATCTGTAAAGGGATATGCGAATATGTGTATTCACAGTGTCTCATGTTACATAGAAAACCGTGTTACTGGCAATTGATTAATACCTCCGGCGTTGTTATGTTATTTCAAATCGATAACGACCTTCAAGACTTGAGACGGTTTGTATCATACTGTAAACACATGTTTTACCTATGCGGTTATGTGTGGCCTTAAACAACATATACGAATAATGAAGACCAAGATCAGGCTGCACAAACATGCAGTCTAGTCTCGGACTATATTGATCGCTTCAACTTGATCTAATATAGTTATTAACTTGTCGATGAATATGCAAACATATGAGAAACAAGTTGTTGTAATGGTGCGGGTAAAGGGTTAATAAGTCGCCGGGCAGAAGCCCGCGACTTCTATTTTTAATAGCTTTTCGGAAATCACATGGGAGGGCGGCTTATTATTAGAAAGAAACAAATCTAGATGATTTGAACATATTACAATTGTGGTTGTTTACGAACACTAATAAATGACACATCTAAAATGAAATAAATATTCCGATTTTTTAATGTTTGCAGTTTTTTTTATTTCACTCGCATTTAAGTTTTTTGTCTTATTTACGAAGACAAAAGTGGTCCCTTCAAGACGTGAACCAACACCCCCTAATGCAGACTCTTATGTGTCATCATTGAGGTCAATTTCGGATTCTCCTTTTAATAGCAATTTTAACTTACTAAATGTTGTTTTCATGTTCAAAGAAATGTCTTGATTTGTGTAGAATTCATTTAATAATGTTATCCATGAATATCTAAAGTAGGAACTGTTTCTAAGCTAAATATAGACCCTATTCTGTTGTGTAGTTTCGTGACCTTTAACATCGATTTTCGCGCATGTGCATTTCGATATGAAAAAGCGAGTGATATTATTTTATTTTAGACAACTACAAGACGAATGTTTGACGCAAAGCGTCAAAGAGAAGCCGCAATATTTCGTTGTACATGTAGAAATAAGAAAAAAAGAACATTTTTAAATCCACAAACAATAGAACAATTTAAACTGTAGACGGAAATGCTGATATATTTCTCCTTTTGAAGACTTTTGTTTTCTTCAAATTACCTCCCTTTAAAGCAATACCAGGATATTTACCTTGTGATTCGAATAAGATTGACAAACATTGAAATTATATGAATGAATACTATTATTTAAATAAGTAACAACAGCAAAATTTAATTTAAGCCAGATAAATGTGTACACATTTCGTTAATTTTTTATAGATACCCTAATGTATAGGTATGTATATAAAATTTATAAGCAAATGTTTTCAATACTACGTTCCTAATGTTTGAATAGACTAAGGAAAGTCAAGAATACATAAATAAATCAATGCAGTCTTTTCCGGCGACATTGATGCCTTGCATCAACTTTCTCTTGTATTGTATCGTCTCAACGCGGCTATTTGGCAGTGAGTTGTAGTTTTTGGTAGAGTTGCGCGCATGCGCAAATGAGACCATTGTTACATGTTGAATTTTGAAGTCACGTGATGTAAATGCCCCAGAACCCATACACAAATAGAGCAAACAAATCGGACTGAATTCCGAATGCAAAAGTAAAATAAGTAAAATAAATTCCACTTATTCTAGGTATCCAAATAGAATTACAAAGTCTCTTAATGTGTAAATATCATATTAAAGTGTATAATATTATTTAGATATCACTTCGCCAATATAGCACTGCACCGCGCGATTACCCTTTGTAAAGTGTAACCCTCTCTTCCCTCTCGGCAGAGATGTAAACATCTACTCACCCGCTAGCATTAGCGAGTGGAATGAAGGATCGGGCAAAAACATGAGTACAATTGACACTATTTTCATATTGCATGGTTTAATAAAATAAATGTTCAGAGTTTTCGATAAGGACCGGCACCCAAATCATTGCCGTTTCGTTTTGACAAATTTGACGATTAACGATGACTTTTGCATTTTGGATAGGTGCTTTCGACAAGGTCCGCGTCTAAATTCCCGACTTCTACTCAGAAAGAGATTTCATCAAATCATTTGAGCGCTTTAAATTACGACGACTTGCAAAAACGATTGCGAGTCAATGTTCTAAACACTTGTTTATAAAGCGTTTAGAATACTTTGATTATAATAGGCAGAACGAAATCTTACAAGAATGAAGAAGAGAAAAATCGATCGTTTCTTTCGGCCAAAATCAGGTAAATGACCCGCGGATATTGGTTGTTACAACCTAACTTATTTATCCTTTTATTCTAAATTTGCATTACACAGTTCAACATTTGATTTTGACAGTTTGTTCCTTATGAATTTGACGCGATTCAAGATTTTGACGCGATTATTTTTTTCATAAAGTTGACTGAGTTGGTGATGGATTATTAAAAAGTTAAGTTAAGCTAAAACATTCACAGGCAGGCGAGTGATGCAACGCTCAATTCCCAATCCTGCTTACCCTTTAACAAATCACAATCCACCCCCACAATATATAAATTGCTTGTTATGAGCAATTTCTTCTTCTGCATCAATGTTTTCAAAAATTACGTATGCAGATGGGAAAGGTTTAAAAAAGAAACACTTTTTAAAATTTTAGTCAGTTGGCAATTCTAGTATATAATGTCCGTCTTAAATAATAATGACAAAACTTGCAAAAAACTAGAAAAAGATTTTTTACAATTTAATTGAAAACATATTTAATCAAAGTTGGGAGAGTATAGTTGTCCCTTTCCGTGCTTTTTTTTATGAGAGTTTGCAGTATCAAATCACAGGAAAAACTTATGGGACAGAGTTGACAAATAACACGTTGACACAATATCAGATTTAGGCTTTGGTTCTGTCAAACTGCTGAAGTAGACAACGCTGAGACACACATTTTGATTAAAAGTTTATTACAAAAAAAACGATCGCAATTCTACTTTCAGTACTATCAGTACTTTGGTTTTGGGAAGAAGTTGTGGTTATTTGGCAGTTAGTATGTGGGAGAGGGTTAAGCCACAGAATAGTGTGACTGGCTATAAGACTACCTTATCAATGTCTTGTAGTTAAACTTTGAATAATCTAAATCATCGTTTACCTTTAACCCAATCTCTTTAACCCTTTCCCTCATACGACAATTCTGCAGCAGACGACTTTGAACGTATTTTGTCAAAACATAGAAAATCTCCATAATTGAATGGATAACCTATGACAAAAAGTGGAAAACATTGTGGCAAAAGGAGAAATTGCACGTTCTGTGCAATTTCTTCTTTTGTCACTATGTTTTCAAAAAGCCGTCTGCTGCAGAGGCGTCAGAAAGCGTCTATATGAGGGAAAGGGTTAAACATCATACCTAAATACTTTATTGTTTTCAAAAGTCGTCTGCCGCGGATACATCAGAATGCGTATGCATATGGAAAACAGGGAATTATGTGTGCGTTGTGCAAAATGCTTCTTTTCATTTCTTGGAAAAAGCAAATTAATTGAGATTCAGATGTATAAAGCAGTAACAGATTTCCATAGACGCTATTCGCAGAAATAAACAAATGACTGTGAATAAACATTACATCGGGGACACTCATTTTTTTTTTATTCTTTAACCCTTTCCCTCATACAAAAAATCTGCAACAGACGATTTTGAAATGATCTTGGCAAACACATGAAAAATCTTTATTAATTTAATTATAATTATTGTATAGATTTGAAAATATTGTGACAAATGGAGAATTTGCTCATAATGAGCAATGTCTGTTTTGGGCATCAAATATGTTCATAAATCGTCTGCTGCAGAGGCGCCAGTAAGCGTCTGTACGTGGGAAATGGTTAAACATGAAAATCCTTTTAATATCATTGTAACAAATTCGGTTTAACTGAATAGTGCTGGAATATGTCTCTGTTTTAATATATCTATTGAAAGTAGGGCTAAATGTGGGTGTCGCTATACTTCCCCATACCACTCTGAATTAGATCTGGGTCGATACTTTACGCAGAGTCCATAATGTTGATTTTCTCGTGGAACGGCTCATTTTAAATACCGCAAGACGCGGCTACATTATTTTTGGTTTCCGAAATCATGTACCCTGGAAACCGTAGTACCTAGTTATAATGGAGAGTGGAACCAGTGTCACTAAACTTTTCCTGTGAACATGCCTTCCAACCAACTTGCTGCTTTTCAACTTAAGCTGTTAGCCCATTGGGGAAAGACTAAACAGCTGTTAAAGACAGTGATACATACACCGTTACCACTGTTAACACCTGTCTGTCGCGTCGATAAGATATGAAGATAGGAGATAAATACTTCTGCTGATTTGATAGAATCATCTAGCCAGGATTCTGTGCCAACAATAATGCCTGCTTATGTGGATGCTACCTTATGTTCTAATTGTCTTCTTTTGCCTGGATTTTTTTTTACATCGATTGCGAAACAAGCTTTCAGCTGGTAATAATCACGCTCGATGTCTGCTTCCCGGAGATTTAACCAGTACTCGCACCGTTTGAGTGGAAAAGTCCTACGATACTCGAACCCATGACCTTTGGTACGAGAGGCCGACGCTTTACGTCTGCACCACTGTGACTTCCACTCTAACCTACTGATTGAGATGAATCCGCCGTGGTCGAGTTGTTAGCGTCGGGGATTTGAAACCGGTTGTTCCGGGTTCGATCAACAGTCATGGTGGAGTACCCTTGGGCAAGGCACATTTTCTAGCCTAGTACTGGTTTGTTTACCTAGGGATCGAGAATAAGTGTACTGTCGCAGTGATATAACTGAAATAATGTTGAAAGCGGCGTAAAACTCCAATTAAAAATAATAATACTGATTGACTGACAGTTAACAACTAATATTCTTAGAGGGATGTCTGATGTTTTTGTCTGTGATTTCAGTTATTGGTCAAAGTCTTCTTTGTGGCAATGCGGTTGCATTAGGGCATACCAAGCTGATTCCCACATCGCTGGCGAATGTTAGGTTACTGATGCTGTTACTCGTTTCAAATATTGTTGGATCAAAGATACCTGTTGAAAAATGTTGGCATTCAGCACAGGACACGTTACTAACTGCAGTTTGCTAAGACTTTAAAAACTGCATAGTTCATTTCCGTACACTCTATGTGTCGCAGCATGCATAAGGAGTTGTTCACTTACAATCTTTACCACACACCGCAAAGGGTAACTTCGAATGTCTCGGCCCTGGTGTGACTCTGGGCCGTGTGATTCAGAAAGGAGAAGGGAGCAAACGTAAACGAGCGTTGGTTTTTCCCTGAACACTGGACACTTTAACTTTACCTTGGTGTTGTTCATGAGCGCTGATTCATTACTAGAAGTTTTACCGTCTTTTAAATGACCGGACCGGAGATCGAACCCGTGATCTGTCGTACCCGAGGCACACGTGCTACCACTACACCACCGATGGGAAATGGGGGGGGGGGGGGGGGGGGGGGGGTTAAAGGTGTCAATCTTCTTATATAAGCGACTTCAAGCAACATTACTCTAACCTACTCAATAAACAAACCAACATTTTCTAGCAAGACAGACAAGATTGGGTTGCACATTCGTGCAGTCGAACTTTAGTCTTCATTAGTTGCTACTCTTCAATCGCTTCTATATCACTCATGACAAATAATGAAATCCAACTGTTTGAAGGATTAGACCGTTTCCACATATGACACATCTGCAGCAGACGACTTTGAAAATATCTAGGCAAAAATGATAGTAACTTATCTGTATAATTGAAAGTATTATTATTGGAAAGGGTTGACAAACATTATGACAAAGGAAGAACGTGTTCATAAATGAGCAATTTTCCCCTCTTTGCAAACAATTTCCAAACGTGGGGAATTGGTTTAAACATGTCCTTGACTGATCTCAAGCATGTCCCACTCGATTCGCGTCACTCCAGATACGAACTTATTATTTCGTAAATGGATTTAAACGCCGATCACAATTGTGTTTCAGTTATATCATGGCGACATGGCCATCTCACTAGTGTTTATTGGGGATCCTCTCAGTAGTAGAACAAACAATTTTTACCAAAAGATAAATGGCGACCTTCACTACATAGGCTATTTTAGCCCAGTTGTAGAAGACGTAAGAAAGTGCTTCTTAAATCAAAAACTCAGGAGATTTGAAATAGATGGAAAATTCAGTCAAAGTGCATACTTGTTAAGTCTTTCCCCCATACGACAATTCTGCAGCAGACGTACATTGCAACTAATTTTTCAAATGTAGAAAATCTCTACAATTGATATGGATATCCTATGACTAAAAGTGGAAAACATTGTGTCTAAAGGAGAAATTGCACGTTTGTGCAATTTCTTCTTTTGTCACTATGTTTTCAATAGCCGCACTGCTGCAGAGGCGTCAGAAAGGCGTAGTATGAAGGGAAAGGGTTTACGATCGTTTTCATTTTTGTTTATATCATGAGCTCTCCTCGGGGTTCCCCCGAATGTTTACGATGTAGATTCTGATCGGGACTGTTAAGGATTCATTCTGTTAATCTGGATGACTGCTGGTCACAAAAGGCCCGGGGTCGGTTTCAGTCTGACGTTGATTTATTTTTTCAATCTTCCAGTTTAAAACAACCAATGGAAAGAATGGACACTTAAGTCAGTTGAACCTTGTACGAGTCCTCGCCACGCCAGAAAGGCACCTTTGCTTTCTGACCAAATACAAATTCAGTCCTGCCCTGGATCTGAAATCATATACATGTCACAAAGTACTAAACAAAGGCCCATTTAAAGCTTTAGGTTGAGTGTGAATATTGCGATAAAACTGATCAAATAAGGACTACCATTCCAAATAGGCTACTTTAGCCCATTGATAGAAATAATATTAGTCACGAGTAACATACTCGTTACAAAGTCCCGGGGGTCGGTTTTCGTTTGGACGTGAACTCGTCTGATTTAAATTCCTGCGTTAAAAGAAATAATGAAAGAAATGGGACACTTAAAGTCCGTCGAACGTTGTACGAGTCTTCACCACGCAGAAAGGTACGGCCCATGCCTTCGCTTCAACGAACAAAATGATCCGCGGAGTCTGACATAGAACCACCACGTTACGCAGACTACTTACAATGTTTATCGAAGCTTCCTGATGTGTTGTAACGCTTACCGATAAAACCAAGATCAATACATCAGGTGCAACATTCAGTGGGTTAAAGGGTTACAATTTTATGATTGATTGGTGTTTTAAAAGGCACTTTCAAGATTATTTCAGTTATATCACGGCGTGTTCCGGGTAAGGGTGACCAGTACTACTGGTCCGTTTATTCCTGCACCAGTCAGTCTGTCGTATTGATAACCCCTCAAAACATGGAGCACCAAGAGGGCAAGCCATTACTACGTTTATAAGTGTCCTGGTATGACCCAGCCGGGGATCGAACCCCGACCTCCCACACCCGAGGCGGACGCTCATAACCACTTTCCAACGAGGCGTATACAAGTGATTATGATATATCTATTTCGTTTCTGCGTTGTAAATGTACAAGACAAAGTCATATCGTAAAATTTTGATTTTCTGTAAATATAGATGTGATAAAGAAGTAAACTATGTTTTGAAAGGGACATGGAGACAATGGTTAGTGTTTTAGTATTTATTGTTCGGCAGCAGTCAATTAGGGAAAAAAAAAAAACCCACAATCAATTATAGTAAAAATAGTAAAATCTTCTTTTCCCCACAATGTTTTTCACCGTATTCATAATTGACCTAAACCAGCTTAACCTTTCAATACCGAAAGGAGTTAGTCCGTTTCAGCGGTGTAATGTATGAGGGCGTCCAGATGGTGCGGTGGTCGCGAGTTCGATCCCCGGCCGGGGGGTTATACCAAGACTTTAAAAATGGCAGTAAACTGCTTCACCTCATTGGCGCTTAAGGCCTGTGGGTCATGCATTACGTCCTGACTTTCTGGTGTAGTAGTACCTTACCCAAGTAAACAACGTGTATATTATTTCAAATATTACCCAAAACAATCAAACTATCAGCCGAAAGTAGTTTGCTTCATGGTTTATGTTTTGATTCCAAACATCAAGTTGGTACTGGTCCCGGTAGAGTTTACGAATATAAGTTGTATATTTACTATTGTATTATATATGCAATTAGCAAAATATAAAGAAAGAGACCAATGAGACGCCATTATTTGTTAGTAATGCCACAATTTAAGTATAATAGTAAGCCGGGTACACAGAACTAAAGGCGTTTTCAATACTATTAGTTTGATGAAGATAACTTTACTAATTTACTAAATATGCACAGGGTGACTATATAATTCATTATAGTCACCCTGATATGCAATAGCAAAAAGAATAAAGGGAAGTGACCAATGAATACGCCTAATTGATTTATGCCAGCCGTACTTATTAAGGAAAATTTACGCCGGGTACCAGTAAAGGGGTATTGGTTTGAAGAAGGAAAGGTAGACATGATTGGTAATTGTTTAAATGAGGCTTAAAAACCAATAAATCATCGTACATCATTCAACCTCTCCCAAATACAACAAACCTGCAGTAGACGACTTTGATAAAAATCTTGACAACTTATGAAAAAATCTCTATAAATGCATAGTAAATATTTTTTAAGAATTGAACATTGTGGAAAAAGAAGAATCTCTCATGATGAAAGAATTTCACTATTGGTTACAGTGTTCACAAAAGTCGTCTGTTGCAAGTCCGTCAAAATTCGCTGCAAACAGTTTTAAGGGGTTAGAATATTCTTTTTATTCACTGTCGAGTTTCGTCTCCGATATGTTATACATCGAAATGTTACAAGATCGTTTATTACATTATAACCTTTCCTCCCATTTCTTGAGATACTAAGTAATTTTTCTCTTATCTGAGAAAATAATGATTACAAAACTATCAGCGTTCGATAAACCATTATTGCATGTCTCACACTCATTAAAAACGTAGTCCCTTGTTCCTGTTGCAATTTATTGTTGGTGTTTTTCAGACAATGGTTGAAATGTTTTGCAGCTACCGAAAGTGGTACTCGGATTATTGCGCAACATACGCCATACCGGATATTCTCCTCTCTCTGAAACTATTTTGTTTGTTATAGTATTATAAAGATGTAAAAGAACTTTTTGACGTAGAAAATGACATATTATGTTTTGAGCGCATATTACATTTTTGATAAGAATTATTTAAATGCTAAAACAGCTTATACTTTTCAGTAACACGCTTTGTTTACCTCTGATTTCTAAGTAGTAGGTAGGATGTACATGTAATATAAAATATTCAAAAACATATTTGAGGAAGGTCAAAAAAATAATTTTAATGAGGTTATTATGAATATATTATATAAATTAAAACAGAGCTATTTTTGTAATCTTTCTTACACATTCTCGGTGTTTGTCAACACAGTTTGTATCCACCGTAAAAGAGTCAGTAAATCCATTTGTAATGGCAGAGCCTGCAAGGTGATTCGTTAACCTCAGCTACAGCGGAATGTAACATCGGACATGGAACTCCGTAATCTAAATTAACGAAGCTTCATTTCAATGAATTTGAGTGAGGATATAATATTTCTTCAAGTGGTACCATGTGACACCATCCGTGTGTAGTACGGTATTCCCGGAAAGATAATAATGAC